>JAODKE010000101.1:22122278-22132448 GCA_026779605.1 Mormyrus hasselquistii | reverse complement strand
GGAGGAAGTGGCCGGGGAGAGGGAAGTCTGGGTTTCCCTGCTGAGACTGCTGCCCCCGCGACCCGACCTCGGATAAGTGGAAGTCAATGGATGGATGGATGGATAGATCCTAGGGTAGTTGTACAAAGTAATAAATCCTGGGGTGCCAATAATTGTGGCATATGTGTTTTTGTTGAAAATTATTATTTCTTGATGAAGGATTTGTTTTTCTTTAATTAAATGTATTTCAGTAAACAGTTGAGTTTATTAGACATGAAGCGACTTCAACAAAAGGTAGATTTTTTTCTAACCTATTTTACAAATCTATACAAGGGGTGCCAATAACATGAATGTGTATGTTGAAACACATATAAATACATACAGCAAAATTGAAAGACCACACCACAAGTTTTGGTTTCGCTCGTTTCTCAGTTCATGGGTGTGCATCTGTGACTAAAAATGCAAACTCCAGCCTGGCTTTTCCCTGCATCTCATTGATGTTGGGCTCCTTCCTTGCTTTATGGGTCTTCAGTCCTGTCTGTAGGAGTCTGATATCAACTGTCCTGCACTTAATACTTCCCATTTCTTTTGAAAGTTGCATTGATGTCATCCTATGATTCAACAAAAACTGTCAATTGACTTAATGGTCATTGAAAGTTGCTTCTGCCCTTTACTTGGCTGGTTGTATTGTCTTAGAAATTTTGAACCTGGACACAACCTGCTGCTCAGCATAGACTCCTGCCTGCAGAACCAGGATTAAACCAGGATATTTCTAAAAAATATAGAGTGGTCTCTTCATTTTTTTCCATGGCTGTGTGTGTGTGTGTGTATGTATACGGTAAATCACATGGCTCATTCATTGTAGGAAACATGCATGGCTATGGCTGGCATGTATGCATGGAAAATACAAGCAGAAATTAACTGCTGATGTCATGGACAGGGTATCCCACTCTAGAGTGGATAGTGGTATCCTATATGAGTTGCAAGTCAAATCATATGATCAAGGAAAATACTATTGATGCCTTTTTGTTTGTATGTATCACTTCAGCTCAAATGAAAAGACTTCAGTCTTTTTGTCCTGCTGCACTCAGATACATCAAAAGTAATTTGAAAATATGCATAACATGATAATATAAGTGCTGCAGGTGCTCCATTCTCCATTACCAAACATTGCCTATTGTCTTCTATCAGAGGAAGAACCCAAACAACAGGGGGAAAATTACAAATTTTATTATAGCTAATATAGTAATTTGTCTTTGGTAAAAATTTCCCCTTTATAAAATGACTATAAAAGTAATATTTAATTATCTTAAAAGATCAGTGAGAGAGCCATTAACAAAGTAAAAAAAAAATATCCAGCTTTTATCAGGATGTTGTGTTTACTGTTCTCTGTGCTTTATTGTTATTTTTTATTTCTCTAAGCTTAAATTTTTAATTCAAAATAAATGTAATGTTGCATTGATGTGCGGTGAGAAAATTTAGGACACAGTATAAATGTTTTATGTACAATTTGGGTCATAATACAAATGTATGAGTAGTGGTAGTAGTTGTAGTATAACGTCTAAAACAAATGGTTCCAGTATGTTTAATTACAGTACCCAGATATACCAGGCTAGCATCACATATATACCAGGTGTTCTGGTTGTTAGCTGGTCTGAATAGAGTCTATTTACGACTGAGGCTCCACACCAACTTTGAATTGTATTCTGCATTGGTTCTAGGCCAACTTCAAGTTCTTGGCTGAACTGTTGGTTGATATGTGGCCATGTTGTGGCCTAAATATGGCCCAGGTGTGACAATAGCATCTGGGCCAACCACAGGTCCTCGTTTCAAGCAAGTCATACGAAAGTGTACAATGTGTGCCACAACTGGGTCAGATACACTGCCTGGGTCACCGATGCACAAGGAATGGTTTCTTTTCAGGTCCAATTAAAGGCAACAACCAAAACATAATTACCTGATTAATTGACTAAGAAGAAGACAAATCTGCTTTTACTTTTGAATATTTCATATATGGAAATTACTGCTATTATAAAGAGGCATTTCTTCAGTTCAGGGTTCTAACTGGGTAACTTTTGGCAAGTTTCCAGAAATGCAGTAATATAGGTTTGAAACAGTATCAGATTACAATTATGTTGTCAGACTGTATACTAAAATGAATTCTTACTTCACTGCAATTGGGAAGATTATGCAGCAAGTATATGAATAATATTGCTTCCTCAATCTCAAAAGCAAGGAAATCACCAAGGTACCCTACTGCTGTGTCTTATGATAACCTGGCTCACAGAAAATCTGATTACGGCATGTCTTTTTAGAGGCAAGCGTCAATTATACAACTATCTGTTGTCAACCAGAAGCAAATGTACTAATGGTTAGACATCACGATCCCTAACCTCAACAACATTGACTGAAATGTGAATTTGACTCAAGACAATTCTAGAGTTGAATCCTGGGCAATGCACACATAATTGGGTCATGCAGGATGACAAGGATATGAAACTTACAAGCAGTTCATACTCATAAACCTAAGAAATGAAAGGAGGATTACACTTTGGCTACAATTGTTACTGTTAAAATTAGTGTTATTGGTTACTACACTACACTCATAGGCAAAAAAATGGGCCAAATCAAAATTACACAACATTAAGTTTGGGCCCATTTATTTGTCCCAGGGGTGTATATGACACTGTTTATCATATTGCACTGTTTTTCTTTTCTTTTATCACACTGCTGTTTGTCCAACCTCCCAATGCCCTACCTTGCAACTATGGCATAAGAATTGTGTTCTGTATCTGTTAATCATAAAGGTATATTATTCCACGTATTGAACAATGTTTGCAAGTCATCTGGTTTAGAATATTCACTTTAACTTTTATAAAATTGCTTTCAAGTTTACTTTCCTCCCCTTATCTGACACAGTTTTCTATAAAGGCAAGCTAATAGCATAATTCTCATACTTCCGCACTTAGGATGAATAATTACGAAGTTTCCTGTTTTTATGTAATGTAATGTAAATTTTATTTCTAAAGCACATTTAAACAACTGAAATATTCCAAAGTGCTGTACAAAGTTAGCACAAACAAGAATAAGACAACCCCATAAATAATCACAAAACAATATCCAACAAGGACTAAAACAGTAAAATAACTTCTGTCAACAGTCAGAACTAAAAGGCAATCTATGTTGTGACAAAAATGAGAGGCAAGAGCAGCCATAAGGACAGATAATAAGGGATCTATTAAAGAAATTGAACAGGGTTAACAACAGTGAAAAGTATAGGGGATCACACAGGGCCAACATTAATGACTGGAATGGGGAGCACAGGGCTGGGAGGCACTATTTTACATGACTAACGAGGGAGCAGATGAGAGCCAGCTGGAGTGAGTCACAGGAGGGCTGAAACGAGAGGTAAGATGAATTAGTAACAGGTGTGTCTTGTTAGAGTCACACTATGGAGAGAACGAGAGGGGCAGGAAGGCAGAGCGTGACAGTCTATAAAAATAGGCTTGTAATCGTAATTTACAAAAAGGAGTGAACCTGGTCTCCAATGAAAGAGTGTACTAGAGATTAGGTATGTACACCAAAAAGCTTTGGCTTATAATAGAGAAAGTCAAAGTTTGAATCCTATACCAGACTGGGAACATTGGCAAAATAGATGTTATGTGATCCCATTTTTGTTGTCTTAGTCAATAGTCTAGCTGTGGTGTTCTGAACTAGTTCTAGATGAGAAAGTGATGACTTGCTGTACCTTTTTTTTCTCCAACTTGATTATTTCTCCAACAGTTGATTATTTTCCACATTAGCTTGTTTTCTAATTTGTATAAAATGAAGAACTAACAATGTGACATTTTACCAATTTCCTATACAGGATTTCATCAACAGAAGAGCCACACTCTCTCTCTTCATGGGCAGGCCAAATATCATCTTTACCCAAGCAGGGCACTTTGACTCAACATCTGCAGGCAGCCAAAGCTTGATTCCAAAATCATGTGGCTCATGTTCCAGGCACTGTGTGCCTCAGTTGAAAACAGCTGCTCATCTGTAATAATGTTTTGTCCAAGCTTGGAACACAAAATGCATTTTTTTTTTTTTTTTTTTTTTTTTTGTGTTCCGGGTCTCAGTTACCAGTGCAAATCTATTATAGCACAGAGATGTATGCCTGTCACTGTTTACTGTCAAGCTTCATTATATTGCTGAATCTGTCTGTTTCAGAATAAGATGCCCTGCTCTCAGGACCACAGGCCTCCTGCCTCAAGTACATTTGGTCCCATTTCCCCAAGAAAAAACAATAGTGCAATAAAAGCATCCAACTTCTCAAGTAGCACTGTACTTGCATTGCTTTTTTTGGAGGTGAATTTCTGCTTTGTTGCTGCTCTAAATATAGCAAAGCATCAGACCCTCATCCCAAAAATGCATTGATTGCCCTTTATCAAAATATAAATGTTTCATAATTGATGTGCGGTTGGTCTATAAGTAAGCACAAAAATGCTATGGCTGGATTATCGCTCAACAATCAGGAAGTACAATTTCCCTGCATCATCATGTGCAACAGCAAATGAGGGGATTCTGCAGTTATAGTATTTACTGAATAGTTTTGGCCATCAATAGATTTGGATTAATGGTGCACTACAGATAAATAATATTAAAATAAAAGTATAAATATAATAAGATTCCATTGCCATAATCAGTCCAGTACTTTATGCAACCAAAAAAACCAAAAAGAGCTCAAATGCAAGTAAAACTTTATGAAATACAATAAATGATTTACAGTATTTTGTCTTAGTAGTTTGGTTTATTTATGTGGGTTAAAAGTCAAACTTATTCGAACAGTAGTGTCATGGATGGCTGAAAGGCAGAAACACCCACGGTTCTGGTGATGCCGTAATGGAGATTTCCCAGAAATCCCAGTGCCAGGTATAAAAGAAGCAATAAAAAAATGGAATTTACTAAATTGGAAACAAACAAAAGCAAATGCAAAAACATATAATTATCCTAAAAAATGTAGTGTTAAATCAGAGCACCTGGGCAGGATCTCCACTGCTCTCACTGCCAGCCCCATCTCTCGTGATTGCCGGCTGCCCAGCATCAAGGAAGTTAGCCTCTCAGACTGAACCATGAGCAGTTTAAAAACAACTAATTTATTCTAGGCAATAAATCTTTCCGTTATCTTATACAGGCTTCTGAACTCAATATACAAAATATAGTATGGAAAAATACAATTCTTACCCTCTTCAAAACCCCTACAATTATGAAACACACATTAAACATTGTAATTCTGACTTGCCCCAGCAAAGTACAAGTCCCATCTGCTCCCCTTGCTTGGGACCTCTGATGGAAGTCGGCCATCTTGGCCAGCTGGAACACCAGGTAATTTAGCTACCACTCCACCGCAAAATTTCACATTTAATTATTAGCACCATTACATTTGTATTGCCCATGAATACATCAACTTCACATCCAGTAAGCCATGCTGAATATTAAACAATGATTTGTGACTGTGTGTGGCACTTACAGAGTCTGTGGTGTAGATACCTCTTTGTCATATTGGGGTAATGAATAGCCTGTGAAAGACAATAAAAATGGGAAACAACAAAACATGTGTGTTTGCATTTTACCGGGGTGTTTTTAATCCCCTCTAAATGGTCGTGAGCATATATACCTCCATTATAAATAGGATTATAAGTAATACATTTAAACAGAATATTACATACACCAATCAGCCATAACATTAAAACTGAATGGTAACGTGAATAACATTGATTATCTCATTACAATGGTATCTGTCAAGGGTGCCACTACATATCAGGCAAGAAAACAGTCAGGTCTTGAAGCTGGAAACAGGAAAAATGGGCAAGATGGGAGATGACTGGCCGTGTCAGACCACTTCCGAAACAGCAGGTCTTGTGTGGGATTCCTGATATGCAGTGGTCACTACCTACCAAAAGTGGTCCAAGCCAAACCAACCGGTGAACCGGCAATGGGGTCAGGGACACCAAAGGCTCACTGAAGTTCATGGGGAGCAAAGATTAGCCTGTCTGGTCCGATCCGGCAAGAGAACTATCGTAGTACAGATTGCTAAAAAAGTTAATGCTGGCTATGATAGAAAGGTGTCAAACCACACAGTGCATCACAGCTTGCTGTGTATATAGCAGATCTGTGCCATGCTAACCTCTTCCCACTGCCAAAAGCATCTACAGTCAGGGGCAGATTAATGGACAGGGTTGCATAGGCTGCAGTCAGTGGGGCCCAAAGTGATCTCTTTGACTCTGTAGAAATTATTTTATAGTTACTATGGCTACATGATATCACATCGCAATATAATCACAATTATATGGCGCAAGCGCAATAATCACCAGGGCTTTAGATGGCACTGGCATAAACATTTGCCCAGGCGTTGGCTTTTGAGTACCATACAGACGTTTATCTGTATAAAATCAGTGCATCCTTATGTTTAATAAATTGGGTTATTGGCACATGCCACATACGACTGTTTTGATATACTGTATCGTGGAAGCAATAAGCGCTGAAGCGGCAGTGAAGAAAGGGACAGCTCAACAGCCACAACATCTTTTGAAAGAGGAGACATTGTGGATAAACAAGGTAAAAAAGATTGGTGGTGTGGCGGCACATTTTACATTTTAAAGTCATGTTTATTAAACATAAGAATACACCAGATTTATACAGATTGCTAATTTTTGGACATCACAATACGAGTCATTAATATTTTAGGTGTGCTACTAATCTGCTTACCAAATTGTGGGCATAAGTAAATGTCTGTATAGCACCGAAAGGCCAACATCCGGACAAATTGTTTATCCCTGATATCTGTAACCCTGATGATTATTGCGTATGAACCATATACTGGTAATGTGATATCATGCAGCCCTGATAGTAACTAATATCTAGTAGTTTCATAGTTAATTTTTGTATCGTTTGGGCGGAGTGGGTGCAGTAGAGGGGCATATAGGATGTCTTGGAACCCCTGACATCATTATCTGACACTCCCTACAATGTGCATGTGAGCATCAGAACTATTTTCCTTTTTTTTTTTTTCTTTGTCCATGGTGATTAATGTCTGTTATTGTTTTGATTGTTGTTTCTGTGTCCTCCCCCCCCCCCCCCCCCCCCCCTCTTTTTTTTTTTTTTATCTTATTTTTTGGGGGGGGTGGGGGGGGGGGCCACCGCGAAGAGTAAATTTGTTACCTCTTTTTTTTTTTTTTTTTTTTCCTGTGGTGTTTATTTGTGTTTTGTTTTTTGTTTTTTTTTTTTTTTTCCCCCCCCCCCCCCCCCCCCCCTTTCTTTTTTTGTATAATCGCAGTACTAGGGCGGGTGAGTTGGGAGTAGCCACACTGAAATTGAATATCTTTACACTGCAACTTTAATTTAAAATAAAGTTGTCCTCCGAAGGACCCGGTAAGGTGGTGGTGGGCAGAAAAGACGGAAAAAAAAACTAACTGAACCATGGAGCAATAGAAGAAGGTGGCCTGCTATGATGCGTCATGTTTTCTGATGCATCGTGTTGCTAGGCATGTGGGTGTTGTTTTACTGGGGACAAAATGGCACCAGGATGCAATATGGGAAGAAGGCAAGGAGGTGGAGGCTTGTGTTCCTCTGGGCATTGTTCTTCTGGGACAACTTGGGCCAATGACATGTATTATGTACCTAAACATTGCTGCAGACCAAGTACACCCCATCATGGTAACATATTCCTCAATGGCAGCGGCCTCTTTCAGCAGGATAATACATACTGCCTCACTGCAAAAATTATTCAGGAAAGGTTTGAGGAACATGAAAAAGAGTTTAAGATGTTGGATTGGCCTCCAATCTATGGCATGTAGTGGACAAACATATCTGATCCATAGAGGCCACACCTTGCAACTTGTAAGGACATAAAGGATCTTTTGCTACTATCTTAGTGCCAGAACCAGAGGACACCTTCAGAGGTCTTGTGGAATCCATGCCTGGATGGGTCACGGCTGTTTTGGCAGCATAAGGGAGGCCGACACAATATTAGACAAGTGATTTTAATGTTATGACTGATTGATATATGATTTGAGTATTTTCAGGCAACACAAGCAAGGAAACAGTGGTATCCACTGAGCCACCATACAAAGCAATAATATATTTTTGTTTATTGTAACATTCTCTGTAAACTCTGGACACTGTAGTATGTAAAAAATCCCAGAAAGGTGGCTGTTTATGAGATTCTGGAAGAACCAAGTCTAGCAAAGCAACCACACTTCTTTCAAAATTGCTTAGATCAATCGTCTTAGCCATTTTAAAGCTTATAAAAAATTAAACTCATGACCCGGTGTGTGTGCTATGTACATTGGATCGTAGCCTTATGATGCAATGCTTGGAGGAACAGGATTAGCAAGCAGGTGTATCTAAGAAACTTGTCCCAGAGTATATATGGCATACAATATAATGTGCATAGTGAAAATAAGCACTTATCTGGCCATAAACATTGCTCTTCGTGGCAGCTTGACACTGACCAGTGCTGATAATTTGACAGGTCTACCCAGAATTGATTTCGTTATTTGTGCCAAACTGATTCAGTGTTCAGATCAATCAGACTTGCCTCCCCCGATGGTATTGGATGACCCACAATGCAGGTTCTTAAAAATATAGCTGGGCTAGACACAGGATACAGTCCATGTGTATCTCAGAGAATTAAATACTTTGCACTAGTTAAAAACCAAATGAACCAGTAAAAACCGATGTAGCGAAACCCAGACAAACATATTATTCTCAAACTAAATCCCAAGGCACGCAGAATAATATCCAGTTTTTTCTAGTAGATTATTATGCTTTTGCAGAGACATGGGAGGTTGGAAATATGTAGCACAGTAGCTCTCTGAACAGAATTAGAACAACAATACTCATTGTGGAAGAGTGAAAAAATTACATTCAATGAATGGGAGCTATATATATATATATTAAAAACATATGTAGAATAAAATAATTCTTATTTTCAATGATGAGGGCAAAAAATACTTTATTTTGTTCAGTGGAGGAAACATCATACAGTACATACTGTAATTTCTTGCACTAAAATAATACCTAGTCTTAAATAGTAGTCTTAAAATAATGAACTCCCACATTAGGCTTGTTTGTTTGAGAAGCATACATTTGAAAGGGCCCCCAAAATAAATATGTAGACATTCATAGCATTTCATATATAGAATGGTAAAAAATATACATCATCAGAGCCTGTAGAGATATACATGTGTGGGAGACCATGTAGCGGCAAGCAGACTGCGAGTGCCTCACAAAAGCGATACTATAGAGAGTGTTTTTACTCGTCAGTGTTATTTTATTGGCCATTACAATGTGTTACATGTTATTATATTACTCCCAGGATCAGCTCGGGTTTATGACTTTTTAGTCTGCATTGTCAGATACTAAAGATAATGAAGGCGCACAAAGCTCCCTCAGTGCAGTGCAATAGAAGAATGAGCCGTAATATGGATTCAGTGGGGGCCAACTACATTCGCTTTGCACGGGACACAAGAAGTGCCACACTAAGATGTCAAAAAAACTACTGCAGTTCCCCTATATGCGCGGATGATACGTACCAAGATCTACTGCGGATGACCGAAACCGTGGATAATAGCAAGCCATCCGCAGACCCCGTATATAAGATGATTTTCATATAAATACATTTTTATAAGTCTGACTGATAAATTATGCACAGTTATACATTATCAACATTAAATACAGTAATAATAAAAAAGTACATTGTACATTATTATATATGTTCTTCTCTTCCTGACTAGGCTAATTCGATAGAACAATGAAAGTGCATTTTTATTACACAAAAAATGTGATAACATGGCAACAAATGTGATCTGTGAGAACGTTAGAGGCACACGGGATGGGAGTTCTGTGGGGAAGCGTGAGTGGGGGGCAAAGGCAGAAGAGTCATGTACTGGGCGTAACTGGGATGGCGGATTTCACACTCTTGGAATGTGGTTTGAAATTTATGCACTATTTATACGTGGTATGTATATTATACGTGATACGGGGGTTCCACTTGTAAGACTGGAGATCTTGCAGGCCCCGTTGGTCTGAGCTCTGGCAAGCCTGTAATGCTCCACCCAGTGTCCTGAAACAAAGGTCCACCGGCTCCGACAAGACTGGACCCAAATCACCCGATCACCACATCAAAAGGGACACCTCACCCCCACT
>JAODKE010000101.1:22069424-22086509 GCA_026779605.1 Mormyrus hasselquistii | reverse complement strand
GGCCCCCTGTCCAGGGTTGTTCCCTGCCTCGTGCCCGTTGCTTCCGGGATAGGCTCCAGACCCCCCCGCGACCCATTAGGATTAAGCGGATTGGAAAATGGATGGATGGATGGATGGATGATAACATATGAACACATACAGTATATGGGAAGTTTTCCTTTTTTGTTCATTACTTGTATCTTGATTTCAGCCTTATAAAAAAGCCAGAAAACTGTAAAGGGCTTTGAGCAGATTCTTCCAGGTAATAAAACACAGATACTGAATAATCCCTACTACCTACAACTCTGCTATCTTTTACTCACAGAAATCCAATTGTGCACAGAACAAAAGTGCATAGTCCTGAAGTAGAAGGGGTACTGGATCTGGGTATGTCATCATACATGTGTGAAATATATCATTTAATCATCCTGAACTTCTGTGCATTAAAGACATAAGTTTGGAAACATGAAATCTCTGTCTATTGTTAAAAGGCCCTGCATAAAAAGACGGAAGTCAGGGCAACAAGACAATAACACTTTTTAAAGCCTTTTCTTGAAAGACTCGCTGAATGGAGATGAGAACAAAAAAGCAATTTCAGCCTGAAGCAGAATATCCTTCACAAATTCGGGATTGGTAATGAAGGTAACATACTAGATGAAGAAGACATGTGCGGTGAGACTGCCTTCACTGGGGCAACTGTTTTCATAATGCGATCGTGGGGTTCAAGTTACAGCTGTCTAGACATCAGTATTTGCCACTTAAGAATCACTGTCCAGCATCCACAGTAGATATAAATCCAGTCATAACTAATGAGACATACTTATTATCAAGATTAGGTGACAATTTACTTAAAGCTGTCATCTACTGTGTAATGCATTATAGACACTCATAATGCATTATACTGGTCAGTATCAGAATTGCTAAATCATTGCAGCAGCTTCAGCACAGACAGTCATAAGACATTATAGTTTTGAATATAATACTTCACAAGCTCCAACGAAGCTCTCATCTATAATGCACTATAGATACCTTCATAAAGCATTATAATGGTCAGTACATTAATTAAGTATGAAGGTATTTATTGAGCACTATGGATGACAGCTTCTTAAGGCATTCATGATGCATAGTAAACATGGCCATAATTTGTTATGTCTTTTTAAATAATATTTATAGCCATATCTATAATATTTTATGAAAGCATTATAATGTGTTACGAATGTGTTTATAGATTCTTATACATATTGTATTCATAGAAATTCGGTTATTCAGGATTTTTACAATTGCATGTCTTCATATCTTCCATCTCACTCTCCTACGACTGCCTGTGTAATTCAGGGGCAGATGAAACAAACCATAGTGATTGGTTGATTGGTTGGTTGTTTGGTAGGTAGGTAGGTAGGTAGGCAGGTAAGAGGGTTGGATTGGTAGATAGGTAGATGGGTTGGGTGGTTGGATATTCATTTTGTAGAATTGGAAAGCCCATATAGTGGGGGCTAGGTTGGTGCCAGAAAATCCAAGCTTTGGAAGCAGAATTCCCTCCACCACCTGTTTTGCACTATCCTGTGTTTTTTTCCCCTCTATGTATTCTGAGAACCCTCCCCCTGTTACTTCAGTTGTATGTTGCACTATGGAACTGGGGCAACACTATTTCATGCCACTGTATAAATGTACATGTATAAGGATGCCATGGTAATAAAGCCCATTTGACTTATCCTAAGTTGACTCTCATGATATACATATTGAGCTGGTATTGTAAGACTCCAGCTGGGGCTCTGAACAGTTAGAAAACCTGTGTTCCATGTTCAGAAACAAAATAATGATCCTGTAAACCTAGCAGGTAGGCTGTCCCTCTTATTCAAATCATGCCATTCTTCAAAATGATCTGAAATGAAATAAGCTTCAAGAGACAAACAGGGAAAGTGTGTATAAAGTTTTGCAGAATTAGAATTGAGTGTTCTCGTCTATAGACACAGTTTCTCACAATCAAAAATCAAGGTGATATTTTATTAGGGTTATTTAAATTTAATTGCGTATATGAGTGTTTTAACAAAGTTATAGAATATAACTGAATCACGATATCGCTTAAAATATGGAAAGAATAACAATTACTCAAGGTCAATGGTGTACATTTTCTCTGACATCCAGAGTGGAATCAAATTTCTTGAGAGGAAACAATGAAATGCAGAAATAATGAGCCATTTTGTCACCTCATGTATCGTAAAAGTAATATTAACTATGTAAGGAATTGATCTCCCCCCCCCCCCTCGCTCAAAAAGAAAACCACATACCCTTTTATTACCCATACTGGCACACAAATTTTCCAGTATATTATCTGTTGGAGTGAGTATCACCCCTTTATGTGTATCATCATAGGGGGTCCAAAAGAAATGGTATTTCAGTGCTCTGTGTACTTATACTGTACATTGATGTTTTGATAATAAAAAACCGTGCTAGTCTTGAGTCTAAGCTAATGCACAACAACTGATAGCAGTAAAGAAAGAAGTCCACCCCGACTGTGCAGTTATCATTTTGCGTGAATTCAACTATATGAAGTGAAACAATAACAAATTTTTTAAATGATGCTACAAAGGAAGACTACAAGAGAAACTTCTCAAATGACTATGGTCCATGTGGTCTTCAGTCACAAATGACCAGTCAAACCAATTTACTGCAAAACATGTTTTGTCTTAATTATATAATAAATATTCTGTCTTATACAATGGCTTTGGTAAATACGTCTTTCTTACTGGTCCTGAAATGTCACGTGGGTGTTGATTATTTCCATGCAACTGCACAGGTAGTTCAAAGAAGCCTAATAACAGTTCAATGTTTTATTAAACATGTTAATATAAAACCAGTGTAACTTTCTACTCATAAATAGGCAGTCATTCTTATCAGCATAAAATTCCTTAATTTTCAAAACGCGAATGCCTGTGTGTTGGTTTCAATGGTAACTTAACAGACGTGCCGCTTCCACTGAATAGCCTGCGGTTTATCCTGATAGGGATTATTTTTTAAGATAATTTTGGAATGTTATTAAATGCAGATTGAAATTATTTTCCTCTGAAAAATTCACCATGAAGACATTATTGTATTATTATTTTTTTGCTTGTTACCTGTGGTATAAACGAGATAATCCACTTCAAGGTGTACAGTTATACAAAAATAATCAATGACAACTTGGAGTAATTCAGCTTGAGAATTGAGTGAAGTGATGTCATGGTCTATCCATTACATGACACTCATATCTGTTACCATAAAAACCAGTTTCTCTGCAGTTAGCTTACAAACGAAAACTTCCACAAATGACACAGGCAACATTGACTTACACTATATCCCGCAGGAAGTGAACAGTCTTGTGTCCTGGTACATCAACAATAACCTGGATTTCAGACTGAAAATTGCAATCAAAAATTGTAATATCTTTTTTCACAGATTCACTTGCACTTTATGTTAGAAAGATTTGGTCACCCTTATAATACCAAAGAGAATTTTTAATTAAAATCTGTCTATGAAGTCACATACTCTCTAGAGAAACAACCTCTAGAGAAAGAAAAAAAATCTAAGGAAATCAGAGTGAGAGAGACATTCAGCACATAGTTCAGAAATATAGCAACTAAATTATTTATTATTTACCACACGTTAAGGTTGTGTCTCATTCTCAGCTTAATGTAAGCACTGTGCCAGCGTCCTGTATATTTATTGTGTTTATAAAGCTTTAAAGGACCAATTTCCTGCCTGACCTAAAAGAGGATTTGAAGAATGGTTCCTAGTCTTTACAGAGGTCAGTTTTGAGAACAGTTGCATAAGCCCCTCATTCAAATTTATACCCCTATTATCATATGAGAAGTTTTGTTTCCTTTTTTCATGATAAATATTATCAACCATGGTTTCCTTTATATTTGTCACTAGATGGGTGGACGGATAGATTATTATATAGTCAATATAGTGAGTCGAATCCCCGTCGAAACCTGTAAATATCATGCCTCTGAAATCTGCAGCATGAGATATGGATAAGATTAAGGTAAAATTGAAAATTGTTTACAATGCATATGTCACGAATTTGACTTTTTTAAAATAAATTTTTTATCTTCACCTTCAGAGATACTCTAGCTGAATTATTAGTCATTCAGTTGACAGCAGATTGTGTTTTATATAGAACTTAACTGAGTATCCTGTGTGGCAAAAAAACAAATAAGAAACAATTAAAAAATATGAAAATGTGAAACATTGATGTAGATTAAAAAAAAGTCTTCCATCTACAAATAGGGTTATTATATGCAAGGTTATCTTCAGAAACACATTTGCAAACAAACACAAACACTGTAAGTGAAGCCTATTGTCTTTCATTATGAGACAGCTGATACTCTTTTGTAATTAACATTTAGTATCGTACAACAAATGTCTATTGTTTTGTGAACTATTACTAATTATTGTGATGATTAATGCTATTAACATTAAATATGGCTAAGGAAGGATGCTAAATTATGGAAAACTGTGCCATCGATTATTTTAAGCATCTACTGTATAACTTTTTGAAGAAATGCTTAATATTCCATGATCCTCTCTCTCTATATCAGCTTTTTACCTCATTTTAAGCACATTGCATTGAATAATCAACATACGTTTTTACATACTGTAGCTATAAGCTAGTTATTAACATTCAGATCATGTTGTGACACAATATGTCCCATCTCTGAGTCTAGCCATCAGCGCTTTGATTTTTTGCAGTCTGCCAGTGCAATCTGCTTACTAAGCAATAAATGATTATATAGAGCAGCTGTAAATCATTCTATAGTATGTGAAAAATACTACAGACAGGAGAGAGCCAAACATTGATCTCAATTTACTACCACTGAGGGAGCACATCTCTCATGAAAACCTAGAGGGAAATCGTGCGTTATGGTAGATTTTTTAGCTTGATAGTAGTAAAGACCTGCTATTGATTTGACATCAAAATGATAAAATATAAATAACACTGTACTTTCCCGTACTTGGCAGTATTTCCAAAAATATGTACAATGATTATAACTTAATAGCTATGTGTTTATAACTGTCACAATAAAACAGTATCAAATTAAATGCTTTTCATCAGTGGATAACTATATATGTTGTCTTTAAATCAACCACATAGACCCAATTTGAGGAAAGTGTGAACCTTCGATTTTCTTTGTGGTTGTGAGAATCATTTTATAATGGCCCTAATGAAATGTATGAAAACATTGTATGTTGAAAACATATTTTTTTCTAAAAATAAACCAATTCTATATTATTTTAGATGAGACAAATAATTTGATAACTGAATTGAAACAATATCATTATATAAATGCTGCTTATATATAGCAAACTGGTTGCTCATTTCTCTTTTAATATGTTTTAGTGATATACGGTGCCGACGTCTATGTAAGGGTTAATGCACAAGTCATCTGTTATAGATTTTTAGACGTATTGCTGTGAGGTCAAAGAAATTTTGTACAAGGCCACTTTTATACCATTGTCTCTTTAATGAGCTGATTACTGCATGTACATGACTGGCTTGGCAGATGGGTCATTAAAATCACATGTAAACACTTTGATCAGCTTATTGCGTATAAACTTAGTCATACCTAAAAAAAAAAAAAAACATCACTCATGGTACTTTGTTAGAAACTAAGATAAGATGCACTTTATCAGTCTCATGAAGGGGAATTTCGGTGTTGCAGCAGCAGTTATAGACAGGATCAGATACACACAACAAAAGAGCACAGTATTAATTAAGGGACGTAAACATATAAATATAAACAATTTACTGTATACCAACTACCAAATGGGAACCAAAGTCTAACATTGTATTAAAGGAAGTGATGAGTGCCAGTATGTGTACAGTAAACAAAGGCCATGGGGTTAGGTGGTTCAGTTTGAGGATACAGTAATAGCAGTAATAATAATAATACCAACAATTAGTAGTAGTAATAATAATAATAATAATAATAATAATAATAATAATAATAATAGCAATAATAGTTCAGCCCTGCTGATCAGTTTCTTCAGCCTCTTCCTTTGCAATGCAGCAATGCTACTCTCCCAGCAGACGACCAGCTGGAAGGTGGTTGATGCCATCACTGTGTCACAAAATGTTTCCTGAAGTAGTTCCTGTATGCTGAAATGTAATTACTTATCTGCAATAAGTAAATGGGGTTGTCCATCCACTCCTGCTTATTGTTAAGATGAACATCCAGGTATCTATATGATTGGACAGCCTCAATCTCCATCACCTGGATGCTCACTGAAGTGATGGCGGATCTGCCCTGCAAAAGTGCACCACCAGCTTCTTGGTCTCCTTAGCATTGAGCTGGAGGCAATTTCTCTGTCACCACTCTGTAAATCCATCATTGATGAGTCTCCTATTTTCACGCTGATCACCACTGGTAATACAACCTACAATTGTCGTGTCATCTGAGAATTTTTATATGTAACAACTGTGTTGCATGCAAAGTCTGCAGTGTATAAGAGGAACAGAAATGGAGCCAGGATACTTCCCTGTGAAGTTTCTGTACTGCACAACATCGTATTAGGCACAAAATCCAAGTGCTCTAACATACTGTGATCTGTTGGTGTCATAGTTGATAGATACAAGGTACTGATTCACCCCCATCTGTTCCATTTTGTTCATCAGCATTGATGGTTGGATGGTGTTGAAAGCACTGGGGAAATCAAATAACATGATTTTCATAACGCTTCCCACTTTTTCCAGGTGGGACATGGATCTGTGCAGCATGTAAATCACTGCGTCTCCGACCCCAATTCTTGGCCGAGAAGCGAACTGTAGAGGGTACATAGAAGAATTCAGCAGGAGTCTGAGATGGGCCAGGATAAGCCTTTCTGGACTCTTCTTTAGCTATAGTGTGTCACTGGTTTGCAGTCATTTAGCTCCTTTAGGTGCGAAGTCTTTGGTACTGGCACTAGACAGGGAGCCTTCCCCAGGACTGGGACTCTCTCCAGGCTCAAGCTGAGGTTGAAGATGTGTTGAACCACCCCACACCGCTGGTCTGCACAAGCCTTGATGACTCTGGAGTTATCTTCTGCAGCAACTTTCCTCACTCCAATCTTCCTCAGCTCTCTTCTCACCTGGTGGGTTGAGATGACAAGCCAGGAAGAGTAAGCGGAGGGAGGTGTCAGTGCTGAGTTATAGGAATAGGTTTCCTAATGGAGACAGGGACCAGAGTACAACACAGGGGTGAGTGAGGAGGATGATAGTTGAAGAAACTGCACGTCCCTGATCTCTGTATGTTCCATAGAACTGGGAAATATGAACTAAGTACAACGTCTCAATATTTTTAGGTAACATAGTGATACCCAATGTTTTTCTGTGAAGCATCCTAAATGTTAGATCAATACAATATTTTATTTAATTTTTAAAATATCAATACAATATTTTATGATATTTTATGAATGCAAAGCGTGGGCGAAACAAAATGCAAATACAGGATTTCCTTCTGGTCACGTCCCAACTGCACACGCAACCCTAATTAGCGATTACATCCACTCTCACCTTTTTAACCTCACCAGTCCAAACGCTCCAGTGAGGTATTTTCTTGTGTTTTACAGCATAATGAGTGCTTTCTCTCTGTCTTGCTTTTACTTTTTTACTTTTCCTCCCAAGCTCCCGATCGCCTCCGCCCCAACCCACGTAGGCCTGACTTCTCCGGTTGCCGAGTTCTTCTCTTCCATGACCCCGACCAAAAGCCCTGTGTGTTGATTCACTATTTGCTGGTTCCTTGAAATAAAACCCTGCTAAGTGCATGGGGTTCCTGGAGTTTCTGATGTGACATTTCCCTGTTTTCCACAACTATTTCCTATAGGCAACAACTATTTCGTATAGGCATTTTCTTTATTCCAAACAGAAGTCTCAATATAAAGACAAAAAAAATATGCCTACCGATATGCCCGTTCAGTGGGTCAAATAAAGTAGCTACAACATAAACCATTTCACTCTACTGCGACTCAAAACATAAGGTCAAGGTTTTTTTTCTGTCCATGCACAATCTAAATCTAAATGCTATTTGGCAAATGGCTCAAAAAACAGAAGCCTGACAACCAGGGAAAGTGCACTTAATATATTGAAAGATAATCATTTTAAGGTATTTGCCTTCAACAAATTAAAACATTTGCAAATTATGATATTTTAAGAATGCTCTTACCAAGAAGACAAGTAAGCTCTTTAAAATTGGTTAATTATCAGCATTAAATAATAATTAGTTAAATTTTAATTAATGTCAAAACATATTGGTGGAGATATTAAAATTACCTGAGCTAATAATTCCTACATCCCCCAAAAACTTGTGTGCTGTTGCTCACTTCTGTTGTGTTGTGAGAGTATTTGCAGCCTTTTTTGTTAGGGATACACCAACTGTATATTCCTCATGCCAATCCTGATTGCCAATTTTTTTTTTGCCTGACCTGCTGATACAAAGGTCTGAAAGCCCAGCACAAAAACGTTAAGAAGACAGAAAAACATACAGACAAAAACGTTTAAGTTTGTATATTAATGTGTTGTGTTCTGGGATTTTTTAAATTCAAAATCCTGGCCAATTTTGATTTTGTTAGTTGATTAATAATTATCAAACTAAACATTTTTAAACCCTTCTTAAATGAATTTAGCTTTCTAGAGTTCAGATGGAAATGCACACACTGAAAAGTCAAAGTAAGCAGTCCCCAAAACGTGTGCCCCCACATGTAATACGTATAAAATGGCCCCTGTGTAAGTATGCGACACACAGCAGCATCAAAACACATATACCATCTACAATGGAAGTTTCGCACAGCCAAATACAAAGAGAATGAGTATTTAGAGATCACAATGACTGTTTTTCAAGTCTTGATTTGTGGTTTATCAGCTGTTTTACACTTCAAAGAGCAGTTATGATGGAATTGTATGATGAATCGGGCCCACTCTAGAACAACCCGAACAACCATTATGAAATCATGCTGTTCCTATCCATCTTTAAGCCCTGACAACACTTATGATTTTGGCAACAAGAAAATACCAATACCAACGGGAACTGGATATGCACACACACACACACACACACACACACACACACACACACACACACACACACACACACACACACAGCGCCCCCCACACATAATGGCACCCCTTGTAAAGATATGTATAGAAAGAAAAATACACCTTTTGGTAAAGCAGCTTCATGTCACACTGAAGAAGTGAGAAAAATCCAACATTTCATTAACATTAAAAACAATCCATCAAGAAATAATTATTTTTAACAAAAACACATGTGCCACGATTATTGGCACCCCTGGAAATTATACTGAACATAATGTAACTGAAGCATGTTCCCCATGTAAATTGCATATCTTTGAGTTAAACCTTCAAGCTGTTATCCATGACTTCCTGGTTAACAGGGATACAAACGTCAGGTGACACAGAGCCCAATGTTCATATTTGGGTTGTGAAAACAAATTAAAACATTTGCAAATTATGATATTTTAAGAATGCTCTTACCAAGAACACAAGTAAGTGCATTCTTGGTATTGAGAAACACCCAAAATCATTTAAAAAGCTCTAATTTTAACACATGGCACAGGTATAGCGATATAAATTTTGTTATCCAATGTTTTGTTTTGAAACGTACGATACCGTAAACATACGATATGCCACCCAGCCCTAATGGTCCGTCTCGCTTTATTGTCCCTCAAAAACTTGTGTTCTGTTGCTCACTTCCATTGTGTTGTGAGAGTATTTGCAGCCTTTTTTGTTAGGGATACTCCAATTGCATGTTCCTTTACCTCCTGCCTGTATGCTGCCATCTACAAGCTTCACAATATAATTACTTGAGTGTTTTCCTGTGCAACCATGATTTAGCATCGTGTACAGATGGGGTCACAGTATAAGTCCTTGGGGGGAACCAGTGTTGTAGATGATGGGGGAGGATGTAATGTTGTGAATCCTGACTGACTGGGGCCTATTTGTAAAGGAATCCAGCATCAGAATAGACAGGGATGAACTTGGGTCCAAGCAGAGACAGTTCATCTATCAGGGTTTGTGGAATGATTCTGTTAAAGACAGAGCTGAAGTCCAGGAAAAGCTGTCTGACATAGGAATCCGAGGGAGGGCCAGGTGAGCCACAGACCAGATGGTATCTGCAGTGGAATAGTTCTCTTTGTACTAGTGTGGGTCTAGTGTGACAGGGATCGCCTTCCCAATGTGTGTCATGACCAGCCATTCAAGGCACTTCAATATGATCAGGGTGAGTGCTATTTGGCAGTAGTCATTGAGGCCTGATACGGCAATGCTTTTGGGAATGGGGATGAAGGAAACAGTTCTCAAACATGTGGGTACAATGCCTTGGAAAAGTGAGGAGTCGAAAATGTCTGTGAATACCTCAGAGAGCTGGCATGCACAGTCCCTCAGAACCTGGCCTGGCATGTTATCTGGCTCTGCAGTCTGGCAGGTGTTGGCTCTCTGAAGGATCTTCCCCGCATCTGCTGTATTTACACTGACAGGGAGCTCATCTGGAGGAGGATGTAGCCTAGTGCATGGGTGGATGTTGGAGTCCTCAAAAATGGGCATAGAAGGTGTTGAGTGCATCAGGAGAAGATAGGTCTGTAGAGCATTCCACATCACTTGTGGTGTAGTCTGCAACACTCTTGATGTCTATCCAAATACTCCGGCTGTCATTAGTGAAGCAGCCCTGGATTCTGAGAGCATAGGAGGCTTTGGATTTCTTAATATCGACTTTGAGGTTTCTCCTTGCTGGTCTGAATGCTGACATGAACATCAACTTGAATGCAGAGTCTTAGACTTTCACCAAAGAAAGGACCTCTGAATTCAGTCAGGGTTTCTGGTTAGGTTGGAAGGTAATTGTACCTGTGCTGGTAACATCATCCACACACTTGCTGGCGTAAATGGTGATGGATACTGCATACTCTTCTCATGGGAAACAGCAGCTCGTCTGATAGCTCCATTTGTCCTCTTCTCACAATCCCTGCTTATTCAACCTGGAGCTTCTGACCATTAAATGTTACCCCTTCTACATTCCTCAAGAATTTACCTCAGTTATAGTCAGTGCCATTTATATTCTTCCTCAAGTGGACACAGACATTGCCTTAGATGAACTACAGGAGGCTCTCACACACCAACAGTTTCACCATCATCGTGGTGGGGGATTTTAACAGTGCCAACCTCAAACACGCCAAACTTTCACCAATGCATCAGCTGCCTCAGTATTGGTGAAAGGATGTCCGCTACACCTCCATGCAACAACTCCTTCAGAGACACCTACTAGTCATGTTCTCATTCACTATTTGGGAAATCAGACCGTACTGCCATCTTCCATATGTTGAAATACAGACAAAGGCTGAAACAGGAAGTCCCAGTTCAAAGGAAGATCACACGCTACACAGAGCAATCAGAGGCTGCTCTGCAAGAAGCTCTAGATGGACATGTTCCAGCGCAGCTCTGAAGACATCTCTGTGTTGTAGGATGTGATTGTGGGATTTTCTAGGAAACTACAATAAAAATGTTGCCCAACCAGAAGCTGCGGGTGGATAAGATCATCCGGGACGTTCTGAAATGCCACACAGCTGCCTATGATGCAGGGCTCACCATGGAAAATATGGAGGAATACAAAGTTGCATCCTACAGCGTGCGTAGAGCGGTGAAGGAGGAGAAGCCGTGCTATGGGTGAAAAGCATCACAGCTCCAACAGAGTGACCCTAGGAGCCTGTGGCAGGGGCTGAGAGTAATAGTGGACTATAAAACACCACCATTCAGGATGGGGAAGGCAGATGTGTCTCTGGAAGAAGAGCTTAACACTTTCTATGCTCACTTCAATGCTGCAGCTCACAGGGCTAACTGCGCTAGCGGCACTAATAGCCCTGTCGGGGCTGATGGCAGCATTCATGCGGAAAGTATCAGAGCAGAAAACATGAGGAGGGCTCTGCTGAGGAAACCAGGAAAGCAGCAGGACCTGACAGCATTTTAGGTAGAGTCCCCAGAATCTGCACCTACCAGCTACAGAGATATTCAACCTCTCATTGAAACAGTCAGTAATTCCCACATGTTTTAAAAAATACGTTATTGTTCCTGTACCAAAGAAACCCCAGCTTCCTTGCCTTAATGGCTATTGGCCAGTAGCCTTGACCTCAGTTGTGAGGAAGTGCTTTGAAAGGCTGGTAAGAGACTTCATCACCTCTTCACTACCTGACACCCTCGACCCATTACGATTTGCATACCGTCCCAATCGCTCCACCGACAATGCCATAACATACTGTATGTCCTATACACCACCCTGAATCATTTGCATAGCAGGAAGGGTCATTATGTGAACATACTGTTTGTTGACTAGAGGTCAGAATTTAACACCGTAATTCCCACAGAACTCACCAACAAATGAGATGATCTGGGACTCATCGCCGTGCCAGTGGATTTACAACTTCCTGACTGAGAGACTGCAAGCAGTGGGCAAACATGTCTCATCCTCACTCACCTTCAGCAATGGAAGCCCTCAGAGCTGTGTACTGAGCCCCCAGCTGTACTTATTACGCACCTACGATTGTGTGGCCACTTCCAACTCTACCACCGAGGTCAAGAGATTAAAGTCCTGGAAAACTGGTGCCAGGAGGATAACCTCCTTCTGAACATCAGCAAGACAAAAGGAGTTAATTGTGGACTTTAGCACAAAGCCGGAGAGGAGCTATCATCCACTTACAATCAACAGAGCGCCAATGGAGAGAGCGGACAGTTTCCAATACTTTTGTATTAACATTAGACAGGATCTGCCCTGGTCCTGTCATACTAACAGCCCAGTGAAGAAGGCCCGCCAGGGTTTATACCACCTGAGACGCATCAGTGACTTCAATCGGCCTACAAAGGTATTAAGGAACGTTTTTTTCCTGCATCATTGAGAACATTCCGATAGGAAGCATCTCAGCCTAGTTGGAGAACCGCACCATGCAGGACAGGTGATCTCTGTAGAAGCTGGTGCGCTGTTCACACCAAGCTCCCTGACCTGCAGTTTATCTGCAGCAAGCGGTGCTGGACTAAGGCCAAGAATATGGTGAAGGACCACAGCCACTCAAACAATGGAGTCTTTTCTCTGTTGCAGTCAGGGAAGTGCATTTGCTCCCTGAAGGCCAACACAGAGAATGAGGAGGAGCATCTTCTCATATGACATTCTTCAGACCCTCAGCTAGGGCAACACCTACTGTAGGACTGGACTTGGATTGGTAACACCCCCTCTCTCCCCAATTACAAATGTATTTAATGACTTTTAGAACTAACTCTGCTCACTGTTGCACTGCTTTATCATTTACACATACTACTTCTGTACCACCCCCACAATTGTTAGATCCCTATGTGTCATTTTTTAAAATCTAACCCTGTCTGACGCTGCTACATTTGTATCCCACTGCTGTGTTTTATGTCACAGAATGTCGTAAAGTAACATTTCACTGCAGGTCATACTGCCTATGATTGTTTTGTGACAAATAAAATTTCAGTTCGAATTTGAAACACGTGTATATATGGCACAGCTGATTCAAGCACTTTTGCACTATTTTGCACTTTCAGATTATAAGCCAAACTGCATTTTGCTGTCAGAGTACTTGTACTTCGTCTTTACTGAACCTTAAAAAATGTGAGGTGTATTGAATGGCAATATATCGCTGCTGCATTGCAGTAAATTCTGTCTGCTCAACAAAACACCCCTCCAAGAAAGTGGTGGGATCTGAAAATGCAGGAATGAGGGCCAGTGTGACTGTAACTATGGGGGGCACCCCACATCTTTGACCTGAAACATGCGTATGGTGTCTATGATGGGGATGCACTATTATGCACTATTATACTATTGTGCCAGAGCAGTCAGGAGGTACAGATGTGGAACATGAAAGTCAAAATGAATGAATCGTAATGTCAGTGTCATGTTGGCATCACACATGACTTGCACATTAAGAGAATAAAATGCCCTTCGTTTGACTACAGTAGTTTAATTATCACTCATTTCATTGTCTGCATCTACTGCTCCATACTACACTATTGTGAATTTGATAAATTAATTTTGATGTGCCCTTATCGCAATGTCAGTGCAGTCGTTTCAATTTGGAAAACTGGACATTGCTGCAAATATAATATCTACGTTTGTCCCTACACCCACAGTGCAGGGAAACATACAGCTCTGGAAAAAATTAAGAGACCACAACAAAACTGGTATGTGTCTGTGTGTTTTTGCAGACTACAGCCTGGCCAGAACCAGAACAAATCAACCAAACCTCATCACGGAGTAGAACCAAATAATTGAGAGAGAAGAAACTTATTCAAAATCAGTACCAAGGCATGCTCCTAGTAAGAAATACTAAACAGAGAGAGAAGTTTAACTGCAGGTATTTATTAGAATGTTCTGGAAGTGGGAGAATGATTACACCTGTGGAGGTAGTAACATTTATTCTGGATCTGATATGACAGCTTCCAAAAACAAATATCCACTTCATTGATTGAAGGGGTTGCATTATTGAAAGGAAAGGAAGTTTATTATGGGGGTATAATGTTTCAATTTTAAGTAATGTATTAAGGAAATAGTTGCACATTGCATTAATACATCCAACAATGAAAAGCGTTCCAGGATTATTTGCATACTTGGCCAATAAACGCAAATCTGATTCTGATTTAATAATTTTGTTAAATGAGATCTTTTTCTTGGATATGTACTGTATGGTGGCCAATTGGTGTCAATGTGCTAAAAATTCCTAAAACAAGTTAAACTAATGATAACACATGATCTACATTTACAACTGTGCATCAGATTAATAGAAGAGAAATTCAGAAAACACTTTAGTTAAAATGATGATACCCATGTGTAAAATCTGAAAACACGCAAATCAAAAAATAGGGATGCACCGATTGATCAGCTAGTGATTTTGCTCTCATCCATGCTGCTCAGAAATCGGCCAATTTTATGAGATGATTAAGTACTTTACCAACTAACATTTTGTCCCAACTAGTGGTGGGCAATATGGCAATATTTTATCATACCTGGTTGCAAATTTATCCACAATAGACATTATAGAGGTATCGTATGAATCACAACTGTCACAATCTGTCTAGGGGTGTTACACAGGACAAGGTACAAATTGTAGTCTAGTATACAAGCAGAAGAGGTCAGTAATTACCAGAGCTCCAATACAAAACCTAGCAAACAAAACAAAGAGATAGTCCAGAAATTGTAGTCTAAAAGGGAAATACCCATGAAACACTAGAAAGTTTATCAATAACTCAAAATGGCTTGGGTCTTCTGCCTCTTATGGCTTTAAAGGCCGCAAAGACTTATGGGAAATGATAGGCTGGATGATGTGGACTGGACTGGCTGGATTGGGGTGCCCATTGCACAGAGGAACCATAGCACATAACACTCCGCCCCATATGTGCGAGCCTGGGTAAACAAAGGCTACAATAAAAATTCAACATCAGCTGGTTGTTGTTAAATATATGAGATAAAAAGTGGGTTGTGTCACGATCCACTCCGTTCCATCCTCCCATGTGCCACGCCCACCTCATTACCTTGTGTTCCTGCCCGATTGTGTTCACCGGTGTCTTGTTAACCCCAGCTTGTCAGGGTATATGAGTCCACGTCTCCCCTAGTCTGATGTCGGTCATTGTTAATGTGATGTTCCTGGTTTGTGAATGTTCGTGCCTGTCAACCGTGCGTTTGGATTAAACCCAGTTTTACCCGTCCGTCTGGCTCCGCTCGCTTCCTTGCCTGCTTGCCTGCCCCGTGAACGTCACAGGTTGTGATCAATATAAACAAGAATGAGCTTGTGGTCAAATCTGAATACACGTCAACGTGCTGCAGAATAAGAAGCAATGCAAGTGTTTCTTTTTTAGTAGTGCTGTATGCCTGTTGATGCCTAAGGAACTTCTTGGTAAAATAACACATGGGATGATCCAGTCCATCAGCATATTCCTGTAGTAGAACAGCACCAGATCCAGTGTCACTTGCATCATTTTCCAGCTTGAATAGATGAGAATAATCAGGAGCAGTCAATATAAGGGAACTAGTTAAGAGAGCTTTAACAGCTGTGGATGAGGTCTGATAGGTTACCAAATGAACGATACCTTTGGACTGAGAAGGTCAGTGAGATGTAAAACCACATCAGAACATTTTTTACAGAAGCATTGATAACCATTCATTTCCAGGAATCAGGGTTCCCGTTTATTTGTAGGTGTGAAAAAATCAGTAATTGCTTGTACCTTAGCATCCATAGGTTTCACTTGTCCTTGACCAACTGTTTTACCAAGATATGCAATTATAGCTTTCCCAAACTCACACTTTGCTAAGTTTAGGACAATTGGCGCATCACAATTTCTTAAACATTGTTTCTAGCATCAACATATGGTATTCACAGGAGAAGGAGTAGACCAGAACATCATCAAGGTATCAAGGTGCAATTTCTCTGGAATGTCGAGAGAGCATTTTTAATGGAAAAAGTACTAACAGAGTACTGGAGGAATGTATCTGTTGTTACAAAAGCAGAAATCTCTGCAGCACAAGGGTTGAGACAAACTTCCTAAAAATCTTTCAGTAGATCTAAATGTGTAACACTTTCCAGAACTAATTCAGTCCATACAGACTTCCATGTAAGGTAGTGGGAGCGAGTCAGGTTTAGACAGCTTTAGCAGGTACCGTCCAGTTTTGCACAGGTTACAGAAAAGTTCCATCTGGTTTCAGGACCAAGGACAGCTCCAGGAACTTGACTTTGAATGACAAGGCCAATAGCAATTTCTAATAGTGCGGAAAAGTTGTCACTGGACCTCATTATTAAACATGAAAAGTAACTTTGAAATAAGCTAATATTTTGAGGTTCCGCAACGCAATCAAAGTTTTCACTTGTCACATCAATGCGCAGATCCACGCTACATATCATCCATATAATAACGCAATGTAAAATTGTTCCAATTTAATACAAGAACCCAACAATCGGTCAATGACAATGAATAAGTGGGAAACGATTCATTTAGAAATGTGGCATTCAGGAGCATGCTTACACTGACATACTGGCAATATACACTATCCATTATCTATACCACAGGAACATGCTTACACTGAC
>JAODKE010000101.1:22049501-22061490 GCA_026779605.1 Mormyrus hasselquistii | reverse complement strand
AGAGTATGCAACTACTTGGTTGAAACAAAATCCTGGTTTGGATTTTTACTTTCTGGACCTGAAATGTCCACCTCTGATAAGACACAAGAAGGTTATGATGTTACAGACTAACATTCCAAAAAAATCCTAGAGCTGGAAGAATACAGAACTAGATGTTGGCTTAGTAAGGGTACTGAAGGCTGAGGATAGATGTGTCTGATTACATTTTGTCGTGCCCCATTCATTGTTGCCAACCGGTCATATTCCATAAGCACTTATTCTGCACAGTGTCACAGCGATCATTTAACATATCCCAAAAAACAGACTGACAAGTCATCTAACCATGTGGTTACAGTCACCTTCACTCTGACTGTATCATGTCTTCTGGCAATCTTTAAATTGCTGCTGATTTATCACTACTGTAATTGGACATGAATGAGAAAGTGTTTTAAACATCCAGAATCAGAATTCAGTAGCCACACCAGGGAGAAGTTTGGGGGTGCACTAGCCCCTCCTACAACGACCGTAGCACCCCTCAGAAAAATGTCTGTTGTGATGTCTGCAAAATCTGTAAGTTATGGATACTGAGACAGGCAATGAAATATCATGATTTTTAATATTGTAATGTATATAGTAATACTGTCCACACATTATTTTTATAGTTTGCCTTTATTTAAAGGCAAATGTAACATTCCATCAGTTTTTCCCTCCGTGAAGCAAAGACAATTAAGCAGCAGTTCACTGGATGTTCTCAGAAGTCATCTTTTGTTCTCGCTCTCCAGAGCAAAATACCCTGTTTTCATTAACGACACAGATGCAATAGCAGATGACACCTATAATAATGGAAAGGAACTGCAACCCTCAGATACTATGAATATCTCCATAATGAGATTTATGTAACCGTATAAAACACATGGTCATATTTTGTATTATTATAATTATAATTGTTGTTGTTAATATTAATAATAAAATAATCAAGCATTTGTCTTAATTTGGCATGGTATTGCACTATTACTGTTTAAAAGACTTGATTGACTTAAAAAAATGATTCAAATAAGTATATATTTGTTCTGATAAAAACATCGTTCAACTTTAGATTTTCATATTTTCAAATAAAATATGTATCTTATTCTTAATTTTATACTGTAATAGAATAAAAGGGAACAAGAATTTCTTCTGTTCTCCGAATAGCTACAAATATCTTGTTTTAGCTTGAAGAACACTGCTTTGGTTCCCAAACCTCTCCATGGGGTAAACATAGCTAAACTAAGCAAACCAAGTGTGTAAATGGTGAAGTTCAAGTGAGTTGAGGAGATTTTTTTTGACATACGTTTACAAACATAAAATTAGCATTTGGTTAGCCAGGATTTTGGTACCACACTGTACCTTTATTTAGTGGTCTTCTCAATCAAGACTTTTTGCATTCCTAGTGTCTGTGACACTTCCCCCTTCTTTTGGATACAGATAAAACACAGATTCATTTTAATATCCTATATTTTTACAGTAATACACAAGAAAACACCGACACACCCTCCACTACCTCATGAACGTTTGTACAACTTTTTTGCACAACCCATTGCACTGTTGCACTTACACTTTAGATCCATCAGGACTGGATACCAGTAGCTCTGCTCTACCTGCCTTATCCATTATCCATCATTTATTCTACAGTATTGCACTCTAATTTCTCATGTCTGGACTGTATCGTGTCTGTTTTGCAATGTTCGCACATTTTGCACACTTGCACTTTATGTGGTCCTGTGTAGATGTAGTGTTATATGTAAATGTAGTGTTATATGTAGATGTAGTGTTATATGTAGATGTAGTTTTATATGTAGATGTAGTGTTATATGTAGCACCATGGTCCTGGAGGAACGCCATCTCATTTCACCACATACTGTATCACTGCATACTGTATGCTTGAAATGACAATCAAAGCCATTTGAATTGACAGGCTTTTGAAAAGACATTATTGTGCAATGCTCTAATGCTCAAGAATGATAAAAGTGCATACTGTCTATTACTGACAGAAAATCCAAATGCTATAGTACTTTGATACTTTTTTTTATTTTCACCTACACATAGGGTTAAGAGCCATAGACAAAATATTGGAAATGAATTGTTTGTTTTACTGGTGACCTTTAGGCAATAGTGTAATATTGCACATTGCAGATATTTGATATTCAATAAGATTCAACCTTTGGCTATATCAAATCTGGAAAGTAAATTACCAAGTAATTCAACTTACAGCCATGAGAAATATTATATGTATATTCATGTAAGCACATACAGTAACACAAAAACTCTTTATTAATTTTTTAACTTTAAAAGGCCACAGAAAATTATCTACATGCTTAAATGATAAAATGTAGTATATTTAAAAATTTTTAACTTGTTTCAATAAATTCTGAATATCCCTTTGAACACTGGTCAGGACTGATACAGTCTAAAGTGAAATGCTTTCTAAAAGAATAAAAATATTAACTGCGGGTCCTTGCAACAGAAGTGTTATATTTAGCAGATACTGCAAAGATGAATTTGTTGTGATGCAAACAGTAATTACACAACTACTGAGCCTGCTAATGGGGTGTTGCCGGGTTGTGTCCCTCCACTACCTGCATGCTCCTGACACACTGAGTTAATTGCTCCACTGGCTGAGAGGTAGTTTGTCTGATAGAGAGGCAGGCAAACTTGTTGAGGAGATAGTGTGGGCGGAATGAGGTATCTACCTGGTAGTGGGAGGATTCCTTCTGGCCATCACAAGCATTTGAAAGCCCTTATGTTTTTGTCTTTCACCAGACACATCTAAAGTTCAGCTTACACCCCCAGTGCCACCCCTGCTGATGCTTCCAACCAAGAGCCGATGTGAAGCTGTTTTGATCTGTAGTGAAAATTGTAAAATAGCAGGCTTATTTTTCACTCAATAAGGGGTAAAAAAAAAATAAAAACACTGTTCACTGCTCACTCTTCATTCTCAGCTTCAGCATGAAACTGTTATAGGGCTCCAATGTGTCACCATATAAATTATATGAATAGTGAAACTTTTAGGATATGAAAAAGGCAACATACCAAAGAAGTTTAAACTGTTAAATTCAGGGCTGCAAAGGTTACTGTGAATATAGTTGACTAATTAAGAAAGCAAAACCAGTTACTCCATCCATCCATGCATCCATCCATCTATCTATCTATCTATCTATCTATCTATCTATCTATCTATCTATCTATCTATCTATCAGACTGCAACCCAATCCAGGGAGTCAGTCCTTGAACCCCATGCCACCTGGGTGAAGCTCGCACCCGCTTCAGGTAGCATGTTTTGTAGTTTAGCTGTATAGTCAAAGTCCACATGAGATCAGACATCCCATCTAGTTTCCTTTACTGGCCAGTGACCAGGACAAGAGCACTTTTCATCTGTCAAATGTGAGAAAGGGGCATCAGCCCCTGTTGCAGAACATTGGTCAGTCATTCCTCTGTTTTGTGTCCTATTTTTGGCAAGTGTCTTTCTAATGGCAGAGTCTGTCCTCAGGGAACAAAAAGATTTTCAGATCCTTTCAGCCTTATATCCATCCATCTGTCTGACTGTCCCCCACATCCTTTACTTTGGTCACTGTCGCAGTGCCCACTAATACTTTGAAATAAATATATACATCCCAATTATTTTTTGCCTTTTTAAACCTTACTTTTAGAAATAAATATTGTCCCAACCATTCTCAGCTTGTAAAATCCATTTCTGATTGTGGATGATACTTTATAATAATTTGTAACTGAAATAGTTTTCTCCAGGCAAGTTCAAGAATTTCTATTAATTATAGCTTGTTCTACCTTTAGGACTTTTGTGCTAAATGTCATTTTGTTGTAGCTACACTGATGCTGAGCACAAGTTATTCCGATTTATATTACTATATGTTTACCTGTTGCTTTACCTGTATTTTTGTAAAATGTAAGTTTTCACACATCTGGCCATAATTTAACTGAAATAAAGTGACTAGTACTTATGTAGAGGAATGAGTGTGTGTTTTTTTATTAAGGGTATTATTATCTTGCACAGCAAACAAATTAAAGAGGCAGGCATTATTTTCTTCCCCTTCAGATCTCTTGGGGAGGAGCCTGAGGCCACGGTAGTTTTTTGTTATTAGTTAGTCTATTGTAGATTTTTTCTTAAAGATTGTGTTTACTTTAAAATTACACACACTTGTTAAGGCCTTGATATTATTTTCATGGTATACAAATTTGCTACTATGTAATATCTTTAATGTGAGACAATTGACCTTATAAACATTCCTATTATTTGATTTTTACTGAAATATAAAAACATCTGTATTACAATTAGCTTTAACTATTTTGGACTCCCAAATAATTAATTCATCACTGATTATTTAAAACTATGAACACATTTATTATTCATAAAATGCAGTGCCTTCAGAGAGTATGCTTCCCTTTTGAACTTTTTTCTCTGTTTTAAAGTTGAATGCATGAAAATGTGCTCTTCTGCTTCAATAATATAATAAATTTAACACATGCAAACAAGTATTTACTCAATGATATTTAAAAATAAAGACATATTTTGAGTGGTTTACAAAACATTCTAAAAGTAAATAGTACTATACCAACAATTGCATCCCATTCTGTGTTTCATATTATAGAGTTTATTTCCTTATACTGAAAAACACGATAAATAGAAATCAAAAACATATGCTTAGAATGGTTATGCAAGGTGCCCTCTAGTGCTGACGAACCTGGACGGAGCTGTGGCTGTAGGGTGGTCGGTGCCAGTCGTGGCAGTAACCCCCGTACCCGATGGTGGACACCAGAAGTGAGGGGGGCTGTCAAGTTGAAGAAGGAGGCTTGCCGGGAATTATTTGCCCGGGGGTCTCCGGAAGTAGCTGATGGGTACCGGCAAGCTAAACGCAACGCGGCTCGGGCAGTTGCAGAAGGTGTGGGAGGAGTTCGGTGAGGCCATGGAAAGTGACTTTCGATCGGCCTCAAAAAGGTTCTGGCAAACCATCCGGAATATCAAGAAGGGGAAGCAGCTCCTAGTTCCTACTGTTTATAGTGAGGAGCGAGCACTGTTGACCTCACCTGGGCACATCACCTGGAGGTGGAAGGAATACTTTGAAGACCTCCTCAACCCTGCCTCAGATACATCTACGCACACTGCCATTGAGACATCTGAGGGCACAGATCCTCAAGATGCTGGGGGGGGCCTGCCCTTAACTGGGGCCCCGGGGGTGGACGAGATCCGCCCGGAGCACCTGAAGGCTGTTGTGGGGCTGTCGTGGCTGACACGTCTTCTCAACAGTGCGTGGAGGTCAGAGACAGTGCTACTGGATTGGCAGACCGTGGTGGTGGTCCCCTTATTTAAAAAGGGGGACCGGAGGGTGTGTTCCAACTACAGGGGGATCACACTTCTCAGCCTACCTGGGAAAGTTTATTCTGGGGTACTGGAGAGGAGGGTGAGATCGATAGTCGAATCTTGGATTCAGGAGGAACAATGCGGTTTTCGTCCTGGCCATGGAACACTGGACCAGCTTTATACCCTTACAAGGGTGCTGTAGGGGGCCTGAGAAATTGCCTATCCAGTCTACATGTGTTTTGTGGATTTGTATGAACCGAGCACAAGTTTGGTCCGCATTGCAGGTAATAAGTCGGATTGCCTCGCTGCTTTTTGCAGACGATGTCGTCCTGTTGGGTTCATCTGCTGGGGATCTCCAGCATGCTCTGGGGCGGTTCGCAGCCGAGTGCAATGCGGTGGGGATGAGAATTTAGCACCTCCAAGTCCGAGACCATGGTTCTCAGCCGGAAACGGGTGGATTGCCCTCTTCGAGTAAGGGAAGATGTACTGCCTCAAGTGGAGGAGTTCAAGTATCTCGGGGTCGTGTTCACGAGTGAGGGTAGGCGAGATCGAGAGCTGGATAGACGAATCAGAGCGGCGTCTACAGTTTTGCAGGCGCTTAACCAGTTCGTCGTGGCAAAGAAAAAACTGAGCCGAAAAGCAAAGCTCTCGATCTATAGGTCCATCTTCGCCCCTACCCTCACCTATGGTCATGAGCTACGGCTAATGACCGAAAGAATGAGAATGAGAACCCGAACCCCGGACAAGCGGTAGATGATGGATGGATGGATGGATGGATGGATGGAAGAATTAAATGTAAATTTTAACTGTGTTGTACTGATAACTGCATTTTCAACTACTAATAATGTTTAATTACTGATTATTTGACAAAAAAAAAATCAGACATTCGAAAAGAAATTATGTTAGTTAAAATTAAAATTTTTGTTTGGACAGGTATGTATTAACTTGCCAGACCTGGAGAGGAAACGGACAGCCCTAACGCTGCAACATCACAACAACCCTGAAGCACTGCAGAAGTGTCATATAATCAAAGTATCAACTCAGCGATAAATTGCTGTGGCCGTGCAGGCTTTGGAAATTGTTTTTGGTAATTTCTGTTGTCCAAACATTAGTGATTAGTTCTTATAGTGAGGTTTTTCTAGTATTACTCTCTTAATCTAGAACATTGTATTGTTTAGGTTGTGTCTAGCTTTGCTGTTTATTTTTTTCCATTTCAACCCATTCGTCTGTTTGCAGCGTATGGTTTGCAAATTGGTTAAGTTTTTCTTTTGAATACATGACCCTGTCCACAGCTAGGATCCTGACCTATATCGAACTACTGACTACATTGAAACATTTCTGTCTTCCTGTCACCATCAAGCCTCTGTAAATGCTGTTCCTGACAGTTCACCTTAACCTCATAATAGCACACTTGGAGAAAAATAACACTGGATAGTTCAGTTCATTGGTCAACATACCACTGAAAAACATCAAATATTACAAAAACGATTTAAACAAAGCCTTTAGACTATAGGATACATGGGTGTGTTTTACTGATTGGGTTCCTGAGTTGGAATGCAGAAAGTCATTCTGATTGATTAAAGCACATTTGTCACATACACAGAAGAAAGTGTAGAGGTTGTTGGACATAAAAGCATTATGGCCTCTTACATATTTGTAGACACCACATGTGCTTTGGCTGGCACTCTGTCTTGGTGGATGTACAAAGGTGTGCAGATTCACAGCCACAGGGGGAACCCTAAGATTTGCAACACCCCCCCTCCCATGTCTGTAGTAGAGACCTGTGATGTGGAATAAAAGGGGAGAGAAGAATTAGAGAAAGTACTTCTGTCTCATGAGCTGTATGTGCTATCCAAAGGACGGCAAATTGACATAGTCTGGGGGTAAAGTGTTTGTATATATTACCACTGCAAGAAGAAGCCATTTTTGTTTATCTTTTCTGGTTAGTCCGAGGTTTGGCTAGGCAGGGGGTCAGGGAAGTGCTTGCATTTTCATTAGGATTTTCAGTTGTTTGTATTGGTAGGACAATGAAGTATTTTCATTATTTTGGTCTTTGCTTTTATTTCATTAGCATATTGTGTGCACCCCAGCCCATCATGTAACAGAATGTCAAAATACACTTTTCGCTTAGACAATGCTGACAAATTAACAGGTCAGCTTTACCACTAACCTACTGTAGAACATCCTCTATTCTTTGCCTCCCATATGGCAAAGTTTAAAAAAAATAGTATAGGACTTTTACGCATTTTACCCAAATTAAATAAGCTCTTTATATGACACTCATTATTCTAACATAATCTGTCATTAGATATATATGTCCTTTATTCATGTAAAATACGTATTTAATTAATCTTTTGTCAAAGATATAAGTTGTACATTGATGTACGATGCTTATTAAATGAACGTTTTGTTGAGTATTAGTTTTTTATCCGTAATTTTTGAATTAACTCACTTGAATCATGGACAGTGGTTCCACACAACTAGCATCAGTGTTTTGAAAGGAAACATCTCTTTTCAGTTAATGCATTCACTTTGTGTTCTGAGAACATAACATGAATTTTCTTATATCTCTCATATTTTCTCATATCTAATCTAATATCTACCAAATGGTTGTGGAGAGATGTATTGCATTTCATTCATTAAAATAATATAAAAGCAATATAATTTTTCATTAAGAAACAACAAACATTTATATCCTATTGAAGCCAGATGTTGTCATGTATGGTAAAATGTAATGTTCATGTAAGAGTTTTATATGTTTCCTATAGGCTTTTCCCTTGAGTGCTTTACATGTCAGATGTGTTTTTTGGTATGAATCATGGGAGAAAAAGTAGTGTAGTGAACATATAAAAAACACAATACACTGTCATATGTAATTGAAATATGAAGAATGCTTGATAGTCTATCATGAACCATATCCTTTTTTTCACATGAAGCTACATCGGAACAATAATCGGAATAAAATTAGACTCTAGTGATCATTGACTTCTTTATCTTTCTTCTGTGATTTTGTTAGTTCAACCCTAGTGGGAAGGTTCCCTGGCTGGTGCAGTGCAGTATGCCTAATGCAGACCTCTGAGTCAGCTGAGGTTGGCAGTGGGTCTGAGCATGGATTCCAGTGCTTTACCTTTCGGCAGTCTGTCTGAAACAGCTGGAAATGGAGATTAAAGAGAATTATTAAGCACAACTCCTTCTTTTGTGGGCATTGGAAGTTGAAGCCAGTGATACTGAGAGGTTGAGTTTGGGACATGAAAAGCCTGTGTCCATATGCCACATTAGACATCACATTAGTTTAGTGTCTAATTAAGTTATTGTGTCCAGCCACATTAGACATCACATTAGTTTAGTGTCTAATTAAGTTATTTTTAATTTTTTCCAACTTTGAGTACGTAATACGACCTTCAAGTAGCGCAAGAGACATTGGTCTCTACTATTGCAATTCAATTTATTTGTTAAGGCACAGAAATCTTGCTCAGAACTTACCTGGCAGAGTCCCTTACGTTTCCTACAAACATGGCTTATACCAATTTGTATGCATGGAGTCTGCATGGAGCACTTTTTCAGCATCTGATTTGCTGAATCTCTTTGTCTTCTTGCAGCTTATGTTGTAGCACGCCTGAACGGTATCATCATGTACAGAAAAAACTGCACGCAGCGTTCAGCCCTGCTGTCACTGAGCAAGGCCAGTCTCACCACTAGCATGAGAAAGTGCATCACTGGGTGGGATGAGCAGCATTACCTGGTGGTCAGGTGCAGCTTCAGATCAAGAAGACTGCAGCATTGATCCAAGTCCAAAAAGCAGGTGAGAACTCTTTTGGGATTGGCTAATTTCTCTTCATGATTTATTACAAATTTCTTTGACTTAGACACACTGCTTTTAGATCTCACCTGAATAAGTGCCCTAGATCTTGTTTGGAGTGCAAATGGCATGTATCATAACAATCTATTAATGCAGTTTTCTGTGCTGTTCCCCTATGGGCATCTCCTAACCTCACTCACAGACTGCTACTATAAGCAGTAGGTTTTGAGGTTTCCTAGCCTAAGAAGTGGAGGATGGTGCAAGGACCATGCAGCCCTTCACTTGCTCCACCACATGAAGGTATTTGGAATTAAAAGCCTTCAGCTTCTAGGTAGTCCATCGGCTGTGACAGGACTCGGCCGATACCAACTTCCTCTCTTGAGAAGGTGGAGGTTGATGGAAGACGGTGTACCAGCAGAAAACCATCATTGTCATCTGACTCCTTTACCAGTCAATCCCCTATTTGTAATTCCTATCTCTACCCTTTCCATATTTACCAAGGTAAAAACTAGCAACTACTAAGGCCAATGAGCAGTCAGCTCCTATCGGTTGCTGTCGAGTCCCGTTGTTTGTGAAAATTTTTACTGGGACACAATGGCACAATTAAAAGTGATAATTGACATACCAGTAGCTTAAACAGAGAACTCAGTTTCAGCAACTAGCTTCAACGCCAATTCCGCTAAATCAGCGCCAATGGGGAACAAATGTGTCTGACAGTCCCGCACACTCAACAGGCAGTTACCGAGTCACTGACAACTCGGTGAATTCTGGTAGCTCAAAGTCAGCTTGCTGTGTTCCAAGCTTTAAAGAAGCTCATTGTCACCTACCCAATTCAGTATTACATTGGTTTGTATGCTAATGAATGCTAATCTCAGGCACAAAACTAAGCCAAACATTTGATGATTTAAACGATATTAATGTTAGCCACAAAGCTAGGTGACAATTATTTTAAGTACATAGAGAAATAATATCTTGCAAAGCTTCTCGATATATATATATATATATATATATATATATATATATAATATTTCAATGCTTCTTGAGGGAACAGCAGAAACTATTCAGTGGTAGGGAGACTCAGGGCAGAGAGACTCATGGTTTCAGAACTACCCCCATTTACCACTAGAATGAATTCTATGAGATGGAAGATGATGTCTATTCAAAACAGTGACACACTCCCTCAGGCTTTTACTGTAGCAATCTGTGCTAATTTGGAGAAGCAGATGACAGCCACATCATTACATCGCTGCTCAGTGGTTACCGTGCATTATTCTTACTCACTCCATGAAATATTTCTGTTTAACTGCTGGGTGCAGCACAAGACCGAAGGTAATCGAGATGAACTTCAACCTAAGAGCTGGATCTGGAGAGCAAAGCCCTGGATTCATTCTCTCATAACGTAGTCAGGTGCATCAGGATCGTCAGGGACAGCTAGTGGAGAAGTACTTCAAAGCTAAGAAGGTGCTTTTAAGTTTCTAAATGCAGCTGAATTACTATACATGGTCAGGTTCACCTATAAGAACAACCGGGTAAACAAATTAAGTAGCTACTTAAAAAACATTTGGATAATAAATATCATACACACGCACACATATAATGTGATATAAATAAATTGATTATTTTACCCTGTCATTTGTTCTCTGTTATGTAAATAGACTGGAGTTCCGTTAGGCCCAATAATCTGGAGGAAGTTACTGGATGCATGACCTTGTACAACTCTCTCCCATTTCACAGAAAGGCCAAACTGGTCCTGTCCTCACTCAGGCTCATCACTGTCAAAAGGGTCGCTTTCATTTAGGCTGGCATGTACCGTCTGTCCTCTTCCTTGCAACTCTGTTTCCCCTGGGGAATAAGAATCCTATCCCTTTACCAAACAGATGCAGGTTTTACACATAACCATATACTCTGGCATGATCCAAAACCACCAGTTTATTCTTTGCTTTCTTTTCATTATGAACAAGAAGACATGAAAGAAATGTAATTTACCAACACTGACTTGATTGTCAAATATTGACATGGTAAATTCCAGTCCAGTCCAGAAAGACTGGGCATAAAACAGGGGATTGGGCAGGATGTTAATCCATTACAAGGTACACGCACATACAAACCTACACACACACTACGCTACGGCAGAAGCAGGGCATGGACATGCAAAAATCCATAAGGCTTAGGCACTTTGCTGCCTGAACATTGATTATATTAATTCAAATTCAAAAAATTTTCTTCATAAGAATAACAAAAGAAGAGAAGGCTACATAGAATGCTGAACTTCATACTGAAGTTAAAAACCAATAAATCATAAATGTTCTAGATTGATCTACAATGCATGTGACAAATTTTACTCTAGGTTGCAGTACCCATCTTATTTTTCCATCTCTGCTGAGTGAAAAAATAATCAAGAACTTTAACTAAATCCCTGTAGAATTAGACCTCAGAAATTACATGCTTCAATAAACAAGATGAATAGACTCCTTCGCCAGCAGCCATTCTAGGTTAAAAAAATATCAATAAAATAAAAATAATAAAATAAAGTTTTGTCTGGTATCCTTGTCTTACTTCATGCCCAAAGCATAACATGGTTGTACTAAATAAATATTCTAAATTATTTACTGAGTCACTTTTGACCTTAATCTGTTTTAATCTGGTTGTTTTTCTTCCCCATATCCATGTGATCTGTACTTAACGAAAATAATGGATTTTGACATATCTGCGAGGAATACTACTAAAGAAACTGCTAAATTCATCCATAGTCAAGGACATGCAGAGTGGCCTCTGCTTTTGCTTTAAAGATATATATATATATATATATATATATATATATATATATATATATATATATATGTGTCACTGTACATAAA
>JAODKE010000101.1:22038727-22049401 GCA_026779605.1 Mormyrus hasselquistii | reverse complement strand
CTACTAAAAAAACTGCTAAATACATCCAGAGTCAAAGACATGCAGAGTGGCCTCTGCTTTTGCTTGAAAGATATATATATATATATATATATATATATATATATATATATATATATATATATGTGTCACGGTGCATAAACATGTATATGAGAGAAGAATACAATTTGAGGCTTCAGAAATCCTATGTCCTCCACAAAGGGTCTTTCTTTTAATCAAAATATGGGATGTCGGTTGGGGAAACAGCCCATAACATTTTGATGTTTTGAATCAATGATGCGGAGTACACTCAAGATGAAGCACTGTTGAGATTGGTTATTGAGTGACTCTCAATGGTGTACCATACATCAAATATATTAACTTCATTTTTCTGGCCGGGCAAGGTCAGATATGAATTCAGTTAAGTTATGCTAGTATTTCCAGCATCTCGGAATATATACTTGTATTTTTGCATTTCCCCAGACAACATGTATAGTCATCCCTTTCAAAACAAAGTCATTAAAAATTTATTTTTTGCTGGGAAATATTTGCATAGTAAAGTGGAAAAGTTTACACAATTTCAGTGTGTGTTCAATACATTGTAGGAGAAATTGCAGCAGAATTATATATATATATATATATATATATATATATATATATATATGAGTTATATATAGTGTATAACTTATATATACATTTACTATGCCTTCCTCACAGTGAAAAGTCAAACAGAATTGCATAAGCTTTGTAACACAGTAAACTTAATGTTAGACCCTGACTACCTGTCTACCTGACCTTCTTGATTGATTACAGTATAGTGGTTTTACTAATGAGAGTCTTGTTTCCAGGTTCACAATGTTGATTGATATGAGTTTCATGCAATATCTGTTTGCTAAAATCATGCTTTTCATTTTGTAGTGTTATCCTGGTTACCATATTTTTGCATTTGTCCACTTCTTTGTACAACCATCCACTCAGAAGTTCCAAGTACCACTGGCTAATTGCGTTCTTTCCTGTAAACTCAGATGGTAGAAAACGTGGTATTGTGTTTTTACTTCTTCAGGTGTGAAAGTAAAGAAGTTCTTCGCCAGCATCACAAGTTTTTTACATAATAATTAATTAAACTTCTGTAGTGAAAGGGAAAGTTCATCAGAAGTTTTGGTCATTAAATAAGTAATGGTAGATCTGAAACATTATGTTTTATTTTCCTCCAACGTCAAACAGATTGAAGGCAGATGCTCGAAGAAAAATCAACAAGGGCATAAATGACCCTGAGGTGGTTTCTGTTGCAAGTTCCCTTCCACTTGAATCATCATCTAACATTCAAGCTTGAGAGCACTTGTTTCAAAACATACATTATATTATGAAACCGTAATCTGATATATAATAATTACAGTGCTTGGACAACTGCATAATGTTAAAATGTAAGGTAGGCTATGAAATGAAAGAGGTCAGTGATTCGATGGAGGGGTCCATGCACCTGTAACAAATTTAATTAAGTGTACAAAGTGGTATTTTTCCCACAAAGAACGGAATTCACTGTAATTATACTGTATTCAGCATTGTACTGTCCTTAATTTAACATTCTGAGACAAGTTTCCATACAATAATAATAATAATAATTAAAAAAAAAATCAATTTACCAACATTTGGCAATAAGATGAACATATCATGTAAATCAACTGCTTTCATCTTTGGCACAGTGAGATGTGTGTTGAACATGGCTGCAATGTAGCCATTTTTAACATATAAGAGAATCTGACTTCAGTAGCTGAAGGAGTTTGTGATTTCAGTTCTTTGTGACAGGACTACTAGGGCTCAAAAGAGGTTAACAGAACAACGGTGAGCCTCATTTACAGGGGTGGGGTGGCAGTGACACAGGCAGCTTTGTGAGCTCATGAGGGCACACCAATGTGTACACGGGCAGAACTGTACACGGGCAGAACTTTCCTTGCGTCTTTAATGTTTTCCTAGAGCAGTGCTTCCAATCCGATTCTCGGGGACCCCTGCACAGTCTGCATTTTAGCAGCCAAGTAGCTCCCTGCCGGACAGTCCACAATCTTGCTCAGGAGCTCATGGACCAGGGCCATGTAGAGTTTCATGCTTTACCACGAATCTGCATTAATACTTAAATTCTCAAATAAATGCTTCAGTCACAATTAGGCAGATTCCCCCCCTTTACCATCCTCAAATTTGATTAGGGCTTCATCTAAGTCAAATAGTAAATTTTTACAGCTCCAATTAAGTGGTCTTTCCCCCCATCATAAGGCTGCTGTCTGTGTAGATATTCAAAGTCACTGTACATCCACCATCACTTTGGAATCCTGAGTGCCAGGAAGCAGTCTATACTCCATTGTACTGCTTCCTGCCGACATTGCTTGGTACACCTTCCATTCCTATGTCTAATTTTTCTACCAATAAACCTCGTTGCTAACATCGATAAATGCTATTCTACCCTAGACAGAAAATATCTATGATAACCAAACTAAACTAGGGGAAAGGAAATTTTATTCCCAATAGACTAAATCTTTTATTACATTCTCTAGTAGATGTGGCAATCTGTGAGTTTGACATCTGCCACAAATGTAAGATTAATCAAAGTATTAAAAAGAAAAAAAAACTTGCTCCCAAAATCCTGCTGACACACCTCGGCCCACAGAGTTTGGACTCACACATGGCTTTCCCCATTCTACCCACTTGACCCTATTTATACCCAAGTGACTGCAATTATTTGTATTGATTTGTTTCTCATGTCTCTGTTTTCTCTTCTGCAGTTTCACCCCTTCTAACCTAGATCAGTTATACTTTCACCCCCTTTTCCATGCACTGACAGAACCATTTCCTTCCCAACCTTCTCTTGTCTGAAGTCTTTTATGCACCACTTATAGGTCTGATTGCCAAGCTCGCCAGTCTTACTCAAGCTGCGTACTGAAAGTCTTATTTTCAAGTCAACAACAACAATGTTAATAAACAGTGGACATCTAATAGAGGTAATCAAACTGCAAAGAACTTTTGCAAAGATAAAAGCATGATGCCTCTCAAATCTCTCATGAAAAACATTTGGAAATTTTGTGTTTGCAATAAATCAATCAGATTTAATATTTTAATAATATAATTAAAAAATTACAGAATGCTTTCTGCTTCAAAAACAATTAACTGCAGTATAAAGTGCAGGGACCATTGTAAGTCTCTTTTGATAAAAGTTTCAGATAAATGAACAAGGTAACTAAATTATAACGTATATTTTAAACTGCTAATATAATTTATTACAATGGTCGTCATCTATATTTAAGAAATTTCCATATATGTTATGTCCTGCCTTCCTGCCCCTTCTCGTTCACCTCCTGTTGCTTGCTTTGTCTTACCTCTCATTTCAGCCCTTATATGGATCACTCCAGCTGCCTCTTGTTTGCTCCTTCATCAGACCTGTGTAAAAGTGTTTCCCAATGTGTACTATCCAGTCCTGTTTTTCATGTCCTAATGTTATGTAAATCCAATGCATTAAGGTTAGGTTATGAACACATTTTCACAAAATACAAAATTTGCAGTTACAGCAAATGTTTTATCGAAAATGCGCTGGACCCCCACAGCATGCCCTGAAGCCATTCCTGTCAGCCCGCCAGACTTGCATCGAAGACAGCAATGTCATCAAGCAAGGAAGGCGGGCTCTTCTGCGGACTCTGGCTGCTCACCGGCCATAGAGTGCTCAGTGCTCATCAGCTGCGAGGAGCCGTGGCACGACCCCAGCTGCAGGCACGACCAGCAGAGGCTCCAGGGAGTCCGTGGAGCAGGAGCTGGAGTGGCTGTGCATCAAGTTAGTGTAACCGGCAGGCATGTCTGGCCGAGGCAGCACTGCAGGGCTGCGATATGGCGCTGCTCGGCTAAGAGGAGGTGTGTCGTGGCTTGGAAGCTGAGCATGGCCAGAAGCGTTGCAAGCTGCAGGAGGTGAAGGCCGTGGTGCAGGACTATGAGCAGGGGTTCCATACTGTGGAGGCCCAGCTGATGGCAGTCCTCCATGAGCGGCAGGAGGAAGAAGCCCTCCACCTTAGGCGTGGAGCAGAAGCGGCTGTGCAGTGTTGCCCAACCCTGCCAACAGGAGACTCCACGGGAGAACCAGCCTGGTGCAGAACACTAGGGCACCCCCAAGTGAGGGAGGAAGAAGGGTCGAGGCCAGGAGGAAGCTGCACCGGAGTTGTTGGGTGTGCTGCCCCCCAGTCAGGAAGATCCTCTGGAGCAGGGGTTCCATACTGTGGAGGCCCAGCTGATGGCAGTCCTCCATGAGCGGCAGGAGGAAGAAGCCCTCCACCTTAGGCGTGGAGCAGAAGCGGCTGTGCAGTGTTGCCCAACCCTGCCAACAGGAGACTCCACGGGAGAACCAGCCTGGTGCAGAACACTAGGGCACCCCCAAGTGAGGGAGGAAGAAGGGTCGAGGCCAGGAGGAAGCTGCACCGGAGTCGTTGGGTGTGCTGCCCCCCAGTCAGGAAGATCCTCTGGAAGGGGCAGAAGGTCAACCTAAGGCATGCAAGATGAAGGGTCACCGCCCCAGGGAACTTGCCATGCCAGTTCTCACCAGCAGCTGAACCTCGCCATCATCTGTGAAATCAGCCACCCCCCCTTCATTGGAGATGCACTGGCGGCTGCCACCACATCTGTGGGTCTTGTCTCAAAACTGATATAGGAACTGGGGGTGGTGGTCACCGGGATGTTTGACCTTTGAGAGGGGGGCAGTGTAGCACTGGTGGTGTTCCCATCATTCCTGGCATGCTTGCAGGCAATTGTAAATATCTCCTTGTTGCACTGTTATCGATAATAGTTGCATTTCTCAGTTGTGGCATGTTTGTTTGCCTGTGTCTTACGTACACCCTGTTCAATCTTTAGCTTTGTAAATCTCCCACTGTGTGTGTAACTTACAGTTTGGTGTCTAACCTTCTTGTGTTTCTGCTATTGGGTTTGGCGCTTGTTGGGTGACTGTTATATTCCTGTTAAGGACTGCAATTAAAGTGCATGTTCTTCCTGGCAAGCAAATCTCCCTGTCTTTGCGATGCCTTGGTTTGCCCGGCACTGCAATATAAATCACATTTTTCATCCCCAAAAATATTATTAGATAAATAATAATAATAACATAAAAGACTAATGTGCTCTTGTTAATTGTGACTGAAAAAATGAATGTAAAAAAAATTAGGTCAAACATTTAATTCTTTATTAAGAAATATCAAAATATCAATATATCTTCTTTTAAGTTATACCTGTAGAAGAAGGTGATGTATTTGCATCACTGATGCAAAAACAAGAAACAAATTCACTTATATAACAAAGGAAATTAACTTCAATGCCAATTCCTAATGAGGAAAAAGTTACGATACCCGATGCCCTAATAGTATTTCCACATTTGGCTGAAATAACCACAATGAGACGTTTCCCACAACTTTTGGATTTCACCATTGTAGGAATTATTAGCTCAGGTAATCTCCACAAAAATGTTTTGAAATTAATTACATTTTAATTAATTATTATTTAATGCTGATTATTAACCAATTGTTATGCCGAATGATTGGCTTCTCCAAACTAGAGTGCGATATCCCCGTGAGTCTGTTAATGTGAGACTTAAATGGGATTCACTAATCACCAGTATCGCTCAGTAACCTCGGTTAGGAGGCTCGTCCAGTGAGCTGCATCACCAGGTAATGTAAACGATTGGTAGCGAAGCTCCCCTCATGGCCGATGAGAGAGAATCTTGCAATATTTTAGGCGAGTTTGAGATTTTAGAGCGTTGTAGCTAGATCGCACAGAGGCAGGGACTATCGTGAGCGCACAATGAATGGAAGCTGAAGATGTGTGAATTTGTGTTGTGCATTTATCCCTAACTAACATACAGTAAGACAGACATTACACCTAATATGAACAACAAACACGAAAAACGGAATAGCACCAGACAATGTAATTATGATTTACCAGAAAAAATTTACCAGATTTAAATGAGTAACTTTAAAAGGGAATACTGTTCTGCAAAGCAAGCACAGTTTGTGGAAACACAACCTTAAAGTCATACAGCAGGTTAACAGAACAGCTTAGGTTGTTAGAATAAGAGGAAGTTGGTTTACTTGGTTGCAGATTGGCGGGGGGAGAGTCTTGACAGTTGGCTGCAGAGACTGATGGGATGATGGCACTCAGGAGGGCATGGCGTTTGGAGCAGTGGAGTGGAGCCCCTTGGATTCTCTCTCCTTGTGAAGCTTTATGGTGAAAGACTTTGTCTTGGTTGCAGTTCTCTGTTGGGTAGCAGGCTTTCCCCAGCAGGCTTCAGGAGGGCTTCTTGCGTGCTTCTCTTCTCCTGTGCTGATGTTCTCCACCTCTCTTCAGGCTGATGTTCTTTCTGCTGCTCCCCCTTTGTTCTGAGGTGCCAGGGTTTTATGGTCTAAAGTTCATGAATAGGGATGAGCAGGAATTCAACTCCTGGACCAATGACTGACCATCCATTTGGCGAGCTTTCAGAAGGGGGTCTGTATCAGTCCTCTTGGGATTTATGACCAGACTGATTCCCCTTAACTGATGATTTTCATTAGGCTGCTGTAACTTCTGATTCATACACTTTTATGGTAACCACTGACCGGATTTAGAATTGGGAGTGATTTTCCATCAGTTTTGATACCAAACATGTCATACCAGCCTAGCAGCTCACACCCCATACCATACTGTATGTATTAATTAATTAACAATTATTTATATAATGTATGTTACTGACTCACGTCAGTATACGGCGTAGGTGTTTTGGGTTGCATGTCAACAGATGTTACACTTTGTATGGACTTTATATGACATACTGTATTCACATTCAAACAGCACATCTTACCCTTAGATTGGCGTGGCCATTAGTTTGTGGTAATACCAATTTAAATTGCCCATCTGGGAACAACATATTTTGGTTGGTGTGGCTTATCCCAATTGATCTTCTCTCCAATATGGATAATATACATCTTAATTCAGTTCTTTTTAATGCAGAATGGCAGAGCACAAAGAGCTTGCTAATGGGACACAAAGAACCAAGTGTGAAATAAATGAAATGAAATGAATTGAAAGATCAGATAAGGGCCACCAAGGAATGTGGAAGAAAAGGGGGGGGTTTGTTACACAAAGAAAGGAGATTCTCTGAAGGTTAGGACACAATAAGATACCTGGTTAGACTATTCAATTTTCAAGATTCTTCTGGTATAACCATGAGTGGTAGCTATACATACTTGTTTATTCGATTTTATGTGAGTGTTTAAGTGCAAAGACGTAAAATAGGTGATACTCTGTGAACATGGTTATAAGGGTGGCACACAAAACACTAATAATAACAAATCTGTATATTGAGACTAATTGTAGTCATGAGTAAATCAGTATACAGGGTATACAACAGCCAAAAGAAACTTTCTTTAGGGTGTCGGTCTGTTGGGTGAGTGGTATGTAAGGCAGGATGTCTGGGAGGGGGTTGCGTGCCAAGTCGAGGGACCCCTGTCCATGAGGTCCACTCTGCTGTCTGTAGGTCCCTAAATCTTTGGACCAAAGTGGGAGTGCTGGCCTCCCTTGTTATCTGTGCGTGTGTGTGTGCGTGTGTGTGTGTGTTTGTGTGTGGGGTCACTAACCCCCCTTTGGTGCTTAGGCCAATGTGTACTGTACCTCTTGTACCAGGCTAGGCCTTGTCTCAGGCCACCTAGAATTTAAGCTCTTTTATATGTGCATGTGTGATCCTACACCATGGTGAAGCCACTCACTTCAACAATCAAAAGCAAACCAACTTAAATGTCTGTGGTTTAAATAAGACAGGCTTCACCAAAATTTTAAATAGTGATGAATGTGAAGGTGTCCTAACTGTTTCCTCAGTGGAAATTAGCATCTTAGCTAATTTCTTTTCATAAATAAGTGAATTTGTTTCTTGATTTTTGCATAGATGATGCAATTATATAACGTTTATCTACATATATAATTGAATAGGAGATTTAATACTGATATGTTGATATTTTTTAATAAAGAACTAAATAGTTAATGGCGTGTCCTAATTTTCTCAGTTTTGCATTGCACTTGCTGCGTATGGGTGCAGATGCAGACCAGTCAGAGTGCCCATGCTGACCCCTGTCCAACATCGAAGTACCTATAATGAGCATGTGAGCATCAGAATTGGACCATGGAGCAGTGGAGACAATGGCCTGGTCAGATGAGTTATGTTTTCTGTTACATCATGTGGAGTACCAGATGTCTGTGTGTCATTTGCCAGGGTGAAATATGGCACCAGGATGCTCCAGCAGGATAATGCACCCTGCCACACTCAAAAAATTGTACAGGAATGGTTTGAGGAACATGAAACAGAGTTCAAGGTGCATATCGAGAGCCAGTATCCATTCCTCAAACTGACACCACATACCGCCAGAACATACAGAATCTTCATCCATAGCCTCAAACATTTCAGACATAATGAGCAGGAGTGTAGTTACTGTACTTCAGCAGTCGAAACGCTTGTCAGAGTGAGATCCAAATGGAACACATCTGGAGAGGGGGAAGGAAGTGGAAAGTGGTCCTGGGGGGGAGGGGGTGACTGTGCTGACATGGAGGCTGGTAAACCAGGAATAGCAGAAAAACCAATGCAACTGGGTCTGTGAGCTGACTTTAGTGGAACACATACTGGAACTAAATATAGGCAGACAGGTAGAAAAAAGTCTATCCATCCCACCATCCATCCACCCATACACTACATCCAGCTACTATATGTGCTGGACAAACAAGTGTGGTCCATAGAGACCCCACCATGCAACCTACAGGATCTGCTGCTAACGCTTTGTGCCAGATACCACAGGGCACCATCAGAGGTCTTGTGGAGTCCATGCCTCAATGGGTGAGAGTTGTTTTCATGCCACGAGGGAGACCTACTGTAAACAATATTAGGCGGATTGTTTTAATGTTACTATAATACAATATAAAACATATATATATATATATATATATACACACACACACATATATATTTATATATGGTAACACTACATTTACGTTACATTAAGTGCACCTTCATACTGATTTTATATTGCATTCATAAAACGTTCAATGCACCTTCATAATGTATTCTTTAAGTATTCATAAAACATTCATAAACATCATGTACTGTATGTATATCTTAACATCCGAACATCCCTTAACAGCTGTAATATACATTAATAACAAATATTTAATAATAATAACACACATTATAATTGTATAACCATGTAATGTTTCTTATTAATGTATATTAAAAGTGTTAAGGCAGGGGTGGCCAATCTTATCTAATTACTAATTGGAGGACTGAAGAGTCCTCACACCTGGGTTTGAACAGCTGACTTACAGGTTAAACCTGCATTCACAGGCCCTTTGCGGATAAGATTGGCCACCCCTGTGTTAAGGGATGGCTGGATGCTAAGATGTACTTGCATGCTGCCTATGAATGTTCTATGAACGTATTATGAATGCATTATGAAGATGTACTTAATGTAAAGCATTATCCTATATGAGAAAGAAAGTATTGTTTTATTAATGGTTGTACTGCATGTCAATAACATCCCCCTAATTTTCTTAGATTTCATTACTTCACAGTGGGCCAAAATTTAGGATTTTTCCAGCAACGACAATAGATTCATTCTGTTGAAAGGTACACAGTTTCATTATGTAATACGACAGGAAAGGCGAATGAAATTGCATGGCATAAAGAAAATGTCATTTCTACGTTCCTACACGCAGCAGGGCATAAATTCCTAGGGCAACATTTTGTTGTACTAAATCACAAAACCATGTTCTGTAAAATGAAAAACAGTGAGGATCGCTGAGCGTTTTGAAGTACAGCACCTTTCAGTTTTGTAGCCAGCAGTGATGTCTGTAACTCAGGGGATGATAACCTTCCTTTTTAAAACCCACTAGTTCTTTATCTTATCAGCTAGAGAATGAGCTCAGGGGAGTCACACATGTGCACATAACCATTTTATCATCATAACACATGTCAGTATTACTGATTCTGTGATACCACAAAGTTGTTTTAAAATCAGTTTTATTTCCAAAGTGTATATTCAGCAACATCTCATGTTCTCACATACTGTGATGGCACTGTCAATGCTATCATGTATTTATTACATTGAAAATCACAATATTTCAGCACATTGCTAAATATTCTGTACCTGAATATTTAGCAAAAAAGGAGAATTTCCTTTTTATTTGAGTGAGATGTTCCACAGTAGATACAAATACATGGACATCATATAAGGACTGGTGGAAGGAAGGGGACCTTATTTGGGATGACAGAAAATGTATGTGGATAAAGGGGACAGTGGGACAGCAGTATAAAAATTCTTTCCCCTCTTAGTGAGAGGAAACAATAACTGTTGGTTGTAGGTGAAAAAAGACTCATATGACTTCTACACACATCTCTGCCTGGTCTTACACTCCTCAACCAAAAGATCCCAGTTGGGGAAAGTCCCTACTATTACCAAACTATCCTCCTCCCTTGGAGTTGAAGTCTTTATGCACCAAGTGCTGACCTGATTTGTGGACCATCTGGCAGTAGAATGGCTGCAAAACCAAATTCCAGCACTGCTGTCTTTCAATTGCCTCTTCAGGAGATACAAACAGGCAGTCAGGCTGCTTTTAACTGATTGGCAGACATGGGTGATGTCAGCTTCTTCGCTGATGTACAGCGCCAAGTAC
>JAODKE010000101.1:21975915-21993750 GCA_026779605.1 Mormyrus hasselquistii | reverse complement strand
ATGGCAAGAGTTAGCAAGATGAAAATAGGAGCACACAGCAAATATTGAATGTGTGAATATGCACTATTTGCTGCATGGCTAATTCCCAGCCCTACCCCCACCGCAGTCTGCTTGCCTTTTTGGGGTCAGGGAGAATCTGCTGCCACTGCTGCTGACACAAATTCTAGGGGAAACACTAATGACTGGAGCACTTCCCATCTCACTTCAGGCCTGCGCCTCCTCACTGCAAAAATTTACAGCTGAAAATCACATTCTCATTTCTTGTTCTTCAAATCCTCATTAACTGCCTATGTGGAGGCCAAATGTAAATTTAGATACTTCAAAGTTTATTGCTTACAGGGACTAAACAATGCAGTGGGTCAGCTACTTTCAAACAACAGGCTTTTTTCCGATGGAAAATTCTTCGTGTGTTTTGAGTGAGTCTCTCGAAACGAAATGGCCCTAGATTTGTGTGAGTGAAGAGAGCACTAGTGAGTAAAAATATCAGGGTATGGCTTCATCCTGATCCACCCTGACCACAGATTACATTGACGTTTTGTCTACACCTCGGGGGCATTAATGTGTCAAGTGAGCAATTTCTTGGGCCATTCGGGAGCCTCAAGTGCGACTCAAGTTTCCTTAGTGAAGGAAATCGGGAATAACAGCAACTGAAGCCGTACTGGAGAGGGCTGGAGTGAAGCCAGAACTGGCAGTGATGTTGGCATCACTTTGCAAGAAACACGTACACTGTCTGTAAAATGTGGCATGTCATTTGATGGCACATTGTAGCTTAAAATATCAAATCACCTAGAAAAAAATACTCTTGGTATACCCCACAGATGTACAACCTATAAAATAAGAGCCATCTTTGAGATATAATTAAGTTGTAGAAATAAAAGCAGCAGTAAAATAACAAAGGAAATACAAATAAACAAATCCACCATTTTTGGATTAAAACTTAGTAAAGCTTTTTTTTTTACATGTACATTTTATATACAATTACATCCATGCATCTTCTACTGTACCTGCATATCTTTGTCAAGGTCGAAGGGGCATGTTTGGTTTTAATTTTTAAATTTCAACTTTCCATTCAGCATTAAAAATTGAAAACTGTACTGAAACAGGATTCAATATTGGAATACTCTTTCATAATACTCTGGCATGGTGAAAATAAAATACAAAACAGGTAGTTAAATATGAATGACATTGCATGCCCTTTTAATCTGAAATGATCGGACAGAAAGACAGTCGGTTTTAGAGCATGCTTACTGTTACCTAACTAAATGGCAAAGATCCTGAGATAAACCTAACACTTTATAAATATTGTACATTATGCAACCAGCAGGTGGAAAAAATGCACTTTCAAATCCCTGCTTGCCATATTTCGATACTTAGCTTTACAGCTAAATGAAAAAGATTCCTAGTATGTTAACAATTGAGCATTTTAAAGACACGACCAAGCTTATCACTGCTTCTTGAAATCGACTCGATGTAAAAGAATGAAATGTCTGCAATGAATATGTGCAAGAGCTTTGAGACCTTCCATAAATACCAGCTCTCCAAATCCGCATCTTGGCACCGTTTCCAGAGAGAAGCACCGACTGTATAGGGATGAGCAGTTGCTGTGTGAGCTCCAAAAACTGCTGGCCAATTTTCCTCTTTCTGTCCATATTTCCACATTAGCCACAATGCCTGGGTAATTATTTTATCTAGGACCGGGCAGGTTGCCCAACTCAGCATGCAACCACCTGAGGAGACCTTGAAATACAGATTGAATACAGTTGAAATGAGCATGACTGCTTATTAGACATACTGAATCGCTCTTTTAAAAATATTTACTGTGCTCTCAGACTTTTCACGCTTTACCTTCCAATCTGAACGTGTTTCAAAGGAAAGCTTCAGCTATGGTCATCCTATCAGAGCAGTGAATGAGTAGTCGTCAGTGATAGGCTGCATCAGATGAGTGATCAGGCTAATTTGTGTCACAGTTCTTCTCACAGACCAGCTGGTGTGAGAATCTTAGCGACTGCTCTGTTGACAGGGTGGACTGTGTTTGCCCAAAACAGCAGTGCTGAAATAAATGCTTGTGCTTCTCCCCCTTGGCGTGCTTACAGTAGGCAAACTGGGCCCTTAGCTGGCCATTATATCGATGCAAACATCATCTACCCTCTGGCAAAACCAAAAGCAGGCCACACTAGTAACAGAAAGGCAGTGTGCTACAAGAGACGTTGTGGTTCTATTCAAACAAAATGTAATCCAAAATTCGACTGCAGAAATATTAGCCTTAAATTGAACAATACAGAAGAGGGTTAATATCAAGTCTAAATATTTAACATTTGTATTTCTATTCATTATTATATGCTGGATACGTAGAACAGTTTAATTTAGCACACTCTTCTCTTTATTGGCATCCTCTAGAGCGAAAACCATCATTCTAAATCGGCCAATTATTATTGTGGAGAAATATTGGCAACATGATATTTAAGAAATGACAGCTGGTCCGGATAGTCTTTTGTTTATTTTTTTGTTTATTTCTCAGTAGACATCCTCAATGCAGGATCCTTTTCTTTCTTGTTGAAAACTCTTATTAGGTCCTATTTGCAAAGCCCGGTAACTCTAAAAATGACATAAGATAGAACACTTAAAACATTTGGAGCAAATATAGAATCTCGGAATTCTGGAGGGAGCCTGAAACAGGGTAATAGTCGTAATAAGCAGCCTTTTAATGTGGTGTATCGTCCTTGAAGACCAAACTTTCAAGGTTGTTGATTACCAAGCAGAACTGGAACAAAATAGAAGAAACGACAGCAGGGTAATTTCTTTCCAAGGCTCCCACTCAGATTTTGGGCCTGGTTTCCTTAATATGTCAAATTGTTCCTTTGGGGATTCAGGTTTGCATCGAGAAAACATCTCATCCACAAAATAATTCTGAACAGCACTATTTTATCCCTCAATAACCAATAAAATGACACAAAATATTCATGCACATACTTTTAAACTTGCTATGCGACACTGTTTACTGCTGTTTTACAAGCAGAGCCCTTGTTTTAAAACACTAACTCTTAAATAAAGCCCTATTGCTTCTGTGGTTGAACTGAAATTAGTGATGGCTATAGACCGACAGAGTCTTTTCATGAATGTTGATGGGGTTTTAAGGTGAAAGGAGAAAAAAAAATGTTCTTTTGTTTATAAGAGGATTTACACAATTACTTGCATAAAGCTCTGGTGGAAAGCTTTCAGAATAATAAATAAAAACTTAATTGTGTAGTCACAACAAGTAAATTAAGGCCTATAAACAGCACTGATGAACATAACCTACTGGAGTCCAAAGTTTTTTATAATAATTATTATTTTTAAGATTAAGACTACTAATTCGTTCTGCTTTGACACATTTGCAACTAATTACCCATGAACTCAGCAAAGACTCTAAATAAAGACCTCAGTGCATTTTACAGTACAGACAGCGGAAAGCTTCCACCACAGTAAAGGTTGAACATCTGGACATAAATTGGCAAAAGATAAAACTACATTCTCAATCAGGAGCACAAAGAGAAAGCTCAAGCTGAAAAATACATCCGAAATATATTAACAGAGTATTTAATGCATGTGAGCCTGTTAGGTGCACCTAATACAAAATATTTTCATTTGTAAAATCCATATATTTTAAATAACACACTAATGCTGTTAGCTTAATATGTACTTTGCAGTTTTTGATTCAAAAGCCAAGCTAATGTAGATATTAAGTATAGAATATAATAACCAGCTGATCCTATTTCCAGGAGGAATTACAGTGCCCCGTGTGGTGAGTTAAATTATTATTATTTGGGGTTTATATGGTTTAATTCATTATCACCGGGTTAAATTAATAGATCATACACATTAACATAACATTTCATCAGTAATTTTGTCCCGAATATGTAAAGAGATCTTCAGAAGGATGAAAATGAACATCAGCAAAAAATACTATTTTAACTGTTACCTGTTTACACATAATCCCAATGCAGTGAATCATCTTTCAAGCTTGAGACTCTATTGCTAGTATCATAATCTATCAGATAACCAAAATGATGTAAATATCATTAAAAACAGCTCATCTTTGCAACAGAAATTACATAGCAGTTGAATAAAAAAGTACCAGTATTCTGGTGAGGCATCCTAACAAATGCATGAATTGCGAGAAAGATTTTATTGAAAATACTTGTAAAACCATTAAGGAACATTGTCTCTGTACAGCCAGGTAATATGGGGAATACAGTATCTTGGATTTTCCATTCATGGATTTTCCATTCATGTGAATGCCACACTAAATTTTGCTAAATAAAATAGTGCATGGGGCTTAATCATTGTTGTATAGGCCTTTGTGGGTAATGCTAAACTTTAGAATGTTGTAAGTTTGTTTTCACAAAAGGTGCCAAATAAACAAATACTGTTACTATAAAATATATTTTTCCCCACCTTCATTATTTAACAGTCCATCTCTAAGGTGAGTTATAATATATTCCGCCAAACATCCATGACATTTGACCCAGAGTATTAAAAAATGTTGTTTACCTACTATAAAAACAAAGTTGGCTTTTCAAGAACTGGACACATTATTATCCTTTTATAGGGTACCATAAAATATATTGATTCCAAAACTATGTATTTCAGTTAATTTGCTGTTCAAAGCCAACTGTGAATTAGACAGTGTTCAACATTATGTTATATTGTCGTTTGGACAATGACGTCATTGTGCTGTATATTAATAAGTCTGAGAAAAACAGATAAATGGAACATTCGCCACAAATTCTAACTACAGTAAGGGGTTGGTGAAAATACAGCTCAGTTACAAAAGATAATTAGGAAAGCACATAAATCCAATACATATTTATTCACCATGCATTTATACATTTAAGCTTCACCTTCCAACTTTATCCTTCTCATCTTTAATTTAATTTCATGTCACAGTGTTTCAGCGTTTTGAATCTGATTTTTCCTCCACTGCTGACTGAAGCCAAGGCATTTCCTTGAAGTTCAGCCTCTTGTTGACTTCAGAAAAGAGAAGTGTGTTTCAAGCTCAGATTAAAGAACAAAACCCTTCTCTTTTAAGGTTCTTATTTTTAACAAAAAAAACAAACAAAACTTTGTGTCACCTTTTCTGTCACTGTTTTGTATGCCGTAGATTTGTTTATCTTGTTGGTAATGTGTTTTGTCCTGAGTAAAACTGATAATACTAAAGAAAGAATTTTAATAAAACAAAACGTTGAGCATTTAATTACCTTATGACATTAATAATATTTATTGAATGTTTTTAGTGTTTGTTTGACTGTTAGTGGTCATGACTTTCAGCTAAATGCATGTACTTGCATAAACATACAGTATGAGGAGGACGTCTCTAAGCCAGACCTCATTGCCTGCACTAGGATGAACTTTCTAGCCTAGCTTTTAACTTAGACGTCAATAATGAAATATTAAGTTGTGCAGACTGGTAATACTGTACACTTTCTGAAATAAATGTTTGATTATACCACAAAACGATAACATTTCCAGATAAACACAGATAAAACAAGATAATATAGAACCTTCCTCATTCATATAAAAAGGGATTAAGACATGAAATATCCATTCTTTCACAAGTCCAGTAAGAACCACTCACTTTGCTCTCACCCACATTGTGTTGTAAAGGGTGTTAAGAGAACATACTGACAAAGCAGAAATAAGTGAAAATGCAGAGCTTTTTTTCCAGGAATTAAAGGTTAAGGCACTGGTGAAGGACAAATCTATTCAGACTGAGTTGAAACCTTCAGTACTCACCAAAGTTGGTAGGGAAAATTACTGAAAAAGACTATGTAAATCCAACAAACTATAAAAATATTATATCGCCATTCTAAAAATATTTAATTTTTCATCTGTATTGTCCTTCAGTTTAAAACTGCAAGAAAATGGTGAAAGACTATTTGTTTTTAGTGCTGTGCTTAAAATTCCTGTATACCGATTTGCATTCTACATAGACAAGAAAGTAATAAAGTGTTTTAAAATCCTTTTTGTAGCTTTTGCCAGTAAATCTAGCGTGACAAAGCTGCCCTGACGTAAATATCATGCAATAGAAGAAAAATAGTCAGTGTTACTGAAAGTAAATTTGCCAGTGTCAGCTGGGGAGACTAAGACCTGATTTTGCAAACTATCATGAAGCATTTCTTTTCCGGAAATAAGACGTATCTTCAGGCACTGATAGATGGGACTGTCGTTTTTCAGTCCCATGCTGTACATTCAACCTTGAAAAGGCTTAATTTAGGCAGCCAATGAAGGGAATGAAAAATTTTATTCTTAAGCAACATTGCCATCAGCGCACGCACATGTAAACAAACCTTGGATGTCATCCTACTGAACTGTAGCGCCTCAGGAAAAGGAAACAGGTTGATCTGAACAGACTCGTGTGCATGATACTGGGGAGCTGGATCTTTTTACTGATAAATCCTGTTCCATACAGAAACAAAGGAGCTATTTTTCATTCTAACCACTATAGTAGTTGAGGAGACAGGGTTACAACCATACTAAAGGACAACAGCTTAATTTCATACCAGGCACAAAAAATAAATAAATAAATAGCCCTGAGTGTTCATGCGGATTGCAATCTCCTTAATATATTTGCTAAGACACAAGAATATCGGGAAGTAATTACATAGAGTAGGTGATGCATTAACTGCTCTGGGAAGTTTTTATCATTGTTCACAGTTGGGAAAGTTTTTATTTATTATTATTATAATATAAATCTACATTTATGACATTCTACACTAATTGTTTTTTTCCCCCAGACTCTTAACTACCATAGACTTCTCTGTCAGGAGGGTTATGAAATCAGAGGTAAAGTATTTGATTAGATTTCTCACCCACGTCCACAGACTGCCAAATCGCACAGCTCACATCGCTTGTATAAGAGTCTGTCTCCATACAAAACCAACAAGCTTATTTTTTAAAAGAGGGTATAAAATATCAATAAGATGTATTTTATTTTGCTGTTCGTGCAAGGTGCACAGGAATTCTTTGGTCTTTGAATACCCGATGGTGAACTCCATAAAAGAAATCATTTTTTGGGGTCAGAGCACAGGGTCAGCTGGCATCCGGTGTCCATGGAGCAGTTCAGGTTAAGAGCCTTTCTCAAGGGTCTGGTGGTGATATGATTAATCTGCTGGTCATGGGACTTAAACACACAACCTTCTGGACATGGGCACATGTCCCTAATCAGATAAGCTGCACGCTGCCCCTCAATATGACATTATGCAAATCCGGCTTCAGGTGGCCATTACTCCGCTTTCACTAAATATGCCAGCTTCATAACAAATTAATAATTAGTGAAAAATGTAATTTCAGTTATAAGGTAATTGAATAATGGCTTTTGGCATCATTGAGACTGTGCCAGATTTCTGAGTTTAATAAATGTTAATAAATTCTACATCTATACAAATCTAATCCTGTTTTAATTCCCATCTTTGTCTTTGAGTATTCATCACATTTCAACACCCTGCTTCCAATCCAATCATATAATGATAGCCTTTATGTGTCTGTGGCTTTATTTTTAATGCACCGTTTTAGACAAACACATTACAAGCACATTTGCAAGCCTTTCATGTTGGTGTGGGGAGGTCAATCATTTGAATGGCGTACTTTCATGCGTGGTATCAACATTAGCTTACTGCAAACAGATATCGAATGACCGTTTGTTCCCCACAAGAACTATTGGGGGTACAGGTGAATAATTATACAGCTACAAATATTTGTAACAATGGTAACAAGGCCGTGTTTTTAGTAATTTATAGACACATTCATAACAAATAATAATGCATTCAAAACGCATTATAAACATTGAATGTGATATTAGCGACAAGCAGTCTTCATTATGAATATACCTAAAACAATTGAAGAGTCAACAGAGATTTCCCCCTTCCAACATTTCTCGAAGTGCATGTACTGCATGAGTTCTATCATTGACTGGCATCCTGTGCAAGCTGTACCCTAACTTTCTTGCATCACTGACAAAATCATTTGTCCGAGAACTTGGAATCACTACAGACTTGGTTTATTGCGTAATATCTTTTATGTGTTATGATATCAGGGTCGCCAGCAACTTTTTATAATTGCTATTAGTTGTCACAAAAATACCTCCACTGATAGGTATTAATGGCTGTGGAGTTTGTTATTGGCAAGAATGCCAACGGTCTTCTGTACATAATAGTACATCACCCTAATTGGGAGTTCTACTCCTGTACACAGCAGTCAGGATGAACAAGAGTAGCACCATATACCAATTGCCAAAAAGGCCATTGCCCCATGCATGCATTAATAACATAGTTCTGGCCATGGGCACAAGCTCTGGAGTTCATACATCACTGTTGTGTATTAAATTGGGACTGTGGCTCCCCTACAGGGAGTTTTGACTACACCTTCAGGTAGTGGAAAGGATTTTATTGACTCCTGGTAAGATCAGAGTTGATATATGTGTCCCGTAAAGCGGATTGTCCCCTGTAGCGCTCCACACTAGATGCTCCGGATGCTGCAACACCATTTGGGATCAATGTCTCTCCCATTACATTTAGCTGCAGGCGAGTGGCATGCATTTGGGGAGTGGTACTCTAAATCTGGAAACAGCTGTGTCACTTTGGGATCTGCTCTCAGCTTTATAACAGATCAGAACAAATCAGAACAAAAAAAAAAATCCTGCTCTGCTTCACCATCCAGTGTTCATATGCAGGAACTTGTCATGAGTGACTGCAGTGTTACTCACACAATTACAGCAGATTGCTGGGTTTCCCCAAAGCGATCTCATAATAATGCTTTTCCTGTTTGCTACCAATGTGTAAAGTGTTGTTAATAGTTAGTCACTCCTGTATTTTTGTGATCGCTTTGCTTGCTTTACAGCTGTCATAATAGGAAAAGCAGCATTACAAAATGATGTGTCCTTAGTGCTGCACTGTTACCATACTATACACACAGTTCTGCTACACTGACGAGATGCAGTTTTGAGTGACGTAAAGGCCAAGATCAGTTTGAATTTTATTTTGTCTGGTTTGAATGCAGTGAGGCCTGAAAGGTTACTTTATAAATACAAGTGAGACGTAATAGTAATTGAAGAAATGTGGTTCAATTAGTTACTTTGCAGTGCTGACCAGCAGGTAATCCAACTAAATAAATAAAACTAAATAAGCAATGAAAAAGAAAGAAAGGAAGAAATAAACTTGAGTTGCTTTATGCTTCAATGAAATGTGTTCACTTGTTTCTCATTACACTCCAACAGAGCTCACAATCTCCTCACAAACTCTACTGTAGACCACATGAGTAAAGCAGGTGACATTTCTTTTCAACACTACTAGACAATCACATTCAAATGTAAAAGTAAATTAAGGCTAGTCCAATTATGAAATGATTGCATCTCTAATTGCACGGCGACAGTAACCATATTCATTTTTATATTGCTATTTACACACACACAAAAGCAATGTTCTTGGATAGAGTGGTCAGGTGACAAGCCTCATTCATTTGGCAGTAGAGCATTGTTACTATAGTTGTTTCCTGTCTGCATAAGCTGAGGATTGTGTATAAAAGATTAAAAAAAACTGATAAATGTACACATTATAGTTTGAATTGATCAGTTAGTATTTAGAAACAAATGCATTTGAAATAAACTGACATACGGTGTAGGGAGACCATACAGAATTGTGCATATGACCTTCTGACATTTCTTTAGTAATCCATACAAATTAGTACATTATCTAACTCTCTTCATGCCTGTCTTGTACTGTAATGTGAGGTTGGTAATATTTCAACGATGAACCATTCATTCCAAAACAAATAAATATCAATACTTGACTTAGGTAGTTAATGTATTATTCTAAATAATAAACAATGGTATATTATGTGTGATAGCGGCTTATTTGTTACAGTGATGGTGACAGAAATCATGTTTTGGGAGTGAAATTTCATTGATCTATTCTCTAAGCACTGGCTTTTATGAGTGGTAATGAGGTTTTGTTTTTTGGGGGAAATGTTTCATTACCAAAATGTCCGAGGAGCTTTGGTGATTTGCTCTGGCTTTTTCAACATCTCACCACCAGCCATATTTCTTAACTACTGCCGTCCTGCTTTCATCAGCCTCAGATTCATCTCAATTTGCACAGCAGAATAATCCATAGCCACCAACCTGGGGTACAGGCAGAGTACCACGGTGTACCTCATTGTTTCTGACAGAGTAATTCCCACAGTCCTGTCTTACACAAAATCCACATCCATTACTATCACTAGGCTTCAAAGAGTTCCCAATTTTTCACTTACGTATGTTTCTGTTAACAGACAAAATGGGGTTTTGCAGTACTGCCCATTATTGTGGGGTCATCTGCTATATATCTGTTATTATTCTTACCCATGCATCCATACATCATCCAACTGCTTATCTAGTACATGGTAGCGCATTTTGCATTTCCCTAATAAGCATGTAAGGAAAAATGAAATACAGGTAGAATTTAGTTATGTTAGCATGCACTTGTTCGTTATAATTTCTCATTTTTCTGTGAAAGGTAGTAGAATTAAACAATTTTCCTGAAACTGATCTGTGATAGCATTCATTTTCCAAAAATGTTGTTTTTGTGCAATATAATTAGTATTCATTAATTCTCAGTGTTTAGATTTTTTTTCCTGTTTAAAAAGGTAAAAAGTTATTAAAATATGAATGACATGAATGGCATTATATATAGAGATATATAGATCTGAGATATATTAGACAGTTACAAAACATTATTCCGTACTCGTAGATCGGTACTTGTAGATCAGTACTGAATACTGGAGTAACGTGTCACAACACACAGTCTATCAAGCTGCGTTGTGTATGGGTCTGTGCAGTCGTGCTGACCCCTGTCTAGCAACAAAAGCATCTACAATGGGTAAGCAAGCATCGAAACTGGACCTTGGAGTAATAGAAGAAGGTCGCCTGGTCTGATGAATCCCATTTTCTGATGCATCGTGCGGATCTCCAAGTCCGGTTCATGGCTACGTAGCTCCCTATGCAAGGGGCTCCATGCACTGCATCGTGACACATTACTCCCGTTTTCATGATCACAATGATCTGCCATTTGTGCCACAGTAGCCCCTTCTGTTGGTTTGTACCAGATGGGGTAGCCTTCACTCCCACATCGAGGAGCCCTGGCTGCCCAACAGCCTGTTTGCTGTTCATGGCTTTTCCCTCCTCAGACCGCTCTCAGTAGGTCCTCACCATGGCTGACCATGAGCTCCCCACAAGTCTGTTTCGGAGATGCTCTGACTCAGCTGTCTGGCCATAATGAATTACCCCGTGTCAAAGTCACTCAGATCTGTATCCCTGCCCATTTCCTCACATTCAACATGTCGACTTCACGTATCTGTATGTCCTGTATTTTTCCTTACACATAATACTCAATTGTAGAGTGAATTAGGAAAAAATTAACTTTCAATTAATCAGTCAACCAGATTTATGTAGCACTTTTCCTACAAACACAGTGTAACATAAAGTACATAATAACATTAAACTCTGTTACAACATTGTGTGTGTGCGTGCGTGTGTGTGTGGGTGTGTGGATTAGTCTTATATTACATTGTGGGGACCAAAATTAGCATCACCACAAAAATGTGAGCAATGTGTCACACTACAAAGTCATTAGTATTTTTCATCTTTGTTTTAATCTTATAGGACCACTGTCGTCTATGCAATCCATCGGTGACCAAAACGTCTTTATGTGGTGTGTGACAGTAGTATTATAGTATAGTATTACTAGAGAAAACCAAAATAATGTAGCCCAGATTATGAATTGTTATAATTTTACCTTTCCCACTTAAGCTGAGTCAGTGACCCTGGAGAAAGGAGAAAGAATGATAGAGACCCTTAAAAGGGCGAGAACAGAAAACAGGATGGGGTATCAGTAGGTTAACACCACTAACAGGAAAGTGAGTCATTTCCAAAGAAGCTTGGAAGGCAAAAGTGTGAATCCCATAATTTACTGAGGGCACACCAAAGCAGGAGGATTCGCCTGATACCTCTGGCAGAGCACCGAGATAAAACCTATAATTATTTAAACTGATTAAGTGCTTTACTCAGGCAGGAATAATTCCAGATTCACCTCCAAGACAGAATCCAAGATTCTCTAATGTATTAGCTGCTTTCAGAAAGTGTAATTTTGTTAGTAGTAATTCATATAATTAAACTTAAGGTTTAATTATTAGGGATTTTTTTTCAAGACTCTTTACATTAATATCATTTGTAGGATATATTATCGATTATTTAAGTTTTATTAGTAAAATATAGTAATTAGGACAGGCATATGCTAAAATAACTTAATTGTTCCATCCATCCATCCATCCATCCATCCATCCATCCATCCATCCATCCATCCATCCATCTAACGTCACATCCTACCTCCACTCTCTAACTTATCCATAATGTATGACTGTATGATGTGTCCTGTTCTGCAGGGTTTCCCATAACCCCGCACAGGGTTCAGTAGTTCAAAGATTGTTGGATGGATGGACGAATTTCCACTTACAAAGTTCACACTCACAAAGTCGAAGCCAAAACAAACAACACTTTACTAGACACTATCCCCCCTCTGCACATGCAAAAGGTCAAGGCTGCAATGAATTACCATAACATTACCATGCTCACATCAGTTGCTATTGGAGCACAGTTGTATTCTTAAAGTTTACTTCAATATGAGAGCACTGCACAATCATATTCCAAGCCATGATTTCATTTAGCTAATATCTATTAAGAAGCGGAGAATGGAAATCGAAAAATAAAATGAAGAAATCAAAATGTACTTTGCTAGCAGGGCTACGTTTTCAAATGTCAGTGTAATTAAAATGCATTCACGGTTGCTCTATTGAGAAGACTTCACATTTTAGACATATTAATGAAACTAAATCTGAAAGCGATTCTAAGCTCATATACAAGAAATTAAGGTACAGACAATCAGAATTTCTAGCATAATTAGAACTTACCTGTTTAGTACAATCTTCACACCTTGTTTTCCTTGCCTAATGTCTGTTGCAAATAACTGTAGTTTGCTCTAAAGCACAGGTGTTTTCGGGCAAGAAAATGTAATCCAGACAAGCAAAACATGTTTTGATGCCCTATTACCAGTTAAGATAGACAAATGTGACATATGAAGAATGACAGGGTCCAAGGAAGATCTCAAACTGACATTCAGAAACAATTAGTAGTCCTGTCAGCAAGACAGTGTACAGATCATATTTATATATATAGTGTAGCAAAGTATCTTCAGTTCAGCTATGTAGCGAATCTTTTTATTTCATTCATTCATTTTGGCCAGATGATCCTCAAATACACGTACCTCAAACTCATAGCCCACAGAACGATTCCATACAGCATGTGAAATGATTTTGATATTCTGTAATAAAAAAAGGGGGCATGGGAATAAGGATATATCGATACACAAAAATTCACGTTTCAGTACAAAAGTCGGTTTTGGGTTCATGGTTTGGTGCAACTTCTTTACCTGTAACCAGAGGCGTGTATTAACCCATCAGTTGATTAACCTGTGTGTCACGCCCACAGGGACGGGACCACACCGCTGCAGGCGATCATCGCAATCCAGCCAAGCTACTTAAACCCAACACAAGCTCTACGGCCTGCAAAGTACTCTCCGCCTGTCTTGCCCCTTTGGATTTGGCTGCACCCGGCTTTATTCAAAATAAAACATTCTCCTGCATTACTGGGTCTGCTTCATCTCTGATCGCTAGTCATAACAGAATACTTCGCCGGAACATGGACCCCGTGGAGAATCAAAGGCTTCAGCGGCAGGTCAACCACCTGAATAACCTGGTCTCCCAACTCATGGAATCCCGAGCTGCCATGATCACCTTGCCTGACTTGCCACCCAGGGCGTCCGAGACTGTACCTGTCGCACTACCGGAGAAGTATGACAGCAATCCAGATCACTGCCAGGCGTTTTTGATGCAGTGCAGTTTGTTCATGTAGGAATACCCAGATTGCTTCTGGGAGGATACAGCCCGGATTCGATTTGTCATCTCCCTCCTCACAGGACGGGCATGTGAGTGAGCCACCGCATTGTAGTCAGATGACAGCTCTCTTCTTGATTTTGCACGGGAATTTCAAGAAGCTTTTAAAGAAATATTCGATCATCCCGCTGTGGGTCGCAGTCTGGGGGAGATACTATTTGATCTACGGCAGGGAACTCGTACTGTCGTGGAATTTGCTCTGGAATTACGCACGGTCGTAGCAGGACTTCACTGTCCGGAGGTGCTTAGAATCTAATACCATCGCACACTAAACCAGGAAGTGCAAAACGAACTGATGGTGCGTGGAGCGATGATATCCTTTGAGGATTTCATTGGGCTCTCTGTGACGATTGACAACAGCATTCGGGAACGCCATCGTTGCCGCCCTCGCAATGTACATGCCCCATTCCACCCACACGTCTAGCTCCTCATGCCAAGGTAGACATTTCCGCTTTTCTTGTGGTCACACTGGTTCCTATCACTGTTTCGGTCCTACTTAACAGCCCCAAGGGGGGACACCACGCTAAAGCATTGGTTGACTCTGGGGCTGCGGGGAACTTTATTAGCCTTTCTTTGGCGTTAGAGAACAGCATTCCCCTGCAGGTGTTCTCTATTCCCGTCATGGTGCTTGGGGTGAATGAGTCCCCGGAGGTCCCATTGTACTCCAAGTTGGGGTGTTGCATCGAGAGACCCTGGACTTCCTGGTTCTGCCTGAGGCCAAAGACCCCATCATACTTAGTCTCCCCACAATCCTGTCATAGATTGGAGAACTGGTGAGCTCACCACCTGGTCAACCCACTGTCTAGGTCAGTGCCTAACCATCCCTTGCCAGACTTTCTCGATAGAAAGCCCAGAGCCCGAGGACCTGTCACACATCCTCAATGAATATTCGGACTACCAGGACATCTTCAACAAGGCACTCTCTTTTAAGTTACCACATCACCACGAATGTGATTGTGCCATTGATCTGGTCGAGGGACATTCCCTTCCCAAGGGTCATCTGTATCCCCTGTCCATCGCAGAAGAGGAGGCTATGGAGACGTACATCCAGGAGGGACTTAAACAAGGTATTATCCAACCATCCATGTACCCTATAACCGCTGGGTTTTTCTTTGTGAAGAAGGATGGGGGTCTCCACCCTTGCATAGACTTTAGAGCCCCCAATGCTATTACTATTAAGCGGACAGAGCCCCTTCCGCTAATTCCCTCTGCGCTCGAACAGCGACATATATTACCAAACTGGACCTGAGAAGCGCCTATAATCTTATCCGCATATGCCAAAGGGACGAGTGGAAAACCTCTTTTCTGACTACTGGTCAGTTTGAGTACTGCGTGATGTTGTATGGATTAGCTAACAGTCCCTCCATCTTCCAGTCCTTTATGTACACTGTTTTCCAGGGAAGGATTAACTGTTTTGTAATTGTGTACATCGATGATATTCTGGTATACTCACCTACCCTTTCTCAGCATGTGTCCCATGTACGCCAGGTGCTCCAGAGACTACCGGACTACCACTTGTATGCTAAGGGTGAGAAATGTGAATTCCATCAAACCCAGGTACAATTCTTGGGATACTAGCTATGGATGAGAGAAAACTACTTAAATCTGACACAAGCTCCATGGGTTGCGAAGTATTGTTGCCATGCCTATGACACTTACCGAGCGCTTTTCTGTCTTTTGTCGAACCCTCTTGCCCTGCCTGCCTCATGTCTCCTGTTGTCGTGTCTGCCCAGCTTCCCTGATCATCTCCGCCTGCCCACCCGATCCTGCCTGCCTTGCTGTCCTGGTCTTCCTTCGTCCACCTTCCTGTCCCATCCTTCCCTTGTCTAGTCGCTTTCTGTAGGACTGACCACCTCGGCTTCTGACCTCCCGCGACCAACCCGACTCTCCGCCTGTGGATTTGGCTGCACCCGGCTTTATTCCAAATAAAACATTCTCCTGCATTACAGGGTCTGCTTCATCTCTGATTGCTAGTCGTAACACTCAGTTAGTGGGTTGAAACAAAATCTTGGTCTAGATTTTTACTTTCTGAACCTGAACTTTCCACTTCTGTTGTAACCTACTCACAGCCACAATTAGCATAGGCCTAATGTTTTCCATGGTGAACATCAACTTGTCAATTTTGGTTCCATCTGTTTCAAGAAATCTATTAATTAATTTCATTATGTGTGCTGAAACAAAAATAATGTAACGGAACAGCACACAATAAACACCTGTACTGGTACAGCCCAACCCGTGATGTAGGGACCATCCTGAGTGAACCAGTGAACCTCCACATCACCATTTGTCATCCCCCCTCCCCCCACTGACAAACTCAACAGCATAAAATTCAGCAAAATATTCTGGTTGTAATGTGGTTGGTTTGATTTCTTGAGACTAAAAACTCATTTAAAAAAAATATCCAGTAGACAATGGCAGCTATAAGCAGGTAATAATAGTTCATCAGCCCACCTTTTAATTAGCTAATACCTATCCAAAGTCTTAATGTATTTTTAGAGCTGATAATTTGGAAAGAACAGAGATACGTTTGTTAACAACTGTGCTTAGTCCCGGAGGATAGGCAGCTTCCTGTATAAGAAAATGCAAATGGAAGCTTATGAGAAAAAAATGGAATAGTGGTATACTGGTATACTGTCTGTACTCCATAATGCATTGTTGTGTAATTCAGTATACCTGATTTCTGTTTCCTCTTAAAAGGCCACTTGTTTGCCAAATATAGGTCCCATTCCCTATATTTTGGTATTTTTTTTCCTTGAAACAGCAGTGTTTCCATCTATATGCTCAACAGCATAGATACCTTCCTGCCACTTAACCGTACAGGGAGCCTTGTTCTGGAAACACACTGAAGGAGATGCCAGGCAATCATAGGGTGATGACACATGCAGTACGGGCAACTTAGAAATGCCAGTTCGTTTGTTTTTTGATTGTAGGAGAAACCCCCATGTAACATGTGGAGAACTTCAGAGACTTGAGGTGACAGGCTCTCCGGGGAGCCGCTGTACCACCACAGTTAATACAAAAAAGCCTATTTTAGCAAAAAGGGCTTGTGGTTTTTGCTAGCAAGAAAAACATTTGAGGGAGTATCAATCTGAGGCAGCTGGGTACACAAATGGTCCATTGCTTTAAAACTTATATGAGGGACAAGATCTCACTATCAGTTTTCAAAACAAAGATAAAAGAATGCAATACAAGCCATGAAAACGGTTCACTTTGCCCAGGGACATTATCAACATGTCAGAAAGAAATAAAAGCTGGATCAGATCTTTGGTATTCCTATATTCTTTTTGTTCTTGGGGTCCACGAGAAGGTAACCTGTACTTTGCAAACTCTAAGAAGCATCACCAACTTTCTTCAGCACTAAGGCGGATAGGATAAGAGACAGCTTTTAATCTAGACCTGACCGATGACCTTCCTCGTCTTTTCAATTCCTGGGAGAACGTTACTGTACTACCAGACTAAACTAGGTGATTGTGAGTCAGTGCTATTAAACATGGTTGAATATATCAAGAACATTTTGAATGTCCGCGTGCTACACTGAGCATTTTCCTTCGCTGTTTATACAATATGGTGGCACAGCATGACTGCAGCCAGTCACAGGGAGAAATCACATGGCATACCTATTAACATGGTTTAAGAGCAAGGGAGGGAACCCATGCACACAGGTGACCACTCAAAAATGTGAAGCCACTTCACTCTTGCTATGAGGCTCCTTGCAAACAAGGAGAATATGTACGTTTTCCTATTAAAAATGCTTAAAAACGCTAGTTGCGGTATAGGCTTAAATAAACAGCAGCTTTCATATGAGCTCATAAGTCATTC
>JAODKE010000101.1:21936904-21975815 GCA_026779605.1 Mormyrus hasselquistii | reverse complement strand
TTAAAAATGCTTAAAAACGCTAGTTGCGGTATAGGCTTAAATAAACAGCAGCTTTCATATGAGCTCATAAGTCATTCCTTTTAAATAAGAATTTCAACAATGTGAACGATTTTTAATTTCAATGAGTTACATTGTAAAATCAAAGAACAACTGGGAAAATTCTGAAAATGAATTAGTTCTATTAAAAGACAAAGAAAAAAACACCTTGGGATTTAATTTATTCATGGCCCACGGTTCTCAAAGGATGTGGAGAGGAGAAATGTACAAGGCTTAATTTAATTTTCTCAACCAAATAAATTATGAAAGGTGTGTCACACCAGAGGTTGATCGGGTGGTAGCTATCTGCTTAACAAGCTCCACTGTTCCTGAATTATTTCCATAGCTCTATTATATCTTCAAATTAAGCAGGGATGAGTATGGTAAAGATGATTTTTATTAACCATTTTTTTATTGTGATTTTCATGACCATTTAAAATGTATATCCACAGAAATACAATTCCCAGTTATAATATTTAACTAAGACATAAAAATACATGGAGTGGAGGGTAATTTTTATAGGGAAAAATGCACTTTTTCCTACAGATGCATAGCAATAAATTTATGAATTAACCAATGGTCGAAAGGCTCATAAATGCACCTTTTTTGTTAGAACATTTACGCTGACATGGTTCGATGAGCAAGGCATAGACTTTTGTTTTTTTTTAGTTTTGCTTTCAAGCACATTCAAAAACATAATTAGCAATAATTTATTATTTATATTTCTATTAACATTGTGATCTCTATGACATTAAATTGCATAATAAACATTCCTGAAGCCATTTTCAGACCCTGTACTCCTGCTTTAAAGTGGATTGTGCACAGGTGAACACATTTCTTTAGTCCTTCATTAATTTTTTCACAACTAAAATGCCTAAAAATAGAAATATGAATTAAAAACATTCTATAAATGCATATGATTTCTGTAATATCTCCTATAAATGACAGCAGAGAAGAGCGAAAGCCAAAGAAAAGTACAGCATCTGCCTTAAAGTGGCCTTGGAATCAGCGGCCGTTTGAAAAATAAGCCTCACAGTTGCCAAACAAGACAAGTCTTGTGGGGAAGGCTTCTGCTGAAAACTTTCATCCACTCGTCATGGTAACCAAGGTAACGATGAAGGAGACTGATATCAGAGTATCCTCGGCATGAGGACAAAAATCTGATTGATGTACCCAGGAAATTGATATAAAATAATAAAGTAAAGCAAACTCAGAACGTAGAAAGAAGCAAAACAGAAACCTGATATGTTCATTTAAACGTCAAGCCAAACAAGCTCTTAATCAGGGTTCTTGATCAATATTTTTCTATGAATTGTGCCATTATTATACTGTAGGTGTGCATGTGTGCGTGAATGGTGTGTGAGTGAAGGGTGTGTGAGTGTGCCTGGTGATGGGTTGATGCCCCATCCTGGGTTGTTCCCTGCCTTGCACCCTTAGTCTCCGGGATAGGCTCTGAACCACGCATAGCAGTTACAGAAAATATTAGGATGAATGATCAGATTCCCATTATTTGCCATTAAAGCTGTCTGCACATTTCTGTATTTCGAAGAGGTGTATATGCTGATGTATGCTGATGTATATAATGATTTGCACATATTTTAATTGACAGACAGAGTAACAGGAGATAAAATGTTCCACAGCAGTGCTTCTCAGTACATACACTTGTCTAGAGTGTTAGATAAACAAGTCTGGTCAGGAACTCACAGTACTGTATCTAGCCCCGCTTAAGCCAGAAGTAGATCATTTAACAACAACAACAAAAAGCAAATCGAGAGGTCGGTGCAATAAACACAAATACACAAATAAGGCATAAAAAGGCGGGGAGTGGGTGAGTGACAAGCCTGCTCACCCCCAGTCCTCAGCACCATCAAGCAGGTTTGGTATATCTGCCTTCCCTCCCCGCAAACCATTCCCAAATTAATCTCTTGCACTTTCCCCCAACCCCTGACTCCATTTGGCTCCAATCTCCATCCCACCCGTAGATTTTTCACTGGAGCTGGCTATGCCACCTCAATGCCATGTTATTTAGCTACATACCTTGATACAGAAATCCACCTTAACAACAAGCCAGGTGACCTAAAAAACATTTCAAATGGACAGAAACAAATCCACCTGACACAAGGGCTAGAAGGATAAAATTGAACATTTTATCCGTAGTTTAATACTTCACCTCACCACAAAACCTTCTTTCTCTAAGAATCATACACACCTTTCAACAAATTATCCTAGTCAGGGACATCAGGGTTTTGTACTATTCAGACATCATAAATGCCCATTGAACAATCCACTGTCTAATAACAATTAACTGCATTCAGGTTAGAGTTAAAATGCTTGTTCACTGGGCTTTTTGCCATCCAGTGATATCCCACTTCTTACATACATGCCTTGACATGTCAATATCATGCCTGATAACTGATGTTTCAATTCAAAAACAAAGACTGTAATACCACTTCAAGAATCAATACAGTTACTTATCAAATTTTAAAAGTTTTGTATTTTTGAAGTTAAAGTCTAAATCCATTTGTGTCATCGTGGGAAGCACACATTTCTTCTTTTGCCTGCAGCCATTATATTTTGAAAGCAGAGTTGCCTGAACTCTTCAGATGTTGTTATCTTATTAGTGCCAATTAAAGCACTGTATGTCTACTTACGGTATCTGCTGTCACTTTGCTGAGTTTTTGCTTGCCATTATATACACATTGATTTTCCCACTGTAAACAGAAAGCAGCAAATACAGGGCGCTTTATAATGCCCACTTTTCTCAGTAGCTATGCTGTAATTACGTAAACAAACAAAGGTCTTTCCAATGCTTGTATAAACAGATAAAGAGAATTTGTTAGGCTAATTGTTAAACTTATCTCTCGAGCATACACATTTCTGCATATTGTCAGGAAATGTTCTATATTGCAATTTTATTTATTTCTTTATTTCACAGTTAATTTATTTAATCCATTAATATATTTTACAGTTCACATACCCAATTAAGGTATGTAGTCACTTGATTATGTTGAACTGTTAATTTATCTATTAATATAATACTCTTTCTGTGAGTGCTCAAAGTCTACACGCACACACACACACACACACACACACACACACACACACACACAAATATACTGTATATTTGGGTGGGCATCTTTTAAGTATAGTCAAAAATCTGCACTGTTGCTTTGTGCATAGAGATTTGTATCATATTATACATTGTGGATGGTTTATAATTATCACGTCATAACATTTGTGTAGAAAGCTGTTCTGATCTCCTTGTGAAATTTGAATGAAAACAATTTCCTGCAGGATGACGCTGGGGTGTGGCATTAAATTTAATGCATTAAATGATTAATGTTGCTGCACTCTTACAGTAAATGAAATTCAATCTGTTTTCTTGAACACCCATTAAATTCAGCTATTAAATCAGACATGGCCTGTGTTTGGTAAAAGTTATATATGTCTGCTTTCCTTTATTTGTTTAACACAGAAAATGCATTGGCTGATGCCTGGTTCACATACACTAAGGTGTAAATCTGATATCTTGGATACATGATATAATTGTCAGTTTTTCTGCATTTTTCCCCTTATCCTTTATATGGCTTTTAATTTAATTTTATTTTTTGTTCGTGGATCTTTATCCTGCTATAAACCATAACATAATATCATATAAATTTACCTTTGACAATGTGTCTGGCAAGTATCACTCATGTTACATTTTTTTGTTATTTCTAACATAGTATTATCCATTAAATATACTATACTGCAATTTACTAGTATCCATTAAATGTTTATTTGACCAGCATTTGATACATCCAGCCTGGAGCCTATCCCAGGATGGAGAGGCAACAGGGCTGGGGTCATCTGGTACATAACAGCACGTAGTCACACAGAACCACACACTGTGAACAGCTCAGGCACTGGCTCACCTAACTACGTGCTTTTGGAATGTGGGAGGAAACCAGGGTAAAAACGGGGGAGGTACACGCAAGCTCCACGCATACAGAGCAGTGGGTGGGAATGGAGCCCACAAACACTGGAGGTGTGAGGGCGCTGTGTGTCACTCCATGGCTTATTCAGACTGTGCATATAGTACCTCCCCTAAAAGAGCTACAACGTTTCATGGGCTACAAACAACAAAGCACCCTGTTTATGAACATTATCTGGTAACACTTTACATTAATTGCAACTTCATAATGCTTTTATATTGCAACATAAAATGAAGTATTCATCATGTATGTATGCCTTAATGTCCTAACACCCCTTAACAGCTGTAATATACGTTAATAACAAAAATTATACTGTTTAATCATGCAATGTTTGTTATTAATGTATATTGAAGCTGTAAAGGGATATTAGGATGTTAAGGTATACTTGCATGCAGCTTATGAATGTTCTATGCATTATAAATGTATTATGAAGGTTCACTGAATGCATAATGATAGCATTATGAAGGTGCATTTAACATAAAGCGTTACCCAATATCTATTCATAAAAATCTATATATTTTTTTTTTTTTTACCTGGCTAACAAAGTACTATTTATGAGAGAAATGAGATAAACCACTGCATAATGATGTGTGGATAGATGTTACAATCTGGTGACGCTATATTCTTTACCAAAAACTTTAAAAATTATGACAGTATGGAAAGTTTTTTCATTATGGATTTTTTTGCTGTCTAATCCATCTGGGGCCTTCCTTGCTTTGTGTCGCACCGCCCTCTCGCCTTGTGGGTGACGAACCCACAGCACAGCCCCCCGTAGCCATTTCAGGCAGAGCTCCGCCAGGTCACGTGTGTGACTTGGCTGCCAGAGGCTCACCAGCAAACCCTCTGGTCCTGGTGACCCTATCCTGGGTTTGGGAACTCTGGTTACTCTTGGATATTTCATTGGGGTCTTTGTTTCATAGTTTGTCTGGCTTCTGCTCACAGACCTGTTCAGGGAGGCCCGAGCAGAACCTCAGCCTGAAGACAACAGAGCTTTATGGATCAAGTTAAAACGAGCTGAAGTCTCAGGACAGAGAGGTCTGGTGTAACCTGCTCAGCATGATACCAATGTGACCCTCACCAGGACAAGAGGTGCAAAGATGAGATGAAACCACTCAGAGAAGTGATGCAAATATAGATGGATAATGGATGCCTCAAGTGGCCCAAGATGTTTTTCGTTCTTGATACATGGGTTCAATTCTGAAGCAGTTCAACGGCAATAAATATCAGGCAGGCGTAATACATAGAAATGTTATGAAATAAATGTATCATTTTAATTATACAATACAGCAGTTAGTCTATAAAACATGATTTTTTTTTTACATAAAAATTTAAAAATAACTCACCCAGTCTAAATACTTATTGATCTTCAATAATAAGTGAAGCATCTTCAGCTTCATCTTCTGAAAGTGGTCATACCCTTTAAAGTTTGTTTCATTTCACTAACCAGAAACCATCAAAAGACGTCATTTGTCAAATAACAAATTACTAATACAAGAAAGTGGGAGGCTATTTTCATTCATTCACACATTTTACAATAACAGCTAAAAGCTATTTTTGATTATTTTGACATTTATAATTAATTGTACATGATGCACAAACTAATATGAATCATGTGAAGAAATATGTTGTAAAAATTATGCATTATTCTGCCACGTTTTTCATATACACCTGGTTAGTGGGTCAAATTAACAAGATTATTGTTTTCCTTTGTCTAGCCATTGTAAAACTGTAAATATGTGCAATATTAAACAATCTCAATATTTTCTTTGTCCACACTAGTGTCATGAGCGTACAATCCAGTTCTAGTTCAGAGACTGGACTAATTGCATAAAAAGTGATAATTAGCAATTATCTGACCACAGTCTGTGAGGAAAAAATACTTTACTTTGCATCATGTATCAAAGCAGAATTAAATTACAGTTGAAGATACATATGAGATATACTCTTTTTCACTCCCTAAAACTCTGCTTAAAATTCACATTCAGAATCCAGTTTCCAGTGAAAAGCAGGATCTAATTAGTGAATTCAAAATGGATGGTATCTATTCGTTCCCTGAGTGCAAATTTAATCTGAAAGGCAGCACACACATCCATTTAGAATGATGCATGTTATGCATTAAAAGCCAAACCACTTGGCTTATACTTGGAATCTGATCCTTTCTATTTATTTACATAAATAAAGCCAAAGACAAGCACTCTTATGCACTATGTTTTGTAGCTATAACAGTCCTGCAGCATTTCAATTTAAAGTTCAATAGCCAAATATGTTTAAACATTTAAGAATTCTATGGAGTCCATTTATATTATCAGGGACATATTTTTTGCTGATTTTTGTTTTTCTTTGCTTATTGACCAAGTAAATAGGTTTGGGTATTTCTACAGTAAATATAAAATATAGAATACATGTAAAACTGGGGAGATACTCATTCTGCATATTGCTGGGAAGAAAAAGATTCATTATAGATCATTATAGTGTCATCATTTCTGAGACCCTCAGAGCCTGCTTTGAGAGCCCTTGGTTCGTTAACTGCTGATGATCAATTGTGGGATAGATACAAAGCACATCCACTAATGTGAGCAGCATGGTCTTGGGTGACTGTACTACCGTGCATCTGCATCAGCATGACTTTAATCTGAAATGCATCCACGTGGTGAGATGCCAAATGATATTTGGCAGCGGCAGCAGCACTTTGTGGAACACACGCCTCATAAACAGCCTCGGCTCTCAGTAGAAACATTAAAGCTTTGCACTGCAGAGATTTTTGTATAGCTACTTCAGAATTCTGCACGATCTCTTTGAAAATCGATAGGAACAACACAATTGTCACAACAAGAATAACAACAACAACAAAATCAACAAACAACAATAGTGATGATAATAATAATAATAATAATAATAAGTAAAGTATACAGTATGTTATTTAAAGCAACAGAAATGAACCATCTTAAAATATTTAATTCCCCCCCCATCTTCTTCCACATTTTAAACAGCCACTTCAATAACATTATTGGTTTATTAAATAATCTACTTTCCCTAGGCAGAAAGGCATTTTTCTAGCAGTGTGACATTAACGAGGAGAGTATGTAAATATCCAGGGCCAGTGAGGGTTATAATGCTTTACATTTATCATGCCTTTATGAGCAGCCCCTCAGACCTTCTCTTCTTCTACATCATACTCAATTGTGCTCTTGAAAAGCAACATTGGTAGAAACACAGAGACGTTACAAAACATCAACTATTACTGCTTTTCCCTTCTCGGGCACTGGTGTAGATGTTAATGTGGAGGGTGGCCACAGACTTGCTGGTGACACCTGTCAGGATTAAACAGTGGAGATAAATAGCTGCAAAGTGGAGCTGCACTGTGAGCCCAGGAGATGCACCCTACTGTAAGTATGCTCAGAACCCATGCTCAGTCTAATTATAAGAACAAGGCCCACTCACCCAAAGGGGTTCTTTCCTTCTCTCTCCATATAAATTCAGTACCATTCAAAGCTGGGACACACCAAGCCACCTACAAAGGTGAGCGCCACAAGATTGGCCACATGACCTAAACACATGAGGAATGGTTCCGGAGGACCAGAGAGCAAAGGAAAAGTGGCCAATGATTGCTCAGCATATATGTGAGACCTCCTTAATGACAGCTGAAGAAGCATCCAAGTAGGTCACCTCATGAAACTGGCGTAGAGGAGAATGTTGGGTCTGCCAGTCCTAAAAGTTATTTTTTTAATACTTCTTTGGTTAGTGCATAATTCCATGTTAGTTTATAGGTCTGATGTCTATAATTATTGTAAAATGTACAGAATAGCACAAATAAACCTTTTTATGGTTAGGTGTGTCCAAATGTTTGACTGGAACTGTATACAGAAGGCCGTATTACTCAGTGAGATGATTCAGATCCAATTCTTTATTGCCATTGTACATGACAGTACAGTGAGACTGGGATAGCAGCCCCCTGAGTGGTGCAGACAAAACACAGGGCAGGGCAAGTCACATGTAACAATATATAAAATGCATGGAATACTCAAAAAATACATGAAAAGTACAATGGTTTCATCCTGGTTCAGCCTGAATACCATGTTGGTGTGAAAAATGTTCTTAAGTCTGGTACTGTAGACTTTGACTGCCCTGCACCTTCTACTGGATGGCAACAGTTTGAACAAATGATAATATGAACCAGCTGTGAGAAATCTGCATGAACGAAGATCACATTCAAGCCACAACTCTGGTGAAGCCGCAGTCACCCACTGCATCACTGAAGGCAAGCATGAAACACATCATTTTTTCACTCGATTTTCCAGCTCGATTTACATTTTCCTGTTTCCCACAATGCCTCTTAATCCTCCTCTGACATGCAAGTTTCGATTTATACCATAACATTTACAATCTTTCTGTTGCAGCTGTCATTCCAGTTAATCATACCTCTAAAACCCAATTAATCAATTAGGTGCAGGCGAAAATTAACAGTGACATTTATATCTCTTGAAACCTACCACTTTAATCAGTACAGGGACAAATTAAATGCACACAAAATACATTAAGTAGCTTTTTGCGGAGGTGTTAACTTCTCTACTCATAAAATATTGTATGCTGAGGAAATGAACTGCTAGAAATAAACACTAATATTTAGTGTTATGAATTAATTTATCATCCATGAATCCACTGTTTTAAAATGTGTGTGCTGATCAGGTAAATGGTGACAAATCACTTGATAATATATTACTAAATAAAAAGATTCACTTACAATCAAGTTTAAAAATGTTATAAAGATATCTTGCTCCTGTTTCACAAAGGGTTTTTTCTTTTTCATTTTTAAACATTTTTTAATAAGGAGCATGAAAATGCTCAGTTATAACTTATATCTGGGTATGCTTGCTAACCCACTGTTTAATATCAGCAAGAGATTTTTATGTTGTAAATACCATCAGCAAGATAGGATTTCAATACATTTAAAAATTTTTAAAAGATGCTTTCTATTGTGTAACATCAAATCTATTGATATCAAAATGAAATGTATTAAATGTATTCAAACAGTTAAGGTTTCCTACAGTATCTATAGGAAACGCCATGAAGAGAAGAGAAAAGAATCAGTGCAATTATCACAAAAAGTACAGCTGTGCAGTTAAGACCACACAGAAAAACAGAAATACAGAGACACATAAATAATAAAGTAAGTAAACACTTCATCCCTGCTTAGACTGTTGCAACCCGACCTTGGATAAGTGACAGATAAAGGATGGATGGATGGATGGATGGATAACAACTTCAGAGAAGGAGGATACTAATTACAGTCTGGTCAGTGCTTCTACACACAGAAAAGCATTTTGTGCAGTATGGGTTCTGGATTGCTATTAATTAGGGGTATAAATTGTTGCTCCTAAGGCGATTCAATTTTTGATTATGATTATTTAGGAAATGATTTGATTTAATTAATCGATTATTCAATTATGTTGATTACCTAAATTCAAACTTTTTTTTAACTTAAAAAACACAAATGTGACCACAGGAACTTAATCATACACTATTCATGGAATACAAAGACAGTAGAGTGTCTTAATGTCTGAATGTCCACCTCATAAAATGTCATTTATATTATTCATATGTTTGAATATTGTACTTTCCTCATTTGCCTTTGGATCCGCATTTTATGAAACGTAACGGCACCTGTACATGTATTCCAAGGACGGCCCTGTCACTCTTTGCCTTAGGCAGTGTCTAATTTTTCATGTCAATACTCCGTTCATACAGGGGGGTGGGGGCAAACCGTAAACCAAAAATATTACTCTATTACCACCCAAGCCTACTCTACTCACTCTCACCACCACTCTAAAAATCTTTATTAGAAGCCCAACTGCAATGAAATGAAAATGAAATGATTTGGGGTATACTGCAATATAATGAAAATACTGCTGCAGTGCCACCCAAACCACTTCTCCTAAGAATCGTTATTTAAACTATATTTAATTAATTCCCACCACAATAAATTACGGCAAGTTCCCCACAATACATTGTTCAGGACACTGGATTGCTGGTGATAAAATCTGCCAAGTGGGGAGTGGCGACAAAAAGGGAAAAAAATGCACACTGTTTAGAAAGTCATCTTGTGCGGTATGAGAATCACTGACCAGTACAATGTTCCAACAAAGTTTGGAAAAGTTCAAGCAGTCAAAGGATCCATTTATGCTCTCTGCTGCCACCCATCGCTGATGTTTCCGTCCTTTACTGCCACCTATTGCTGCTGTTTCAATTTTGCGAAGATTTGTCTTAGGTGTATCAGGTTTACATTTTTAGATGTAGGTTTTTATCCACATAATGTTTTTGTGAAGTGGCATGAAGAACCATAAAGGATCAAATAGATTATCCCAAATATGCTGTTCACACAGTCAGGAATTTCATTTTGAGTCACCTTCCCTTTGCGGTCATTAAGTACCCTTTCTTCAGTTTCAATTTACCTCAGAATCTGAAGAGGTCTAGATATTCTCCCATATAATGTGTTAGCAAAGTTTAATTAATAAGATCCATCCACATACTTTTTGACTTTTTGTCACATTCACAAGGTCAAATGTCATCTACCTTTACCATTTTCTTCCCCTAAGTGGCATTGCTGTACTATGGGGTAAGTTGTCTCAAAATTTGATCAGTTCCAGTTTCTCAGCCATACATTGTGTGTACAAAGTTTGAAAACGATCCTTTAAACAATTTTTCAGCTATCATTTTGACTGGGTCAAGTGTCAAAAATGCCCATTCTTTGCTATCACTATGCAGCTCTGTTTCAGTGCTGGGGCAACTGTAACCAGTTGCAGTTAACCACCCATATAATGCCTTTACAAAGTTTGAAAAAGATCCATCAAATACTTTTTGAGTTATCATCTTAATGAGAAAGTGCTTGTGGTGGTGGCCCGATCCCAAATGCATATGTGTTTCCCCATCATTTCTGAATTATTAATGACCTTTCGCCTGCCACTCTAAGTGTTAGAAATGTGCGTCTTTCTGCATCTACATTAATGCAGTTCAGTAGCCACCTTAATAATTGATTCATCACAATGTATCATCCAGAGGTGGCGATTTCAGGTCCAGAGAGTACAAAATCAAGACCAAGATTTCGTTTCAATCAATCAGTTGAGTACTCTGTGACTGTGACTCTTTATACTCAATTGGTTGGTTGAAACAAAATCTTAGTCTGGATTTGTACTCTCTGGATCTGAAATCTCTACATCTGGTATCAATATTTACAAATATCAATCTTTACACCGCAATTAATAAGTAACACTACATGTGTATGTTCAGTCAGGTTGGTTAAATACGTTTGTCTTTAAAATATTTTTTTGTAAAACAATTTACATATACGCCATGAATATATACGTCACAGTGTGCATTTGAGGTTTCAAGCTAAAGAGCTAATCAAAACTTGCCTCAATATAAGTACTGTAAACTCATTGAAACCACTGTGGTTAATCACAACAAATACAGTATCACAAAATCGTTAAAGTCTGGTAACTGAAAAATAAAACATTGCATTTAGGTTGCACTTCTGATTTTCTAATATATTTAAGTGTTCAGCAGAAGGTACTTCTTCAAGCTGCCTCAAGTGAGCTATTTTTGCAAATTAAGCAAGTCATTTTGAAAAGCCAAGTTGGAAACCATTTTTTTAAACTGCTGATTTGACTCTATGGAAGCTCTCCTATCGAAAGAATAAGCCTGCATGGAACAGGCTGATCTCCACCAAAGGACAAAGCACACAAATGCAACAGAGGCTGACCTGTAAGTGTGTTAATACTGAAACTCAATTCGGAAATGTCTGAGCGCAGCTGTTCCTGAAATCCCAAAGGACCTGTAGCTGGCTTCCTTCTTTAATTGTGTATAAAGCTTGAGCCAAAATAATTTTTTTGGGCTGTAATTTATTCTTTAATGGGGCTTTGATTCTTCCAAACCCGGATTATATTTTAAAAATCGCAATGCATATATATTAGGTAGTTTAAAATTAATGTTTTAAAAGGCAGGTCTTCTGCAGCTTGTTTGATCTGAAAACAATTATATTTGACTTTCACAATGTTCCCTAAGGGCATGATAGTATGACTTTCTATTTTTGCTCTTCTGGTTATTGTTAACACCCTATAACCATCACTCAAAACATGAGTCTCGAGATTAATCTTCTACATGGCTAAGTTTACCTGACACTGTCCCTGTCTCCCTGAGTCAAGTCCCACCAATGCCAGTTGGAGCCCAAGCTTCACTGCTGACCCCCCCGCTCCTCGAGGTTTGTCGGGGGTGGGGTGTCGGCGGTAATCGCTAAGTCGGATGATGGTGCCTCAGATGATGTTGCCTCGTCACCTAATGGTTGGTCCAACACTGAGTCGCAAGCCAGTTCTTCCCTTTCAGGCATTAGAGACAGCCACTTTACTCTCTGCCAGTGCACTCGTTCAGCCATGGGTTGCCCCTTCGCACGACACTGTCCATCTTAAGGTTCCATTGCTTTACTGCATTTGAGCCAGGGGACAAAGGCTTCACTTATTCATGGTGGTGTTTTGGCTGTTAAGGAACATGAATGTTCTTCACAGCAGGGGCTTAAAGTAAAAGCTGAAACTCATGGAACTCCTTGGGCATTTCTTTTTATACAGATATTCTCTCTTCCACGATACGAGCAAAGGGCTCCAGGTGAAGGGGAGCTAAAAGCTAAACAAGTATAGTTTCAAGTAAGTATGCAGTAGAATATTGAAAATTGCTTGTCAAAATATATGGCAATATTTATTAGGGCACTCTGTGCAGTGCTGGGGGATGTTAAAAGAGTGTTGTGTGTCTAATGTAAAAAAGTCTGTTTTCATCTTTTCAAAAGGTATGGGAAAGCAACAAAAGTTTAATGCTGTCTTTGTTAGAGAGCAGATATTTTTTCCAGTATGCGCATCCTTATGCAAGTCCTGCAACTTGCTGTGCGATGGAATCAACTTACAGAAATATATTCCATACCATAAATATTCTTCATCGTGTTCAGTTTAAAAGCTAACATGGATAAACAGCATTCTGGAACTGTATAGTAAGGCTGTTGGCCGTCCTCTGACAATTTCATTGTAAAAATACAAGCTGTACTTTGCACGTGCATAACAGCCTCAGTTTATGTGAGATGATTAAAATGCATTCTCTTCATTTTTGAAAGCCACTATTAGTCGCAGTAGACAGATAGTTGAGGCACTAGAAAGAAAGTCCACCGCTGTCCTCTTGTTAATTCCAACATTTCAGGGAATAATTCCAGCATTTCAGGGAATAAAGGAGCACTAAGTCTGAAGCATCTTATTTATTTTGGAAGATCAAAGGTTCTTTTCTTTGTATTGTATTAGAACAAACAGGCAACAAAGATAATCTGATATCCATTTAAATGATTGAAAATGCAAGTTACTAAATATACCAAATGTGCACTTCATATGGACTTAATTGCATATAAAATATATTGCGGTTCAGTCCAAATATTGACATGGGACACAGCCCTACTTTTAATTTTGAAAACAAGTTCAAAAACAGAAACTGACAGGTATAAGAAAAATGATGGGGGAAGAGTATGTTCATATTTAGAAATTAAAAATATACTTTTACCAATTTAACCATGGACATAATATCAGTGCAGTGAGTTCACAAAATCGGCCATGATAGCTGCGTAAAATAAAATATATTTCCACGATCGAGAATTTTGTTCAAGATTTGTTTCTACAGTGATCCATTGTCCCTGACTAAATGCATATTATGTCATTATGTCAAGTGTCTTTTATGAAATGTTCCGCATTCATCAGTTTACATGTGTTTATTAATGTTCTGTATGTTTTCATTATATTGAAAAACACAAGTGCAGTAGAAGGAGCATTTGTAACAGTGTTTGCTTATTAATATCAAAAGCACACTAAAACTAATTTGAAAAATAAAACATTGGCACCTCAAAAGATTTTCGTTAAGAAAGCGAATAAATGAAAGCCTGAAATAAAATTGCATACTTTTATAAAAACAATGTGCTGATATCCTACTTTCATCAGAAACTGCTAATACCCCACCTTTGAAGATCCGCAAGGGCAGTGAAATGAGTGACATTGCAGGTTCTGATTGGTGGAAGATTCTGATCATCTTCCCCGGGTTGTTTATTTCCTTCTGGTGATTCGAATGGGCAATCTGCTATGCTTGTGTCTTCGTCAAACCAACAGAACAGAATAACAGAACCATCTTCATATGAAGGGATATGGAAATCTAAAGATGGAAATACAGAACCGTCTGCATCAACAAAGCAAAGAGATGGCAGGCTGTCAGCTGCCGGAATAATCAAAATGGCTCTAGGCCTGGAAGATCTGCGGCCACTTAAATTCTTTACATACATTCAGTATTTTAATTCTGCAGTTTATCCTGAACATGATGAACTTGATGCAGAGGTGTATGTAAGTCTTTCTAATTAGTTGAGATTACATACATACACGCATAGGTTTGTCGACATCAAGCAGGATTTATAAATAAAGGAAAAATAAGCTGATACTTTGTGGAGAACAGAGAGTGAATGACAAATCGTACCCATCACCCTGCTCCAGGAATCATGCCACGTAATTTTTAAAAGAGTTTTTGTGATTTACGATCTGTTTGATGTGAAAAAAGACAAAGATCGTGACTGTTAGAGATGCATGCGATAAATGGGTAGAGATATTGCCTCTCAAGTACAATTGTAGTATTCGCGTTACGTCTGGCAAATGTACGTTCAGAAGATGCAGTCTCTTCAGGCAGCAATGAACATATAAGCCCACAAAATATGCCATAAAAATTTGTGTAGCATGTCAAGAAAAATGTAGCTATCTGCGGAATATGCAGCTCTTTACTGAAAGACCATCTGGGCAAACATCTGAGTGCAATTAAGAGACGTACGACGCACAAGGTCATAACATAACACAGTGTAAGGTAACATAGCATAACATGAAACGTCTGTACGCGCTACCACTCTCAAACGGAGCCACGGAAGAGGTGCTGTGCTGGAAAGAGTGAAGAAAAATAAGCGGGACCTGTGCAATGAGCATCTAAAGAAGCGGATGAGCTTTGTGAATCACTCAATATTTCCTTTCTCTGAGAGCAATATCGTCACACCGCACTAGCCCAAAAGGAAGGAGAACGTCCGTGTTATGAGCGCAACGCACAACAACGCATCAGTGGCCACAAATCATTCTGCCCTACAATTCCACCAAAGGAAAGGCCAGCGTCTCTGATAAGGTGACAGCAAAATTCAGCCTCTGGTGCACGACTGCTTGTTGGCCTCTAGTGATTTTCCACAAAATTTTTGAAGTGTATAATAGTTACATTCTCCTGACTGAAACAAAACAACTGTGGAAGGGTGGAAAATAACATCAGTGCTGGCTATTCCATTAGGAACTTGGCTAGGCTCTTGCCAAGGACAAGGTCTGAAGATGAGACTGGATACACCAATAGCCTGTCTTCTCAGACCCTTCTGCAGTGGATATGGGTGGCAGTAAGAACTGTATCCAAAGGGCTACAGTAACTGAAATCTTTTGAAATTTCTAATTGAAATATCTGAATTGAATGTAAAGTTAGACCGTTTGATAATACATTTCTTTTAAGGTAAAATTATATAAGTTTCTGTTACTCATTTTAATACAACAAACCTGCAGGCCTTGGACTGGAGGAGGAACCCCCCCCCCCACACACACACACACACACACACGGAGAACATACAAGCCCCACACACTCACACACAGGTGGGATTTGAACTCACAACCCCGGAGGTGTGAGCCACCCTACCGCGTCAAAAAAGGAGCCATAGGGTGGATTTCAGTAACATGTGGAGAATCTAATGGATGTATTTGCACCCAGTTGTTAAGCATGGTATTTAACACCTTCCTGGGCAGCTATAAAAAACATCACAGCAGCTTTAAAACAGTATGGCTAAATTCTTCCTGCAATTATCACACACATTGGTTTTACCACAGCCAAAAGTGACACTTATTAAAATAAATAAATAAATAAAAGGAATGAAACTTTGGGCTCCGTTCTGAACCCTGTGCTCACATTTTTCATAACAAATCTGATTCTAGGAGAATGTAGTCAAATATATTTCCTAAGCAGAACAGTGTCCCGTCAGATAATTAGTGTAAAGTGATTGTTAAAAATGGCCAAAAATATTAAGAACATCATATATAATTACAAGGTATTAACATAATTACCTGTCAAAGTGCCAGTTGATCTACTATAATGTCTTTTGGGGAAATTTAAATGAAAAGCAGAAATTTAATCCGTTTACATATTAGAGCCATTTAAATTATTAAAAACAAAAAATGGGTCAGATAACAGAAGTCATCTATGGAATGACATTTTACCTTTTAAAAGTAACAAAAAATATGGGTACATCAATGCATACAAAACTCACTGCACAACCTTTATAGTAATCAAATATATTTTCGAATGGGATGCCTTCTACGGTAGCTTATGCACTGCACTTGCACACGCCACTTATTATGAGTTTTGCTTAGTGCCACTTTTATTGAAACAAATTTAATTATAAATCGAACTATAAAGCTATGAGATATATAAACTATAAAGCTTTGTGTTTATTACACCCTTGCATGCTGCTAGGTGCATTACTCTGCTTTTGGGATCACGTACCTTGGCTGTAACCATTCTGATGTTATTAAGCCATGGAATACTGCAAGTCTGATTCCTCTCTTCTCTGAATGTGTCTGCAGTGTGGCAGCTAGGTATTATGTTTATATATATATTTAGTGATAAAAAAATAAAGCGTTAAGTGCTCGGTGTTAATAATTTCAGTGCTGGTGTGGCTGTAATAAGCTGCAGTTCCGGAGGTGGCGGTTTAGCGATTTCATGCACAATTTGTACACAGTTTACTTAAGAAAATCCCTTTTTTATTGAAGACAGACCCTAATCCAGCATGCTTAAGAACCCTGGCTCAGTTTCGTGCTCACTAAAGGTGGCCACTGATACCTCTTTGGTTATTTGTAATCGAGACTTTTTTATACATTATTATATTTTTCTTTTCCTTTTATTTTCCCTTCTAGTAATATAGATGCAAAGTGTACTGTTGCTACCCACATTACATTGTATTTTGATTCCATGTAATTACTAAAAGTTGAATTCGGACTAGTCTGGTCTTTATATATAATTTGCACATATATATTTTATATTTTATATACAATATTCGATTCCCTTCGAGAAACTGTGCTGCCCTCCGTTTTAGTTCCCTATTCCCTGTGAAATTAAAAGGTACTTATTCTATTGGCAGTTCTTGAGACATCACTGACATCCCATAATGAGCTGGCAGTTTATGCTTTTCCATAATTTAGGTCATCCACACAAGCCTTTAAGCCTGAACTGTAAGATAAGATGGATGAAGGCGTAGTCGGCGTGTGCCGATGTCCCACATCAGTGCTGGGCCACCTATGTGTCTGTGCGGTACATCATGTCATCTTCACCCAAAGTGGGTACCGTATATTCTGTACACGGAGTGGTTCATGGTGCCCTTTAAAGGGCCCTGGAATATCACATTATTTCAATTTAAACAAACATCACACAACAAACACAAGGAAAACATGTCAGAATATACACTGCATCTGAGAAATGAAGCAAATTTAACTTTAGTTAACCTGTAGCTACATAACAATCAGGTAAGTTCAACAGCCAACAATAAATAACCAAGGCTTATAATAATAATAATAATAATAATAATAATAATAATAATAATAATAATAATAATAATAACAGTCAAATAGCTACAAATGATAACACTAAAGGTAGGATAGTTTTAGCTAACTTAAAAAGCTTATCACCAGTTATGATTTTGACTTTGAAATTGATGCTCTTCAGCTAAGCCTGACAGATTAGTTTGTGTAAAATCACTTTAATCTGAAACATGTGGTTTTAACCTCAGTCTTATCTATATTCAGCACTGACTCAGAACAAAAGGCAGAAGGACAAGAGGCTTTATCTAATATCCAATAATAGACAGCATTTTTCAAGATAGACTTTTCAATTAACTGGATCAGGTTTCATTTTAATAGCTATTGGGGGATTTGGATTTCACTTCCATTGTGTGTAATCATTGATTGTTCTAAGAAAAGTAATGAGCCTGTAATTAGTATTCAGCAACAAGTACTGCTAGCTCTGCTTTCATTAGATGGTCTGAATATGCATGCATGTCATATAGACAGCTAATGTACATGAACGAGGATGACTCAGGTCTTAATGATGTTATATATCAAAATTATAATTTTATAAGAGAAAATTACATAGGTGGTATAGGTAGCACTGAGGCTAAGCAGACAGCAAAGTTTGCACTTCCGCTCAAATTTGCTCCTTACGGCGTCTGGAATTTGAACTTATGGTGGGGCCTCTTTTGGCAGATGGGTCTGCAGGGAGATGCCAGACAAACTAACAAAGACCTCCAATGAACTGTACCATATAGAACCAGTGTTCCCAGTCCAAGAGAGGGGTACCAGGACCATCCCCTCCAGCCGGATCTGGGGGTTTGCTGGTGAGCCTCAGGCGGAGCTCTGGCAGAAACGGCAATGGGGTGGGCCGTGTTGTGGGCTCACCACCCACAAGGGGAGAGGGGGGGGGCAGTACTATTTGGGTGGTAAGCAAGAAGCAAGGAAGGACACAGATGGATTAGACAGCATGTTTAAATACAAGAAAATCCATAAAGAAAAAAGTCTCCATACTGTCATAATTCAATATATGTTTTCGGACAAGAAGATGGTGTCCGACCCTCTGACTTTGGCATCTGAACCTCCAGAGTATCGTGAGGAACACACACTGTTTTGTGGGTCAGCATAAAGCATTCCAGCAGGTTCTGATTGGTGGAAAAGACGCATATGGGCTCATACCTATTAACCCCTAGGAATGCTGTTGATGCGCTAAACTGGCAGTACAGAGGCTATGAGAAGTGTGGGGCTACAGGGAGTCATTTTGCTTAAGCTCTTCCTTCATCCATCCTGTCAATGTGACAGTGTGATGAGCATTGTGGGACACTGACACTATTTGCAAACACTAATAATTGCCTTCTCAGTATTCGTAAGCACTGATTGCTACACCTACAGATAAGTACTTACCACAGTAGGAAAACTCTAAGTAATCTTCTCATTATTTCGCCATTATGCTGTTGTAACAGTATGACCTCATTAAAGGGTAAGTCCTTACCCCCAGTTCATGACTGTGGTTGGAGGAAGACACACAAGACCTCATGGCTGGACAACTCTTGGTCCCTGAGTTCACTCATCTCACACGGAGGGAAAAGGATGGAAATAGTTACAGCTGACTCACCGCTGAGATTCCCTGTTGCTAAAGGCTCTGATCCACGTATTGAAATTGTCATCTCCACCGGCTGCCTGACACTCTGCTTGCACCTGCCCCCTTAGTGGGAAGCCCCCTGCCATTGGACCCAGCCTACACCTTCTGGCCCAGTGCCGGGAGCATCTCTATGTGAGGAGCACGATTCAGGTCACATTGCTGTTAAAGAAAGATACAGCTCCGAAAACTGCTTCAACCTGTGAACTTAGGTAAGTCTGTTTTAAGACACACAGTGTATTGCCCTCTATATATGCCTGATAAAGTTGTTTCAATAACTCATATGTTGGTATACTAATATTGACTGAGATAAAATTTGCTAATTTTCCATAAAAATAAGATAACCTATATATAATATAGAAATTACTGATCTTTCCACATTATCATTCCAGATTATCATACAGCAAGAAGTGTACATTCCAGGCCAATGTCTTGTAGATTATAACTGGTTATAAACAAACAAACAAACAAATATCAGTACAACATTATTTTACGTAGTGGTAGTTTGTGCAAATTTAAAGTGGAGAGTAATATTAAAACATCTATTAAAATATCTATACTTTGGTCAGATATCTATTAAATACAAAAAAAAATATCTACATTTTGTGTTCCAGTAAGTCATTTATTTGATTGTTTGCCTGTTGATATGGTTCTTTATTTATTTGAAGTTAAGAATTTTGATTAGTTGGCAATTGGCATGGTGTCCCTTGATATGCTGCTTTGCACTCTATATTGGGACAGGTTCCAGGCCAGGTTCACAGACACTCTGCACTGTATCTTGTTTTATAAAAGGGATAGGTTATGATGTTTGTGTGCTACGATATATTTTTATTCAACATATTTCTGGCACACTGACACAGTGGGTAGCACTGTGACTGCACAGTGGGTCCAATTCCCAGGCTCAGCTCAGAGCACGCTCTCCCATGGGGCACTGGTTCCCTTCCACAGTCCAAAAACATGTGGTTCAGTGAACAGGTGTCTCATAATTTTTCTTGAGTGTGTGAATGTGTGACCTGAGTTCCCATCCAAGGTGTACCCCAGCCTTGTGCCCTATGCTTCCAGGATAGGCTCCAAACCCACTGTGATTCGGTAATGGATAAGCAGTCATAAAAATGGATGAAAAGATAGTTGATGTTTTGATTGAAGTATAAATCATTTATGGAAGCTGTGCCGATATTCAATTATTAATTTTGTTTTTAATTATTGGGTGAATGTAGAAATTGGTAATGGATCTAGTGTTTTGGATGCTTCTTATATGAAAGAAAATGTTTCTTCAAAGGACAACAAGGTGGGTTCTACATGTCGTTTTGGTGCAGGAGCGGGAGGAGACTGGGTGCGTGACAGGGATGTTGGATTGAGTGCCTTTCTTGAAAGCTGCCAATAACACTATTAGGAGAAAGACAAGGACAGGACAGGCAAGAAAAAAGCAGCAGTTCTATGTCAAGAATGCACAAGCGGTCCTGGTCTCTGCTTTGGTATGTCAGTAGCACAGCTTAAGCAATGGCAGAGAGATAAGATGCATTTCTCTTAAATTTGGATGCACAACCATCCAGTGACATGTGATATAAACTATAATTCATGAAGGGAAACATTGTCAGTAATTTAGTCATGCCCAGCTTTTGTAAAATGCAGTGTTACAAAGATCAATAAAGCTGTTTTATGGCTGCTAATGACGTTGTATTGTATTGTGTTATGTTGTATTTACATGTGATGAGTGAGAATTACCGAAAGAAAATTAGTTGCATTGAAGAATACGCAACAAGTTTGGAATGTGAAACCCAAAACTGGAAACAAACTGACACCAAATACAGTATTTTCTCAAGCATATTTGGATAAGTTTCACTGAGGAAATTGCCATATAATTGCATACTAAAAGTCAGACGATTACAGCGATACTCTCTCTTTGCAGAGGGAAGACTGCATAATCATATGCAAATGAGCCAGAAAGCAGTAATCTGCTACTTATATGAGTGGCATTTTGCAATCATGCTGGAATCCTTTCTGCCTTATATTGCTTTTGTCTTTCTGGAATACAGAAAAAGGACTCAGAATATAGCACATTTCTCAGTGAAAGAACTGTCAATGGTGTGTGTGTGTGTGTGTGTATATATATAAATATATATAGTATAAATATGTCCCTCATAAAATGGTCAGTCAAAATATTATAAAGAGGGGTCATTTCCTCATCGTTAATGATAATGATGTCAATGATAAATACATTTTTCCCCCAGACCCCGGACCATCAGCTTTGATTCTGCCCAGCAATGTTGATATTTTCTTGATTCATGTAGCTACTGTTACATCTCCTGAAACATCCAAGAATGTCTGTGTCTAAGTAGCCTGATTTACTATTCCATGCGACAATATGCAGTTCTCATTAGGGAAATCAATTCTAGTCTTTGACCTATCTTTCTTGGCTTTTAGGGCTGCATCTGACAATGATGAAGGAGTAGGTTTACAGTAAATACTGAATGTTGGCAATGGGATCGTCAAGGTCAGTGCCGGCAGCTGATACGGTGCAGCTGCACATCAGTGCTCTCATGTATCACTGCGCCAGGAAGTCTACATACCCATAGAGATAAATTCAAAGTTAATCCTTTAAATTAAAGAGAACAGGCTTATAAAGATGCGTCCCTAGTCAAAGCCATAAACTAGAGTGTTTGAGTTTAAATTAACCTCTGGTGGTCAGGCTTACAAAGCACCCTGGTACTAGTCTGTGATCTGTGAATAAGGATTTTTTTAATGCTAAGATGTAGCGCTTCATGCATGGCTGTTTGTTGGCATTTTCCTCTGGCTTTTGAAACGATCCAGCATTCTGAAAACATGCACCGGATTTAATGGCACATTACAGCCATGACTGCATTATTTCATACACAAAGGAAGTTATATTTCCCTAGAATTTAAAATACACAACTACAGATCCCCTTACCAAATTCAGCTTTCACTCATATATTTTATATATTTCAAGGAAAAAAAGACGACAAATGTGCAAAAGGAATTTCAGCACAGGGCTGACAAGACTGTTATTTTTATAAAAAGCCTGATTAATATGACTAATTGACTCCTATGCAGTAAACCTTTGAATATCAAAAGGAAAGGACTATTTTGCAGACGCAATGGAGGGAGCAATAGCCTTTGACAAAGCAAGCATCACTTGACTTTAATCAACATCTTCAAGCTATTATCTCCAAGAGATGCACCGTACCGCAGGAGAGGGTGCAGACACTATGTTTTGTCATCCTGTTAATTTCATGCACTCTTCCTTTAGACTGCACATGACAGTCATATAACCATGTCTTTCATTTGCAGCTCTGGGAGGAATGACTTATTATGAGCTGAATAAATGAGATCTATTTTTTTTTCTTTTTGGAACCACATACAGCAGTTGCTATTTGGTATTAGGCAAAGACTTTGCAGTGGACAGCATTTTTTTCTTACTTTTTTCTTGCTTAATTCTTACATATTGCTAACTGCTATTAGTAAATGTAAGTGATATTAAAATTATATATGGGAGTATGCCCTCGATACATTTTGCCAAGGGAAAATCCCACAGTACACCAAAAATATTATTGTAATACCACACAAGCCTACACTATACACTTTTCCCACCACCCAAAAAAAAGGTCATTAAGAGGCCAACTTTGTATTACTGGCCTCAGTTTCTTCAGGTCCATCAGATCTGTGCTTGTTCTTTTATGTGCCTCCTCTGACTGGAACTAGCGGTAAGTGATACAATTAAATTCTCCATAGCAAATTTTGCCAAGTTTGTCACTATAAATTTTACTAACCAAATTTTTATTTATCGGGGTTATTTGTCTCAGGTGTATAAGGAGTAGATTTTCATCAATGCACAGTTTTTGTGAAGTAATAGGATCTATCAAAGATCAAATAAAGTAAGTAAAGATTGAAGTTATAAAATAATAAGATCGACTACAGAGTTCACATTGTCAAGTGTCTTTGTCGCCCTTCCTTTCAGTGCCAATAAAAATGTTAATAAATTTGTTCGTATAAAAATGTTGAATCACAATGAATTGATAATATCCCATAAAGCCTTAAGAGAAACAATTCTTTCACCAATATTTTTTAGTATACGAACAGGAAGAACAAGAGTCTTTTAATAAACATAATATGAAACATCAAAAATGTTGTAATATTTAGTTTTCCTCTATAAAATCATGTTAATTTCATACTTAACGTCTACGCCTCCTACACTGCTTTTGTGTATTGTAACGTCACACATAATAACAAGACAAGGTAGCGTCCAGACTCAATCTACACACAGCAGTCCTTCTCCAAAGTGACCTTTCTACCATTCTACTTTTATCTTTCACCTCGCAGTTGCAGTACAACTGCTTGGAATAATAATGTACAGACTTGGTATTCTAGGACCACGGGCCACTGTCAATGAGTATGATTCTGACATGCAATTAGTCAGAGTCACTTTACAGGTTACTTGGGTCAAACAAGTTGTAATTATGCTTAAGGTGTAATTCTATGACTCAAGATTCAGAACAGACCTTTAGAACATGTCAAGACTGCCAGCATATAGCAATTTACTCATTCTCTAAACTATGGTATGTCATTAATATACATTATCAAGGACAAAATATACTCACATGCAGACCAATATTGCACTTACTGAAGCCTCATTTAAGCTGTTAAATATGGGGAATTCTTGGTTTTCTTGTACTGGATAAACAGTTCTGGAAATTAATTAAAGGATGTTTCCCAGTAAAATTTTAAATCACCACTCAGCTTTGTTATATTGATCATTTATATTTATGTTCCAGTACTAAAAACAAAAACTAGGGGAATGGCTTTTAAGGATTTAATTAGGATTTCAAAAATTTCATTATTTTAATTCAATAGAATGTGTGAAAATGTATGGTATGTGAAGACATTTTTTGGTAGGGTACTTTTTTTCTCTATATTGATGTATCGCTAACACAGAGAAGAAATACAAGAGGATCTTGTGAATGAAGCAAAATGTAGGTCAGTGGTCTCAAAGAGAGGATTGGACACCCTTGTGTATTCACATGCCAAGTCTGATTGCCAAGAGAATCCGACAGCTCTACCATGAATTCCTGTATTTCTATTGTGAAAATCTTTTGCTGAAACCTCCATCTTTACTATGATATCCCAAAGAAAAATCGAAAGAAATCCTGGGTAACACCACATATTATCTTATTATTAGGTAATTATGTTGTACCACTATTGTTTATGATGTTGTGTATGGCATGGGTATTTACGCCTAATAGTATTTAAAAAGCAGGATAAATGTAGGCAGAGATATCCACGCTCGTTTTAATCTGGGTCCACTTTTCAGAATTTTGTAAAGACAAATAAGATTTGTTAAATTGGATATTTTCCTTTTTTATGCTCAATAACAGCAGAAGGGGGCCATCCCTTAGTTGTATACATGGAATATTTGCCATACATTGACAGGACGGTATCGCTAACACCATTATTGTCTCCTGATTTCCAAGAGTGCACCTGCAGATGTATTCACGGCACCTCCAAGTCTGTAAAAGATCAGACCTAAAGCAAAACGTAAACAAAAAATGATATAGTCAGGTTACTCAGGTACAGGGCTGGCCAGATTCCTGACTTATCGCAGACCAATTCAATAGAGCACATATGTCAAACTCAAAGCCCATGGGTTACATCTGGCCCGTAGCACAATTCTTTAAAGGCTGAAAAAATGTTAAAAATTATCCGGGAATAGTGGTGTAATGGCACACACCATTCTTGGATTGGTACAAACCTCAGTTTTAGGTTCATGGTTCTGTACCATTTCTGTACTGCGGGAAAAAGTGAATTCATTTTGAAATGTCTTATAACTAAAACTGCAAATTCAAACGCAATTAAAAACAACTATAAACTAAAGGCAATGTGTCGGACATAGACATTTCTGAATTAGACAACAAAAGGAGCTCTTATTCGCATATTTTAAAAATAAATATGTACAATAATTAAACTCACTTTAATTAAACTCAAACTGACAAACAATCATAAATAACTAAATACTGTGTTCCATGTCACCGAGTATGGATGCATATCTGCAGGGGTGGACTTATCCCCTTCTCTGGGGCCCTAGGCTGACATGGGTAAGGGGCCCCCTAAGGCAGCCCTTTCAGCTATTTTTGGAGCCAACAGAGAAAAGAGGGGGAATTAACAACAGTGTAACATCAATAATATGCTAATCAAAGCACAGGGTGGCAGCGTAAAAATGTACCAGTAGGGGTGGGAGTGCTGTTGGTAAAATTTTACGACTTGGGGGAGGGGGGCATTACACTAGCAAATTGATCGGTCAAATTTAAGAACTTTAACTGTTTCTCTTTTGCAGTGGCCCTAGGCTATAACCCATGCTTTATTCGACCCATGAGGCCAAGGTTAATCTTCAGTTTTTTAATACGTTCATTTAATTGTGTTCTCTCCATGTCTGATTTATCTACCACTTCAGTACAATGATATTATAGACAGGAGAGATATAATATTAGTCTTCTATCTCTGCACTATTTTCTTCTTCTGATAGGCTATTTTATGCCCGTTCACTTGGTAATGAAACAACCTGTAGCAATAATACTAGATTAAACAACAACACTCAACAACCACTAGACTCAAGAATGTAAGGTAACATTAAGTCGAAAAGTAGGAACTGTCCGTAACAGCAGGGATGGGGGGCAACTTTCTCTGTCTGGAAACTGTCACCAAAAATATAACTGACATTGTGCTAAACAGAACTTATCTACCAATATTGTAAAGTCTATAAAATAAGTTGTTGGTGTGGCCACATGTTGTGCCAACAGACACAAAGCAGATGAAGCACTTAGTTTTGCGACAGTCTTTATGGAAAACGAAAAACATAGTAAAAAATGTTTTAGCATAACTTATTCATGGTCTCCGTCTGTGTACATAAAACGAATTATAGTCACGTACACGGACCGATCTCAACCCAACTGGCTGTCCCAGTCAATGTGACAGAACATGTAAATTGGTACATTTTACATTTGCATTATGCCACTAGCCAAAAAAAACGAATCATGCAAGTTCATGCACTAATAGATGGTAAAGAAAATCACTGCAGGTTATTGTACTAAGGTAGGTAGTTTTGGCAGCAGTAGAAAATATTCTTTGAGGAAACAAATAAACAACAAGAACTATGAATCATATCATCTGATATTTAACATCACTTTACCTTTAACTTCATTAGCTAGTCATGATTATTATTATTTGATTTCTGTTTTATTATTGCTACCTATACCAGACCTGAGTATCTCATTCCCTTCATGGACAAGATGTTTTGGAATGACAATAAAACATTCTTTATCTATTATCAAATTAGAACTCAATACAAATTGTATATTTCAAAATGCATTTTGATTGGCTTGGATGGTATTAAGGTAATACGGTATAATGTGGTATTTTGAGTTTTCTAGTACAATGTTACAATGTGGGGAACCACTCCGCCACGTGGATTATTTTATCGCAAAGATCTCAAAATATGGTACACTCAAAATATATTTCAGAATACTGGAATAGCATTGTACAAAGTGCTGTAGTTTCAGACAGTGCTTTGATAAACATATTTTATTGAGTAAACTAACTCAACATGAAGTTGTGTTTTATTTCCGTTGGTTCATATATAAGACAGTAAAAAATTAATATTATCGATAATCAGTTAAATAAATTAATTAAAATGTTAAATTAATAAAATTTTATAATAATCCACGTAAGTTCTTTACATTGCATTTTGTAATAATGTTATGATTTTCACTAGACAATCATTCAAAATTATTTTTTTTGATGAAGATGTGATTACTTAAATAATTCAAATAACATTCCACTATAAAGTTGAGCTTTTTCTCATTGATGTATTTCTAGATGATGGTTTTCTGAACTAGGTAGCTTATTCACAAAGGCTTTGTATAAACAAAAAGATGGAAAACATTTACTGTATGTTAACATTTAATGAAAATATTGGGATTTATAAAAAAAAAACTTACCCTGAAAAAGTATGAATGGTCCTGAGCACTTATACAAGCATTTTGGAGGAAATTAAAATAAGCAACAACTAGAGTTTAGATATAGGCCTAAATATTCTAAGGTGCATTTAGAATACACGCAATTTTAACTCTTGGTGAAATATGTGTCAATAGATACAGAAGCAGTTGTATTTGTATTGAGTGAATCAACATATTAATTGTTATACACAGACCAAGATAATTATTGCATATAATTCATGTGACAGGTGTGTGTACTGAAAAAATTAAAATTATCACCATCCAGTAGTAGAAGATTACTAATTTTTCATGCTTAAGTAAAAGTACAGACACAACACCAAAACACTGCTGAAGTAAGTCATCCAGTGAAATACCACTCAATTAAAAAAATACCTAGTCTAAAAAAGTATTTAAGTAACTATATATTTCAATCTTACAAAAAGCAATCTATCTTTTTAAATTCACTCAAGGCAGGTTTGAATATAGCATTGTAAATTACAGTGCATCAGAATAATGAAAACTGATTCGCAAGAAGACAATTGAATTTTTTCTTTTTATTCAGAAAAAGCAGCAAAACCTGCCTATCATGCCTCACAGATAAGAGGAATGATGTTTGTATCCTGTGGAATATGGGATATACAGATCCATTAATTAATTATGAACATTTTGCAGGCTGTCACATTCACCTCTTGCAAATGTTGAATGAACTGACAAAAGCCCTCATCCTCCACTATAGAAATTGCCTGAATGTCCAGTGGAACTTTTACCATCATTTCACTAATTGATCAAATGCTGGTAACTTTGAATATTGGTAAATTCAACCAGATAGCAATTTTGGTATAGTAACTGATATATCATGCATCTCTACATATTGTGTACTCCAAATACAATATGCAATGCAAAGTAATAATAATGAAGAGAAAAATATATTGCTCAACTGTGAGAGAAAAACAGAATCTTGATTCTGAGTGAAAAAAAAAGTGATTCGTATTATACCCAGAATCGTGCAACCCTAGTCAAGTGCACTGCATGCAATAGTCATTTTTTAATTGCCTGAGTAACAATGGTCTTGTGCAGAATGTACCTGAGTAAAAATTCATTATTTAGCTCAGAAATGTAGCTATGTGTGATAGCACGGCATGGTGCAAGCGGGGAAAAGATGACGATCCACAGGGGTTTATTAAGGAAATTGAACAAAACAGGGAAGGCACAAAATAAAAGGACCACGAGGGGTCAAAAAAGCAAAACCGGGAAAATAAGAACTAACTACAAGAAACTATAGGATAACACAGATGGGGAACAGCGGAAAATAGGGAACAAAACTGAGCAAGGTGATAGAGCAACAACCACAGAACTCCATAACTCAATGACTGACTAAAAAAAAGTATGAAGGCAGGCACTTAAATACACACAAGGAATCAGGACAAACAAAGGACAGGTGTAAATCATAATGAAATTAACCAATAGACAGGAGGAGGACAACAAGTAACAGGTAGAAGAATTAACAAGCACTAAACTCTAGCCAGCCTCAAAATCATGACTGGAGAATTAACAATCTCAGAGGCGCACGTTCAACCTATAGAGATACGAAACAGTCCAGGGAACAGGGAAAACAAACTAGGGCTAAAAGACAAGGAGGGGAAAAAGAAAATGGTCAGTGATGCCTGCAGACCATACAGGGAAGGACGGGGTCGGATGGCACCAATTCTGGGACTAAGTGAAGGTAAAATTTGCAACAACTTAGAAACTCAATTAAAGTACAGTTGTGGGCAAAAGTTTTGAAAATGACACAAGTATTGGTTTTCACAAAGATTGCTGCTTCAGTGTTTGTAGATTTATTTTGTTAGATGTTCCTATGGTATACTAAAGTACAATTACAAGCATTACAAGTGTCAAAGGCTTTCATTGACAATTACATTAAGTTTATGCAGAGTCAATATTTGTAGTGTTGGCCTTTTTATAAGACCTCTGCAATTCGCCCTGGCATGCTGTCAATCAACTTCTGGGCCAAATCCTGACTGATGTCAACCCATTCTTGCAAAATCAATGCTTGGACTTTGTCAGAATTTGTGGGTTTTTGTTTGTCGACCCGCCTCTTGAGGATTGAGGTTTTCAATGGGATTAAGGTCTGGGGAGTTTACTGGCTATGGACCCAAGATGTCAAGGTTTTGTTCCCCGAGCCACTTAGTTATCACTTTCACCTTATGGCACGGTGCTCCATCATGCTGGAAAAGGCATTGTTCTTCACCAGACTGTTCTTGGATGGTTGGGAGAAGTTGCTCTCGGAGGATATTTTGGTATCATTCTTTATTCATGGCTGCATTCATAGGCAAAATTGTGAGCAAGCCCACTCCCTTGACTGAGAAGCAACCAGACACATGAATGGTCTCAGGAAGCTTTGCTGTTGGACTGACACAGGACTGAGTAGCGCTCACCTTTTCTTCTCCGAACAAAATTCTCTCTGGATGCCCCAAGCAATTGGAAAGGGGATTCATCAGCGAAAATTACTTTACCCCAGTCCTCAGCAGTCCAATCCCTGTACCTTGTGAAATATCAGTCTGTCCCGGATGTTTTTCTTGGAGAGGGGCAACTTCTTTATTGCCCTTCTTGACACCAGGCCATCCTCCAAAAGTCTTCACCTCACTGTGCATGCAAATGCACTCTGCCTACTGCCTACTGCCATTCCTACGCAAGCTCTGCACTGATGGTGTCCCCATCCCACAGCTGAATCAAGTTTAGGAGATGGTCCTGGCGCTTGCTGGACTTTCTTCGGCACCCTGAAGCCTTCTTCACAATAATTGAACCTCTCTCCTTGAAGTTCTTGATGATCCGAAAAAATGGTTGAATTGGGTACAATCTTACTAGCAGCAATATCCTTGCCTGAGAAGCCGCGTTTTGTACAAAGCAACGATGACTGCACCTCTTTCCTTGCAGGTGATTATGGTTAACAGAGGACGAAGTGCATTCTAACTCAGTCAGCATGACAGAGTGATCTCCAGCCTTGTCCTCGTCAACACTCTCACCTGCGTTAACAAGAGAATCACTGAAATGATGTCAGCAGGTCCTTTTGTGGCAGGGGTGAAATGCAGTGGAAATAGGTTTTTGGGAAGTTCTTTTTCAGATTTATTGCAATTCACTCTTCATAACATTCTGGGGTATATGTAAATTGCCATCATAAAAACTGAGGCAGCAGACTTTGTGAAATTTAAATTTGTGTCACTCTCAAAACTTTTGGCCACAGCTTTATAAATCCAGTAAAAAACCTTAAGTACAATATCAAAAAAATTTACTTCAGTGGTGATCAAAATTAGAGAACAAAAGAAAGTTGTAGCTTTTCCGAATTCAAAGATATTCTAACATGAATTATTTTAATCATATTCCATCAGAGAGAAAAAATATTAAACACCAAATCTGAAGAAAGTCTGCAATCAAAATTAGACAACAGTTGCAATTTTCTGTAGAAGAACCCTACAAATGAATCCTGCCAATGTTTGATGGTTACAACGTTCAGAAATGAATAGGAAATGCAGGCTCTCTGACACATCAATGCCGCACTACTCTGACACAATTTGGTAACAGTAGTGGGTTTATTCGCCATAATATTGTCAGCAATTTCATCACCTTCAAGGGATTCTTAATAGGGTTCAAATCTAGACTCTGGGCTGGCCATTTTACCACCTCGATGTATTCAGCTTTGAGGAATTGCTTCACCCATTTTGCAGTGTGGTAGGGGGCATTGTCTTGTATAAAAATGGCTGGCTGATTGAGTGATGCTCACAGGGAAAGAATCTCATGTTGCTTAAAGGTTCCAATACCCTTTAGCATTCACTTTGCCATGTAGGCATATAAGAGGCCCCAGTCCTACAGCAAAGAACATGCCCCACAATGACACTTACCTCTTTGAACTTTACTGACTTCTTCACACACTTTTGGTGGAGACAATTCAATTCCCTAAATATTGTTTCCCATCTGATCCACCAAAACAAAACTTACTTTCATCACTAAAATTATCTTTGGACCAGTTCTTCTCTGTCCACACAACATGCTCCTCATCAAAGGGATAGCCTAGCTTTTACATTCGTCTTGCTGATGAGTGGTTTACACTGTAAAAATGGCAACAAATAATTGTGTTCACCTGAGTTTTAATGTAACACCAAGTAAAAAATATGTATTAGAACAATCTAACTTATAATAATGGATCCTTTCAGCAAACTTCCCCATACCCTTAGACCAGGGGTCTCCAACTCTAGTCCTGGAGGGCAACTATCCAATAAGCTTTCTATCCTACCTGGCTTCTGATGAGCCACACCTACTCCTGATATTTACCTGAGAACTAGTGTGGCTGACTAAATCTGTACATTCTCTAAATGTGGTGCTTTTGGTAATATAAAACAGATCCTTTTGAAAAACAGAATTGAAGTTAATCCAGAAATTATTCAGGAAATTACAGGAAAAATAAGTGACACAAATCCAATTTGTGCATGAACTTCAGAAAAGGAGCCATTATTGACAGATTACAGGAGGAATTTGTACTTTAAGGAGCACTTTAATGTAATTGAACTGACTGGATATTTGTATGACAGGGCTCATACAGTTACATTCGTCTATGTACAGTATCAGTCAGGTTCTTGATAGTCTGCTATGTCAGTCTGATTTTCTGGAAAACTTGAAAAAAACTCTGAAGTAGGAAATTACTTTTCCTTTCAGGATGGTCAGTACTTCAAGGAAAACAAATTACTTAGTGTTGGGATAGATTACATTAGTTTGGGTTTTTATATTGATGGGGTAGAACTCCTCTAGATCATCAAGGAAAATACACAAGATCATCGCAGTATATTTGGTGGTACTAAATTTGGCAGCAAAATTGAGATCAACATTACAGTCGATACAGTTAGTTTGGGAAAAGTGCTGACATTCGCAATTTTGGCTATGAGAAATTGTTTGCCCCATTTGTAGAGGAAATCAAACATCTGGAACAAGATGGTCTTTTTGTTCAGTCATTAAGACAATGTGTGAGGGGAACCATTTTTTGTGTCTGTGCAGACAATCTTGGGGCACATAGTCTTGCAGGTTTCTCAGAAAGTTTCAATGTGGAACATTTTTGTAGATTTTGCTTGATTAAAAAGTAAATAAAGTTCTGCGATTTTCAGTTAAGAAGTATAGAACAGCATGATAATTTTGTGAAAGAGGTTGTCCAGAGTGCTACACTGAAAATTGTGAATGGTGTGAAAAGGGAATGTGCTCTGAATAAGTGTCTCATGTTCTTTCATCCAGTGACAGGATTTCCACCAGACATTTTGCATGATTTATTTGAAGGCATTGTTCCGTTGGAGCTGTCTTTGTGTCTTAAGGATTTCATTCATAAGGGTTATACAACCTTTGATTCATTTAATTACATGATAGTCATTCCCTTACAAATTTTCAGGCAAGGTAAACAAACCCCATAAAATTTCAACAGCAAGCTTTATAAAAAAAATATTGGAGGAAATGGTCATGAGAAATGGGACCTTTTGAGATTACTGCCTCTTATTATTGGTGGTTGTATTCTAGAAAGGGACCAATCATGGGAGATATTGAATAATTTGACAGAAATTGTGGAAATTGTAGAATTTGTCAGGTTTTCTGAGGAAACACTATGTTACTTGGCCAGCAAGACATCTGACCATCAAGAGTTGCTCACTAATACAGTACCTTTCCTGATTTTGATTTGAAACTAAGACTCCATTTTATTAGCCACTATCCTCACTTGATTTACTGCTTTGGTCCATTAGTAGAATTATGGACCATGAGATTTGAGATCTAGCACAGCTTTTTTAAGAAGGTGATACTCAAAACATCCTCTCATTCAAGCACCAACAGTTGATGGCCTTCCTTCTCTCAAAGAAGCTTACTTCTTGGTATTTGGAACATTACAGGTCTTATGAGATCACTAAAATCATATATGGGCAAGTTCAGCTGTTGGATACAAAGGACCTAAAAGATGACCATCCCCTAGCTGCATATAAAGTTGGATCAAAACTATTAGTTATACTAAAGACGTGCCTTCTTCATTAAAGACATTTAGAATGGTAAGAGATTTTTTTTTAAATTTTATTATCTGTATAAATTCTTATAAAATGAATAATGAAACACTATATTATTTACAGGCATTGTTGAGAGCTATTATCTTTCCAAATATGGCCAGCGAGTCCAGCTATCAGAACTACCTCAATCTGTGGAACATTTAATTGATATTCTCAGAGAATTTCTCAGGATTTACTTTAAAGAAGGCTAAGAGAGGAGAGGTCAACCATGACCCTGATCACTCTGCCAAATGTGGTAATGATGTGTTAGAGGAGGAGAGACTTGCTTTAGCCAGTGGAATGAAGAAGAAAACAAAAGATATGATACTCATTAAGCAAAAAAATGGAACTCACATTCTCACTAAGAAGGAAAGAGATTATACAGACACAGTCTTTGATATCAGAGGTTCTAGAGAGGTGGCCAGCAGTTTTTAGAAAATGTGGTGAGTAGTAATTTCATTTTTTGGACTTTGTAGGTAAGTTTCTGTGATGTGGTATTTATGGCACAAATTGATCATGTATTTTTGTTGTCTATTAATAGATATGTGAAGAGTTCTACCACATAACCAACAAAGACCTCACTGGAACATTCAGAGAATCCTTAGACAAATGCACAACTCCACTGCTGCAGCTTTACAGAGTCAGGAAGGGCACTTATGGGCAAAACATGGAGGATTTGTTGGATTATCTTGATGAGCAGGTGAACAGCATGTAAATATTACTGTTAATCTTTTTTTTTTATCCTTATGGAACTATTAAACATTTATTGTAATACATTTATAACTTATATTTATTGTCAGAAATCTATAACCAGAATATGTACTATAGCACTACCAAATCCCATACTGACTACTTATATTTATAATAAAATTAAATTCCAGACTACAAACATGGTGATGCATAGACAGACCACGGCATTGAAGGGTTTACCGTATCTTCAAGAAGATGCATCATTGCTTCCAAGAACATATGAGGTGAGTAAAGTAGCCTAACATCTGTACCTGTGTGTGTGTGTGTGTGTGTGTGTACAGAGAGAAAAAAGTGGGCTGGACAAATGTACATATTTAAATGGTTCATTGAAAAAAAAAAAACATTAAAGGAAGTAGTGTGTGACCATTTTGGATTCTGTTTAACAATGACCTCAGTAAAAAGCCTTATGTCGTCATGGAGGATCCACGATTTCAGCATTATCGGTATATCGATTACTACTTTGGGGGGATAGCTGCAGATAGCTGACAGGGGATAGCTAAAGAAATATATACAGTCGTCCCTCGTTTATCGCGTAATCTATTCCAGACTCCAACACAATAAGTGAATTTCCACGAAGTAGGATTCTTTATTTATCAATCAAATATTTTCGTACTTAGAGCATAGAAAACCTGTTTATGACCTTCTAAATATGGTTTTTAACATTATTAGAGTCCTCTAGACATGAAATAACACCCTTTAATCACTATTACACTCGTATTACCCAATATATTAGAGAAAATAACAGAAAATAAGACATTACAAATATATTATTGTACATTTAATTCCGCACACACACAGTTCTTACACACAACCATTAAACTATGAAAATCCATGAAAAGCCATCGTGGGGCTTAGATAAAAGTTCTCAGAAATCGCAAACTATTATAAGAGCAAAGATGCTTCCGATGCGCAGCGATGCACCATTCTCGATCAACTTTTTAATGAATATACTCCCTTACGAAAATGAACCATGGTTTTACTATGATCAAATAACAATGGTTTACAATGGTTTGCCATTTTTCATGGTTTTTATCATGGTTTCGCTACAGGTAAGCTCTAGTATAATCTTGGTCATAAACCATGGTTTTTCTTTTACCGTGAAGTGCTATGGATAAACCATGGTAGTACTATGGGTGGTACCAAAGTACCTTGAGGTACCATAGTAAAACTATGGTTACTGCATAAAAACCATAGGAAACCATAGTGAATTTTCATAAAGGCTGTGGCAACGGGCAGACCGAGGCATTGCGGGAGCAGAGAGACACGGAGACTCACTTGCTGGGGAAACATGCTCTTTATTAGTAATCCTTACAAGGACTACATCAGGGACCCGACGAGTACCGAAAGACCTATTACACATAAGAAACACAACGTTGTCAGACGCCGAACTGTAAGACGCATGCACGGTGGGGGATTTACGGAAGCTAATTACACACGAGGATAGACCGGGTGCACACAAGACACAGGTAAACACACCAGCAACAATAAGGAATTAACCATTGATAATAACAGCAATAACCCAACAAGGGCTATTTACAACTGCACGCGGGGCATGCTGGGACATGAGCCCTGCCGGTGTCCTGCCCTGCTATAATACAAAAAAACTGCGATAGAGTGAAACTGCAAAAGTTGAAGCGCAAAGTGAGATATATATATATATATATATACACACCAATATGGACCATTTTACTTCTTAAAATGGAATTTGTAGTGCCTTGCCTATGTAGGCTCTTATTCATTCATTAAGGCAACTTCACACAGAACATCATTTAATAATTATTCTGTTTCATTGAAAACCGAAGAAGAGAGACAGATCAAAGGTATCAGGATTGGCCTTCTCTGCATCATGCAAGAGCATGGATCATCATCAGGACAAACATTTGCTGTAGTTGTAGAAGAGCAATTAACCTTAAGGTACTCAAATATACATTTGAGGTGATCCAGAATGTTTTCCTGGAACAACATGCTCACAGTGGGTGCGATCTGTCAAAACTAATCTTTTACTGTGAATTCTTTAAAAAGTCTCCTCTAGTCAGTTCTTAAGGGCTTAAGGGCATGTTTGAATAAAAGTTAATGTATTTGATTTTTTTTTTTTATTTGCAATTAAAATGCATATTCTTACAGTCTAACAACATGTAGAATTGTCATTTCATTACTGTTAATTTTTTTATCTAAATGTGTAACTGGAGTGTTATGTTATTTAAAAAGTTTTTATCAATATATCATTTCTGGTAGCCTTACACAGCCTGTTTACATGAAAGTAAATTTAATTGTTCTTTTTGCATTCACAATTAAAATGCTTAGTGCAAGAACAATCTTGTGTGATTTGTGTCATGTGATTGATGCTAAAATTCCTACGTGTATGAATAAAATATTCTGACAGTAAAATTGAAAACTCTTGTTTTGTATGATCAAAAAAATGATTTGACTAAATGCATAAATCGATTGTGGTGGTTCAGAAATCTAACCAGGATGCCTCCTGGACGCCTCCCTAGTGAGGTGTTGCCAAATGGGAAGCAGACCCCAGGAAAGACCCAGGATACCCTAGACAGATTATGTCTCTTTACTGGCCTTGGACCACCTTCTGAGCTCTTCAGAATGTCCCATACTGTTACAAATGTTTGTAAACCTGACTGCATGGCTAGGTATTTTATACACCTGTAGCAATGGGACTGAATGAAACACCGGAATTAAATAATTAAGAGGTGTGTCCTAATACTTTTGTCCATATTGAGTAAGTATATTATTACTTTCATAAATGCAAGCAACACTAGACTGCTAAGAAAGCCAGGTGTGATGTCATTCACAAATTGGTAAAAGGGGATTTTTGTGTTGTTCCACACGGAGAAAAGTGGTTGCCAAATTTGTCGCGAGTCATTAGATAAGACTTTTAATCACTAGGGAATGGTAAAAGTCACTAAATCTCACGACAAAGTCACTAAATTGGCAACACTGAGTTTGATTTTAGCTGTGAATCCTGGGATTCTGTACAATGTAATGATCAAAGCTTTAGGTTGCTTACAACCCGGAAGGAATATCGGTCACTTCAAAATCTTTAAAAGCCACAATTTTAACACACGTTAAATGTAAATTGATATACATGGTATCAATATAAATAGTAATTATCGTATATCTTATTGAAAAATATACTGATATAAATAAAATTGATTTACTAGCCAGGGCTAATGGTCTTTCCTGATTCATTGTACCAGGAGACTTCTGTAGTATTGTGGCTGCGTTACATTGTGCTGGGAGCGAACTTTTTTTGTCTTGTATGTGTTTTCAGGATCTTCACTGTGTCTACCAATTTACAGTATTTGAATTTCCCCAAAAAAGGAATTGTATTATCATTTTGACTGAAGTGTTTTCTGAGTTTGCAACATGTCTATTAATGTGCCCAATGTTTGTAAATGGATTATAATGTTTTAAGAAACTGTAGGACGTTGACAGTAATTGCCCACTGTACATATGCTTAATTACTAAATAAATAAGCCTTGGTTTGCCCACATATTCATTGGTGGTTCTAATATGGCCCTCTCAGTGACTGAGTTTTACAACCCTACAGTAGAGTATTCCAGAAAACCCGATGTTAGCTGGGCAATTTGGCAAATTGTATAATCATGATAATCATGGTAATTTTTTGGTATCAAATGATATTGATAGTTATCACAATATAAAGTCATTAATTCTTTACTTAAATGCTCCATTTTTGCTTAAAAGCCCCATAGAACTGCCCTTAAACAGATTCAGAACATGAAAAAGGCAACAAAGTAAATGAACTGCCAGTTTCCTGGTCCCCATAAGGGAAAATTTAATTTTCTAAAGGTCCGTCAATGCAATCAGAAACTAAAAATGCAAAAATTCTTGTATTTTCTTTTGGGTACTTATGCTTAAGGATAGGGCTGGGTAGGGGTTAAGGGTGTCATAGTTAGCATTAGCATTTTTCCCATAGAAATTAATAAGCGGTCCCCACAAAGATATGAATACAGGCCTGGGTGTATGCGTATGTGTGCGGAGTTTGCATGTTCTCACTGTGTCATGCAGGTTTCCTTCAGGTACTCTGGCTTCCTCCCACACTCCAGTGACGATTACTTAGGCTGTCTGGTGTCACTAAGCATATGACTGTTTGTGCATGTGCTCTGTAATGGACTGACATCCCTTGTGTGCTGTTTATAAAGGGGCTCCAGGTCTCCCCTTCACCCTGATCAAGATAAGCATTTAGAAGATGGATTTTGTGGAATCTACAACTACCTTTCAAGAGAGTTTCATATAGATTTTTTTGCATTCACACATAAACAGGTAATCCAGCACTAAATGAACTGAACAAATGTTCAATAATTCAATTATCTCAATAACAAAATGAAATCATTATATCATTATACTTTAACTATATACTTAAGGTTTGTGTATACATTTGTAAATTCTTTGAGACAAGTAGCACTTGCATTGGTAAAAACAATACACTTGTCTGGTCTTTGCCTTCAGTTATAACCTTAAGATTGCCACAAAATAAGAAATCTCACAGTCTATGGGAGTCAAAAAACAGTTTTGATTAGGTCCAGGATAGCAAGAGGCATAGGGAATATGACTGAAGATGTTTTAACATGGATAAAAGCATTAAAGCCTTTACAGTATTACAATACAGTAGAATCTTGGAATTGTAACACCTCTTAACCCGACCAACTCGGGTCTCGAACGGGTCTGTTGAATTTTTTCCGATTTGTACCTTGACCGAAATCTTGAAACTCGACCATTCCTGCTAAAA
>JAODKE010000101.1:21917294-21929318 GCA_026779605.1 Mormyrus hasselquistii | reverse complement strand
ATTTTATTTAAGCGCTCCTGAAATATGATCCAGGGCCAGCACGGTGGTGCACTGGTTAGTAGTGTCACCTCACACCTCTGTGTGGAGTTTGTATGTTCTCCCTGTGTTGTCATGGGGTTTCCCCCCACAGTCCAAACGGATGCTGAGGCTAATTGGAGTTACTGAGTTGCCCATAGGTGTGAGTGAATGGTGTGTGAGTGTGCCCTGTGATGGGTTGGTACCCCATCCTGGGTTGTTCCCTGCCTTTTGCCTGTAGGCTCCAGACCCCCTGCAACCCAGGACAAATGGTTTCAGAAAATGTTTGAAAATACGATCCTGAATAATTTTACACCACCATTCATTGACATAGTAAAAGCTTTGATATCCATTTGTAAGGTGATATCTGTCCTGCTCCGATCGTCCGCTCCTTCCGTGTGCCACGCCCCCTTATTAACCTTGTGTGGATTTCCCGTGTTTACGTGCTCGTTCTTGTTGCTGTCATTAGTTCAATGTATTTATGTCCACTTTTAAGTTTGTTTCCCCAGTCCGGTCATTGTATTATCAGTCTGCGTTCGTTTGCCTTCCCTTTAATTAAAACCCCGTATTTTCCCGACTCCTGGCGTCCTGCTCCTTTGTCTGCTCTCCGTGCGCCATACTACGACTCAATATCAAAGTAAAATTCCATGACAAATTTCCTTTGTGATATTCAACTACCTTTTAAAATGCACATATGGTAGCTAGAGCAATTTTTTTAATCTGACTGCATATATTTTACTTAAATCAAACAGTAGTGCTTAATATAATGACAAAGGTAAAAATGATTCGGAAATAAAAGAATATCTTTAATCATTAGCATACTTACCATGTATCTATCTAATAATACAGAGAAGTCATAATCCAGTGGTTCTCAACCAGGGGGGGCATTGTCCACTATAAGAGGTCTCTTTTTTTTTGGGGGGGGGGGGGTGCGCTAATTCTTTTGAACAACATCAATAAAGCTAGAACAACAGATAACAGAATTTGCGGTCTATCAATATTTTTTCAAAATGACAGGGTGACAATACTGTTCATATTGGTATACTTTATTCATGCATTAAATTTAGGGGAAAGTAGAGAAGTCATTGACACTTGGTTCATCCATCCATTTCCCAACCCGCTTATCCTCCTGGATCTGTTTACTTATTAAATGTACATTTAATGGCTGTCAAGGCTTCTAATTTTAGAGCCATTTGCCAAATAGGTTTTAGAATTAGAATTTTGTTCATAAACATCCACCTACTGTTTTGAGAGAAATATCATAAACTGAGAAAAAAGGAATGCTGGTGGACATAATGGAGCCAAACTTGTTTGAATCGTGTTCAAAAGAAATGACTTTGCCATTGTAACCAAATTAATTCATATTTGTATTAATAAACACTGGCAAATTTTTGTTATCAATGCAGAACCCGTACAAGAGAAATCATATCATAACCTGTGTAGGGGGCCCAAACGTGTTTTCCTGGACACAGGGGGTCCTTGGATAAAAAAAGATTGATCACCACTGCCATAAACAATGATCAACATTTCTAATTATTTTTTTTTTTCCAGTAAAAGGTGTTAGCATGTGATTCACCCTCATTTCACAACTGACGACATAACTACCTCGGCTTATCAGAAAATGTACTTCACTTACTATCCATTGTACTGACATGCGGCAAACCTGCATGTACAGTATGTAATGTAAATGTTATTTGCTTAATTACATGCCTGTGCTTATACCCATTTAACATCTTTATACTGTTTATCTGCGCATTATGGTTTAGTACTTTTGTATGCTGCATTTATTGTGGGAGGAAGTTATACCCTACCGCACATAACCCTGTACTGGATAAGCAGTTAAATGGTGAAGGGATGGATGGATGAAATTTATACTTTAATGCATAATAAAATCAAATGAAAGCTTTCTACACATTATTTTGCGCAGGCACATAGTCGGTAGTATAATGTAAATCAATTTTCTTTCCATTTCCTTCCCACATATAGTTTTATGATGAAAAAAATAAACCTAACATCCCTTTTCAGTGCAATTCAAATTCATATTACACACACACAAAGATAGAACACAGAACAATCTCCTATACAACAATACTTTCAATCCTATCTGTCATTTCACACAGCTGTGTAGGTTTTAATTTGGGGGAAAAAAGAAAAGTTTAGCACAATTGCATGACTGATTACATTTCCATAGCAAATTACCTGCACTAAATTCCAAAAAAAAAATCCACCCATGCCTTTTTAAGTAACACTAGCTATGATTCTGGAAATCTACAGTTACTGTGAGCATTTGGCAACTAACTGGCTTGCACCAAATACTGGGGTGGCGCAGTGAGTGGTACTGTTGCCTCACACCTCCAAGGCTGGGGGTCCAAATCCCACCTCCAATCTGTATGTGTGGAGCTTGCAACTTCAGACATGATAATTGGCATCTATAAATTCCCCACAGTGCACAAGTGTACGCACTGGCATCCTGTCCAGGATGTACCCTACCCTTGTGCAGTATGCTACCTGGAATAGGCTGTAGGCCACCCTAAGAAGCATACAGTAACTGCTTTGAAGATGAACTGAATATTGATAAGGCTTTAAGTCCATGTACTCTTTTGTGACAGCAGTATCTGAATTTTAAGTGCATTAAAAAGATGCATATATACCTACAGCGCCATTTTGTGATGACATAGTCCTACAGCAGCATTTTCATCATGACCCAGTATAACAGTATATGTAACTAGAAGCATCTTGGACCAATGAGTAGAGATATTTCGGTTATAGAATATTACCATTGCTGTCACAACAAAGCTGAATGCTAGATTCAAGAACAGTTTCTTCACCCAAGCCATGTGCATCATGAATAGCTACTTAGTTCCACAACTGATATATTACTGCACCTGCAGTAATCTATCTATCTATCTATCTATCTATCTATCTATCTATCTATCTATCTATCTATCTATATATCTATCTATATACTGTTCTTTGTACTGGGTGTAGTTGAACATGCATGTATTCCAATGTATTTATTGTGTGTAGCCAATGAAACCTCATTGATTTTGAACCCTTAAACTTGTGTTTCACTTGCAAATGTGACATTTCTGAGTGATTATAAAAGGAGCTGATTGACCACATACCATATCAAATGTTTCCTCCTCACAGATATGCATATAGGTATGTATATATACACATAAAATCAACACTGGGTATTGGTTATTAAAAGCGACAGTCAAAGTTATACTGCCAAAGGGATCAAGACCCACTCCACCAATTACCATAATTCCTGTCATTTCTGTGCAATATTGATTTGTATATCTGAAAGACTGTAGCAGAGCTTTTTTTTCTTTTTTTTTTATAAACTAAAGTTCAATAAACTAGAAGACTATGCTCCTGCAAAATGTTCAACACAGTAGCATATTGCAAAGATTGTGGGTTCAAATTCTATGGTGCACATATAATTTGTAACCCTTCCGTCTATTGTGAGTCACTTTGGATAAGGGCATCAGGTGAAGGTATGGTATATATACTGATAAATCTATGTATAACTCAATTTACTGACATCTATATAAGAGCACCCGGCAAGCAAAAGAAAATAAATGAGGTGTCCCTTAGCTTTTTTCATCAAAAGTATTAACTGACTGTCTCAAGCAAGGCCATCCCTTGTGAACTCCAACAGTTGATCTTTGTGAAAGAAGAATATCCACTGCAGCTTAAATATCAGTTTCCTGGCTACTATATTGCATCACGCAGCTCAAAAATCATTAGAATGCAGCACTACAAATAAAATGGACTTCAGGTGGAAGATCCTGTGGTGATTTTCGAAGGGCAAAAAGTGCCAGCATTAAGCAAGAAACAACAGCACAAACAATTGGATAATCACTGCAAACAAGCTCCCGGAGGTGAACTAATGCATTTGTGTTTGTTTAACGGAGTGAGTCAGTTGTGAAAGCCAGAGTGTTAGTACACACCTATGGAGGCACACCACAGTGCACAGCCGTAATTGAATTAAGCCTATCAGCTTGTGGTGAGCTGCGTGTCACACAAATGGTGAGGGGTAAGCAAGAAGTCGACTCACCAAACTGAATTCGCCAGCGGGAGAGTCACACTTCACTCGCCCTCCATCAATGTGTTCAATTAGTTAAGCGCATCTGCAACTTTACCAATGCGAACTACTTCATTTTGACTTTTACCTCTCGGTGGGTACAAGCGCCATCTTGTCATAAATCCACCAATAGATTTCACACACAAAAGCTGTTGCATACTGTGTGTAAATTACCAAGGGTGCAGGACAAGCATGGAAGTTGTTCATTACCTATCTCTGACAACTGTTTTGTTTCTCTTGGGATAAAAATAATAATGCTGCCTCTAGTCTTTGGAGATAGAGGAGTAACCATAAAAGGGAAGAAAAAGTATGATGAATTAAAGTGAGCTTACCAAGCAATAAACTCATATAAGCAAAGTCAATAATTTTAAATCTCTCTGTAATAAATTCTGGGCTCCTGCATTGTATTTTTGCCTTGTCACACCCTTCCCAGGTGACCATACAGTAGCTACATAGATATCTTGCAGTTCTGATAGCTGATATTTTAACTTGACCCATCACACGGATTCTTTTCTTTTTAAAAAGCAAGATAAAGTATGGGCTGGTTTATTCCAGTTTTTGTTACATGCAGTTACTTTACGTCACGGTATGCTCTAAGCTGTCATGCTTTTTGCACCTTTGTTGAATTGAATCTCTAAAGTCATCCAAGTGGGTGTATGTATGAGTTGCAGAAAAAAAAATGTGTTTTAGCTAGATCTTTCTAAAATGAATCAGAGAAGGCAAACCCTTTTTTCAATTGTAACTGCACAGTGAACAGATGTTTCGGCCATCAAAGTTAGCTACCAAGGTAGAAAATCATCAAATGAATGTCAAAGGATAATATTCTTATCAACTGATTACATTTTTCCCAATAGTACAACAAGTGTTACTCCTTTTAAATACACGTGTTAACCACCAGTTATGGGCATTAGTATGCCTTTGGATAATGTTCATTGTTAAATTAATACACAAACCACTATACTCACAATATAATTCAGAGTAAAATTCAAGATGTAATTGTCCCATGGTTTTTCAAAATTTTGTGCTTTTGCCACTGTTTAAATTCTAAAAATCAATGTGTTCCTTGTTTTAAATAGTTAATGGTTACTTCATAATAACAAACGGAAACATTCTTATATCTCAGCAATATGACATCTGTATAGAAAGCGGTCATAACTATCCATTTGTTTTACGTATACACATAACTAATACAGGCTTGCATTGAATCCTCCCCCAACAACCCAGGGCAGGACATACTGTGGTCATCTGCCACTTCATCACAAAGTTCATACAAACAATCTATAAAATCGCCACATGGGGAAAACATGCAAACTCCACATACACACAGGGCCAGGCTGCAAGGCAAATTCCACAAACCTGGAAGTGCCAAGAATCAGTGCTCCACATTAAGCCTCTATCATGACTAACCACTTTATATTAACGCCAGCTTTGGGAGAAAGACCCGTATTCTTTGACGGTAATGAAAAGGGCACATCTTCCGCCAGTCATCGATGGTTTGGGAACCGGCAGGGTGCGGACAGCATTTTCGTTTTATTCGCTTTGCCGCTGTTATATCTCTGCCATCTGAGGCTGTCAATGTGAGTGAAGTATGGACTCGGCGAGTTTGCTTTCAGAGCTTGTTATGATGGAACGTACATACAGACTTAGACATCTATTTGTTTCAGAAACGTGCTACACGCTGTACTGTTCAAAAGTCTTCGGCACGCAAAAAAAATGTATAGTTTTTTATCTGGGTAATGAGTATATATTTAACCCCCCCCCCCCCAAAAAAAAAAACACAATTAACCATCAGCATATATGAAAATGAAATGTGGGACATGAAAAAGAAACATCTCCAGGCTTCCTTCTCTTCTTTAAAAAGTTACTGATATCAAGTTGGATGGCTGCTATAGATGAACACCTTTTCAGTACCCAAAACTCTCCTCAGGGGCCCCTCAGCCATTCTGTCTATTCAATAGATTTCACAACCAGCTCGCCTAATTAATTAAATTAATTACTGAAATAGTTTGAGCAGGGTATGTCAGTGGTTAAGTCAACAAATACATGGCTATATTGGGTGGATATTGCAAATACTGGGCTCCCTTTGGGAGAGGTTTTGAAACAGCTAAGCTAACACTCTTTGACAGACATAATAAACAAGATATTACATCAACATGAAGATTATTTCAGCATCGTTTTCCTTGGCAACCTAAGCCTTGCACGCAGTACTGTAAATAAAACATTACTAGTTAATTGTTCATACTTTATATTATGATGAGCTTGTATTTAATTCAGGGAATATTCTGAGGCTGCAGTGAAACAGACAGCAGCTATTACTGTGATTAGATGGCTGCCAATACAAATTTGGGTCCAATTACAAGGAATCTGATGCCGTGTTTGCAAATCTATATAGACCCATATTTCAGAGAAATGGAGTTAGATAAAGCACAGAATATTTCAAAAACTGAACTGACCAGTTTTAAAACTGATCATACCTGGGAACAGCTGGGAATAAATTAAGCAAAGTGAATAAAAATGACCAAAGCCAAATATTTGAATTATTCAACATAAACATGTTCGTGTTTTACTGTGTAAATCTTACCAGTCCTTAAAATGGAAGCAGCTTTTAAAGAACTACTTAACGAATGTTATTTTTCATTCTTGTAATACGGACATTTTGGTATTCTTCTCTAACATCTGATATGTATTTAGACACATTTAAGTTCAAGAGCACCACAGCTCCTACTTGAAAGCATCAGTTTTCTAACTAATGATCCTGGTCAGGGTCACGGTCAGGCTTGAAGCCAATCCCTGGATTCACATGCCATAAGGCGGGGATGCATCCTGAATGCGATGCCAGTCCATCACAGGACCCTCACACTCATACTTCATAGGCAGAGTCACTAATAAACTTATCTGCATGCATCAGGACTATGTCAGATGACCCAAAATGACACGGGGAAAGCATGCGAGAGCTCCAAGAAGACAAACAGCATGAGGCACTTCAAACCCCCGATCCAGGAGGTGAAAGTAAAGAGTGCTACCCACCTTGCCCCTGTGCCACCCCTGACTTGCAGATATCATAGCTCAAACACAGTGGTGCACCACCTGGGACTGTGTCAAGTGTAGTGCTATAATAACAGGACTTAATTGACATTAATCTGAATTATAGTGTTCATTAGAGCAGGAAATGAGCTAGATGTTAATATTAACAATCAAAAGAAAATCACAGTAATACCAGTAGAATAAATGTCAGATTTTTGCATTTTGATTTTTGTAGAATTTTTCTAGAATTTACAATAAATCTTTAGTATTAAATGCTTGCCCTGCAATGCATTTGAATATTTAAATACATATTTAAATATACTTTTGTTCCTAGCAGCTAGCAATTTTAATTTAATACTTTAATACTGCAGAAATCTCAAATACTGACGTTCAAACAGTAGCAGAATACACATTGTAAAAAAAAATTCCAGTCCTTCTGCCAAAGAGTGACTGATTGTCAACATTTCGTGGATAATGCCAGCATAACGTGCAGACTCATTTAAATATTTACAACAAAAAAGAAAGAAAATGGTTATGTTCTTCTAAACAGTATTGAACCAAAGCTAAGACAATGATTTATATAGCCAGTGAAGCAGTACCATAAGTGCTGCACAAAATAAGCACAGCAAAAATTGCATGTTCAACTGCAGCTTATACACTTTAGGTAGTGCAGACATTTTCATAGCTCTTTGATGTTTGTGATGAAAAATATTTTGAGGAACTGAACTAACTATAGTCAGCAACCCTTTAGACGGGTATCAGGAGAGCGGTGCCTTGGTGCTCCGAGGAACAGGCTCAGCACTAATTAAAAACTAAATTCCATAACTTCCCACACTGGCACTGGGGTGCCCCAGGATCTGGCTTGCCTGCTGTGCTGCGGTCTTATCTCGCGCATGCAGATTTCACCGCAGTGGGTAGAGGTGAACGCGTGACCTGGCAGCGGAGGGCTCCAGGACCTCTGCCCGCACCGGTGTGATCTGTTTGTCTCCTGTCCTTCTGCCAGAGAGTTGCGGGGGCCTTCAGTTCAGTGGTCATCCTCACACCTGTGTGGATGAACCCTGTATGAGTGATAAGTGAACTTGCACTCAGCTGTGTATCCATGTCTACAGTAGGATAAAAAAAAAGCTCTGCGCATCCCCGAGTTCGTCACTGGACAGAATTGTTGCTTCTACGGGTGGGATTTTGGGTTCCACCCCATAATATATCTGGGTTTGTGAACGTATATGTCCAATGCGTTCCCTCTAGGGCTCTCTCCGATCTTCAGCACTATTCTGGTGGGGAAAGACTCCTTACATTTTCCAAATATACGTGGACAGGTATCTCTGAATAGTGTTACTATAAAATTGTTTTCCATGTGATCGACAGGCATCCTGTAAACAATGTGCCCCCGTCTTTTACTCTTTGCTTGACCTATGACCCTGTCAAGGATCAGCAGTTGGAAGATAGATTGCATAAGCATCCATCGTCTGTCAGATTACTTATTGCACCCACAAATGCTCCATATGTTGGCATACTTCATGGAAGTTAACTCTCAAAGTGTGTAGCAGGCAGCGTTGGTTCCGAAACAGGTTGTTTCTGTGGTAGCCAGCATGATGAAAGCTTGCGATTTTTTAGGCTTCCAGAACATGCTCGATAACGTGCCAGATAAAAACAAAATGTACTGGCAATGATACACAACCGCGACGCAATGTGAGACTTCGAATTGGGCCAGTGTATATTGTGAAATGGTACATAGTTCAGCATTGGGGCTTTACTGTGATGGATTTTCTGTAATTTGTGTGTTACTGTAGCCTTGTTTGCTCAGAGCCAAGGGAGTTATGTTGAGGCTATGCAATGCTGTAGGCCTCGCCTAGACTATGGAGTAAAGCATTAGTAAACTCACATCCAAATAACGACTACTGTTTTAAAGTTCAGCAAAAGGTACAAAGTGGCTTCTAATTGCCATACCAGGAAGCCCTTAATCCCTTTAATTTTAAGATTGGGGAATGGAACCATGGGATAGACATGGTCAGCCCATAATTCTGCAGAATGCTGAATCAATCATTTTCAGAAATACTCTCCACCAGTGTTATTCTCATGAGATAGTTCTGTAATTCCACGTGTGTTAAAATGTTTGCCAATATTTTTATGTCAATCACTTCTGCATGCAGCTGACAATGTCAAAGACAACATGCATGGTAAATGTCCACATTCCATTGTTCAGAATACATTAGGGGAGAACTGGCACTGCCCTGTAATTTCTGCTGTATTTTAATAAAATGCAAAGTACTTTGCATGATGGATGATATGCATATACCATGGTGTGGGTTTCTTCCAGTGTCTTACAGATGGACCCAAGGTGCCTTTCAGGAGTTTTATCCAGTTTCTTACTCCTAAAGCACATGATGCAACAGGGTGGAAAGAGGTTCTCAGGGTTACAAAAAATTAGCAGGAAAAGTAATTAGAGTGTCCAGCAATACTGGATCATCCGTACATTCATTAAGCATTGGTTTGAATCTGACTTGTGATAATGATGACGCCAATCTATACTGGCACAGTATTACATTTTGGAAAAACATTGTATATGTGTAAATGTCATATGCATTTTGGCAATAAACATAATGGATTACTTTTGAATAAGACATTTAAGATATTATGTGCAGTGTTTTTTTTTATTATTATTACAAAACTGCATCTCAGACTTTATGGTTTTAAATGCATGTGTTTGCAAACAATGTTCAATCACTTGCATTTTATTTTATTTGTATTTGTTTATGTTTGAAAGTTAATTGTATTGCTTCTACTTGTAGATATAAGACCTTTAAGGAAATAGGTGCAACAATCAAATCGCTGGAGTATGTTCAGAGGAAAAGCTCCCAGCTTTTATACTGCTGTTCTTTAACACATACTGTATAATAAGTACGGCAAACAACAATTTGACTTCGTAAATAAATACAGAATGTAATTACTCTAAAATAGCCTATTTATTTCCAGAGATAAAGGCATCATTGATAAAACTAACAAGTATGTAACAATGTTTGTATTGTGCTCTAAATCCCCTAACCATTGCAGCTTGATCTGATACAAAGAGAAAACAAAACCACATCAGAAGGAACCTGCCAATGCGGTGGGAATGATGCATGGCAACTTAAAATGAGAACCTAGGTGTACTTGCGGAACAAGAGGTCCTGTGTCTTACTAATTTTCTCTAAAAAATGTATGCATGTAATATTAAGACTCAAATTAGCGAAAAATTAAGTGGGTAACGAAATAAGAAAGACAATAATTATTTAACAACAGTACAAAATAGTATTACAATCATATATAATGTTGTAACGAATTAATAAAATACAACTATATATTTTCCTGTGCAAATAAAACTTTGCAATGTTATGTTTCTGCCTGCCTGTTACAAAATATATGGGGTTAAAAATAAAGATATGTACATAGATTTATGACGGCAATAAAATAAAAGTTTGTACTTCTACAAATCCCGGCTGCGCATTTTATTGCAGCACAATAAAAAAAAATGCCAGGTGGGGTATGGAACATACTTCCTTATCCTACTATCAAAAGCATATAAAAATCACACAATGGAAGACGGCCAGGGTCAAACCTGTATCGGCTGATCCTTCATTTTCATTTAAAGCAGGTCTCAGTCACAGACACACAGCATGGGTGGTTTTTAATTTCCTGCCAAGATTTACTCTTCCGTAGAAAGAGCTAGAGTTATCCCGAGTCCTTTTAATTGTCCGAAGGGCTGATTTATTATTATTATTATTATTATTATTAATATTATTATTATAAAACAAGCATACACCACAAGTGAAAAAGCTAGCTGAATACTTATAAGCAAGGTTCATGTACTAATTGTGTAATTTAATTTGACTGATATCTTTGTTGTAAAGGTCGTGTCTTTGGTGCAAAGGTTATCGTTATCCAGAAGAATTGATTCCATAGTAATAAGGTATTACTGATTTTATCTTGTACCATCCATCCATTATGCATACTGCATATCTAGCACGGGATCATGGTGGGCTTGGAGCCTTTCCAAGGCAGAATAATGCAGAGGGCTGGGGACACCCTAGACAGGCTGCCAGCCTACAGCGGCACACATAATTATACAGTCGCTTGCTATGGGCGATTCGCAGACCCCAATTCACCAAACCACATGTTTTTGGCCTGCGGGAGGAAATGGAGAACCCAGGGGAAACCCAGGCAGAGGAGGAGAATAAGCAAACTTCACACATTCAGAGCCAAGGGCAGGAGTCAAACCACAACGCTGGAAGTACAAGGGCTGCGGTGCTACACACTTACTTGTCGCGCTGCACAAATCATGTACCAGTGTAGGAAAATCTCTGCTTTAAATATGTATAAAGAATCTTTCAGCTAAATTACAAATGGTCCTTCATAACCGGTCTACTGGCAGTTCTCCATTGAAAAGAATTCCCTGTTTTAAAAGTGCTATCAATACCAAGTTCTTCAATGGAAAGGATTCAATTATAATTAAGACAAATCAAGCTCTTGACAGATGCTGTATGGTTTCTGTCTCCTATATAATCTTATTTTATTTTGCATAGATTATTTTTTCAACTAGTCCCAATCCTTGATCATTACGGCTTCAGTTTTTGATTACACTAAACACTTCAATTAATTACAGTCTCGTATAACAGGGCTGACAAAGAAAACAGGTATCTATAGTAAAGTGTTTCAACACATAATTTCACTTATCCCAATGTTACATAATTCAGTTCTTGAATTAATTTGTTTCCTCTTCTTCTTCCTCCAATATTCAAAACATAGATTTAGGAAGGATCTTTAAAAGGGATTTCTTATATATATATATATATATATATATATATATATATAAATATAGATATATATATATATATAAAAAAAAAAAAAAAGAAACGAAA
>JAODKE010000101.1:21889462-21907089 GCA_026779605.1 Mormyrus hasselquistii | reverse complement strand
AATGTGCCCTATGCAGTGTGTGGCTAAAATGTGCCCTATGCAGTGTGTGGCTAAAATGTGCCCTATGCAGTGTGTGGGTAAAATGTGCTCTATGCAGTGTGTGGCTAAAATGTGCCCTATGCAGTGTGTGGGTAAAATGTGCCCTATGCAGTGTGTGGGCGGCCGCCAAGCCTGCACTCCAGGGTTACCAATGTTTGTTTCTCAGCACTGTGACTCTAATTAAGAATATACACTAACAAACACACTCCTTAGTCAACAGAACGTGGATTTGAGTTATGGCTTGTCACAGAGATAGAGACATTGTTCTGGATTGTTCTTTCATTTCAGTACACCTCTTTTTGAAGCATATACCCCTGGTAGCAGGGTAGGTTGTAACAAGCATCAACTCACATGGTCTGTGATATTGTTGCAGAGATTTGAAATGGTGCCATTTGTGGTGAACAGGTGTGGGTACTATAGGCATGAAAGTTTGAGAACTCTAGTTACAGGGGTTACAGGGGCTGAAGGAAATAGTGCTACAACCACACCCCATGTTTTTGATTACAGTTTTCCCCATATAAATTAATGGAGATATAATAACAAACCTTTGTGTGTGTGTGTGTGCGTGTGTGTGTATGTGTGTGTGCGCGTGTGTGCGCGCGCGTGCTTCTCATTAATAAAGGACTTTTTCCTTACTTTATGGGCCTTCAGTCCTGCTTCTAGGAACCTGTTATGAATTTTCCTTGCAGTCCACTTCACACCACTTCTTGAAGGTCACTTGAGGTCATCCTACAAATTATGAGCGAGTACCGGATATGTTGACTGTCATCTCTGGCATTAGAAAGTTGCTTCTGCCCTCTGCTTGGCTGTATTTTGTTATTGCCAGTGTCTCCTGTTTCAGGTAGTTCTTGTGTACTGCTGTCTGAGAAACTCAGCCCGAGAGCAGCCCGCTGCGCAGAACCAGGATTAAACCAAGATCTAGAAATGCAGATTAAAAAAAAATATATATAGAGTGGTCTTTTAATTTTTTCCAGAGCTGTGTGTGTATATATTATACAAGAAAGTCCATATCTGTAGCCAATGAGCTGCTGTTGGCATTTTTAATTCCGTGTCATTCTTAATTTTCTGAGTTCTAATTGTTGCTGTAATTAAAAGTCAGATGATCAGGGAAGACAAAACACTAAAACCAGATGCTTCTGTTAAGTATTTAACTTTTAAACACATGTTCTTAATACTTTGGACAAGTGCCAGAATCATTTCTTAATATTGAATGCAAATTAGGATAAAGCTTCAAAAGGATGAATTTTATTATAATGTGTTATTATATTCTTAATGACGTTAATGCATCGGGTGCTTTGTTACCCAAAGAGGAGAATAGTATGAGCGAAGACTCTTCATAGAGGCTTATAATATTCCCTTCTTCTATAGAGCAACAAATATTACCTTACGTTTTTTGAAATTATGTCATCTATTGCTCTGATGTGATGACTTTTTTAAAAAAAGACATTTTCTCCAAATATGTAGCCAAAAAAAGCACACAGAACTAGATAAAATGTTTTTACATCTTTCAACTGTATTGCATTTAATCCACTATAAACAATCACTCTGTATGATAAGATGAATTTCTGTTCAGTTTAAGGTTAATTTATGGTAACTCTTGCCCTGGATTGGATAAAAAAAAAAATTTTACTAAGGAAATAAATGTAAAAACAACAAAACTGATTAACTACCCCAGTGTAAAACTCGACAGTTAAAAAAAAATTGTACAATTTGAGTCTGTCTTCATTGTAAAAATTAGATCAAAATTGATATGTTGTGTACTCACTTAATGAGAATGATCCATATACTCGCCTTTGTGTTTAACAATGGTTTTAATGCTTAGCTGCAATTGATCGTGATTAATCACGGAACACTGTACAATGAATTGGTCAGTTTTTTAAAATCAATTCGCAGCACTACTTTTAATATAAAGATAATGAAAAACCTCAAATGTAAGATGATGATGCTAGTGGCTCATTCTCCATTTGGAGTGAGAATTGAGGTGGCTAATTCAATAAATAAATAAATATTTCATTAACCACAAATGTCAGCCACCTTATTATGTCTGTCAACGTGTCCTATTATCATACAATATAAGAGTTTAATTCCAAATGGGCTTTGATGCAGAAATGCAACATTTTACATTGTTATCATATTATGAGGCATTCATTTTGCCATAAATTTATTTTCAGTTTATATTTCAATGTGTTTGTATTTAACGACAGCTCAAGTAAGAAGCTCTTAGTAAGACAGCATTTCATCCAAATTACAGACCTTATCATAACTGAACTATAACAACAGTGACACATGAATAACACCAGTGATGGAACTAGCGATGTAATTTTATTGTACAAAATATTGGTGTCCTAATAACCAAAATATCTACGATAAATGTATTTCTTTAAATAAATATACTTCTGGATATAATGCAATGTTAATAATATATGCCATACAAATGGAACTGTTTTATATGATTTCATAGGTTACACATTTTAAAAATATTGTTTTGCGTGAAAAATGGCTTGTCAAGTGTTGATATTGGGTTGTGTGACGAGCTCTTTTATGGGTGTAGAGCAACTTTGAAACAGGATAGAAATTGAAAATTTGATTGTGGCGCCTGCAGTTTTCAAAGCACAAAATACAAAGCCAGATAAATGGAATTGACTACTGCTAATATGAATCTCTTGACTTTTTATTCAGCAGTGCCCCTCCTAGAACTCAAGGTTTCTTCCTGTTCTGTATTTATGCAGAAGCTGTACACTTTTATAGCTTTTTTCTCACATAGCAGGAATCGAATCGGGCAGGTTGTATCATATAGTTACCTACAGAACTGCATGTTAGATTCCAGCCTCAGAGAAATGTGTGCAGAATTTTCAAGTCTTCTTCCCATACTCCGGATTGCTCACACAATCCAACAACAAATGTTTACTTATTTTTATTTTATTCCATTTTGTTTTATTCCCCCCGGAACTTGTCTAAAACGCTGTAGCTATCTCAACGTTTGTTCACCGTTTGCAACAGCATACTTTCTAAAGCTTAATTTATTGACTTGAACTATTAATAACGTGTCTGTTTACATGACACTTTCACTCAGAAAAGTATGTTTATACTCATTTATACATTTTGATATATTACTGGGTAACTACCTTTGTTCTAGGTTTGGATTTTGTAACATTACAGTGTCTGACCTGAGTCAACATTAATTTGTAAATTTGTAGCAACATATAACACAGAGGTTCCATTGTTGTGTGACCTGTTAAGCTGTGTGTGTTTTTTTTTTTTCATCAAGACCTACATTCCACCTAATTTTTTACTTTATTTTATTATTTTTTGGTGCATCAGGAGCCACTTGTCGGCATTGAAAAAAGCCAATATTGTTCCAGTTGCATTATAATTATTTAATCCCCTACTGGGTTAGAACTACATCACCAATGGAATTGCAGCAAGCAGCAAAGGGGCACCATTAAAATAGCTATTACTCTGAGTAGAACTAAAATACAGCCAGAACACGGAGATTAATATGGCAAGTTCTTTATTAACATACAAGTTGCATAAAAAGACACAGTATTAAATGAATTAATCTACAATAGCAAACCAGATCATGTACTGTATGAAAAAATAATGCATAAGAAATTGAAATGACATGGTCAAATATACAGGTAGAATTTAGTATTATATACACAATAATCGAAAGATAAGGGCAAAGCATGTAATTAATTTTACTAACTAACTAGTGAAATTATTCTTCAGGTATATCTTGATTACTTCCCTGAGCATGAACAATGATAATCACCAAATTAAAACAGGAAACTTTACAGTATAATACATTGACAGATCAAATATTACGTGTTGATTTTATTGTTTATTCTCTGCTTCAATCTAGGAAAATTTATCCACCATACTTCACAAGTAAAACCTTATTAATACTAAATACAAGATATGGAACCTTCTGGCACAATGAAAAAATAAAATCTCATGTAAAAAGGCATTTTCATTAGTTCCTATTATCAGTGGCTTGTATATACAATAAAAATGCAGAGCAATGTGATATTTCTTGGAGCTACAAGGGGACATCCTATCACAATAAATGACCAAGGGTGTAGGTGCTCCAAATTCGCAAACTGTCTGTCTTGTCTTGAGTCTGAAAATCAGATAAAATGGCTAAAATACATATAGAGGGAAATCCTACTTGAAGCTGAGTAGGGATATGTGAGCTCAAATTGCATAAGTTTTATATGAGTCATCCTTCACGATGTCATCTTGAGACTGAACTTTGAATGCCGATACCGTTGAGCAATTTGAGTTGCATTTGCAGTGGAACTCGTGAAGCTCATGAAAGCGGGAGAGTATAATGAAAGGTAGCTGTCTTGACCCAGAGCAGACATTCAAAATAATTTTATAATGTTATTTCATCTCAACAGCTTGGAATGTGCCCCCCCCCCCCCCCCCCCAGCCATCACAACATGAATTGGAGCCTTATGCTAACAACAGTGTTACTGGGGCCTTCCACTTTTCAAGAGGCTGTGAATCACTTTCCACACACCGCCAGGTTCAACAAACCCATATTCAATGAACTGGGGCAGAATGATAGCTCCTACCCATAATAAAAGTAGTCAACACTTTAGTACGACATAAGTGAAGCTCGTTTCTCACAGACATTGGTGTTCTAAAGAAATGTTCTGCAGTGGCAGGGGTCACACGTTAGCTGTGGTGGGTAAATCAGAGACCAGCAAAACACACAAGCAGATACATGAAGGCAGCTGCATACTTGTAATGCATGAGAATCCTAGTGAATGGAACCTAAACAATGTTCCTCACAGCACTCTCAAATTTCATACGGCCGCTGGGTTGGACATCACAACGTGCTTAGTGATATTTGAGTTATATGTGTTGTTTTCTATCCTTTATCTAAACTGCAACACCATGTGTTTTATGTGTCCCTTGGCAATGAGGAGTGCTGTGTCGAGATATTAACTTTGCATAAAAATGAGTTAGAAACCCCTATAGTCACATCCTGTCTGAGCCCATAGCACATCCTGGAAAAGTTTTGGAAAACAAAATCGCAGAACTTTACCTTTGTTCCTTAGACTGTCCCATTTGATCTTTCTACCTTCCGAACCAAGAGGGTGGACAACAAGGACAGGTCTCCACAAAATAAATTTTTGACCCATACATGTTTATTCCACATCTCAATATTATGAATATGTATGAATGTAATTCTCTGTTCATTTTTTGCCACGTCATTCAGGCTTTACCAATATTCCTTCCTTATTAGAATTTAATTATAAGATGGCGCATTGCCATGGTGACATGCTATAAGTTGCTCATTCCCGACTTTGTATGTTTTTCTTGTGCTTTATCATTTTTACATGTGTGACTTGCTGTTTTATTGTCTACGGCTGCCTCCCTCTGCTGAACAGAGGTGGAGGCAGGGAAATGGCGTGTTAACCAGGCTAAGCCGGAATTCGCCCTAGCCTTCAATCCCCACTATCTTGCTGGCAAACCTGTAGTCTCTGGATAACAAGCTGGATGAACTGCACTGCTGCATCGGCTCTCAGAGGGACCTTCGAAAGTGCAGTGTGTTCTGCTTTTCTCAATCCTGGCCGGGAACAAGCGCTCCAGACAGTGTTGTTCCACCCCAGGGCTTCACCACAGAAAGCACCAACAAGACAAAGTGTGGCAGCGTGTTCACCGATGCAGAAGCAGTTTCTAAGTCCTCCTTGCCAGTGTTAGAGTTCCTAATGATCATGGGCTGGTCATTATATCAGGAGTCTTCCTCAGTGCCGCTCACTGCTGTTTATATCCTGCTGCGCTGGAAAAGTTTTACGCTGATGTATTTAAATAAGAGAGCCAGCACCTGGAAGCGATCACTATTATCACTTTAACCACTGTAGTATAAAAAAACTCCCAATGTACCACTAGCACATCACCTGCCTCACCAGGGGTAACCCGACCCTCAAACTCTCTGACATAACATTCAAGGGTGCCTATACATCTTTTGCACATCCACACTTCGGCAAGTCGGAGCACTCGTCAGTAGGTCTGCTCCAGCCTACAAGCCGGAGCTGAAGCCTGCCCCCTGGCGATGGGGAAAGCACAATGCTGGACACCCAAACACAAATTCAGACCTCCTTTGGTTCGACTTACTGGTTCATCTTCAAGGTTTCCTCTGTGACCTTGAATGAGTATGTCAATTCAGTGATGGATTATGTCAGGTTCCAGAGTGATTTCTGTACCTTCTTAAACTGTCTGCTCTTACCCCAACCAGAAGCCATGTCACTGTTCACCTGGCACAGTGGGGGAAGACCATGGCTTTCACTTTACCTGGCATGGACCAGGAGAAAAATGCCAGATACAAGATATGCAAGATTACTAAGGCTGGAAAAAAAGAACGGGTATGGACAGATGTTGGGTAACGACTATGATCTGCACCCTAACCCAGCTGAACAGCTTTTATGCCTGGTTTGAGTGCCATGGTTCAGACACAGGGGGCGTGATGGGTTTCCAGTCCATAGAGCCGCTATACGAGATTAAATCTTGGCAAGTCATCAGCCCTGATGGCATCTCAACACGTGTCCTGAAGGCATGTGCCAGCTCTCTCTAATGTATGCCGACATCTTCAGCTTGTGATCCTGTCTTTGTTCACAGTGCCGGTGACCACAATCATGCCTGTGCCGATGAAAGCTACTCTGTCCAATTTAAATGACCACTGCCCTGTTGATTTATCCTTCATTGTTATGAAATGTCTGGAAAAACTGACTGTCATACATCATCTCAATATACCCTCTTTGGATGATGCCATCTCCCTCATCCTGCACACCGCTTTGGAACATTTAGAAAAGAACACCTACATCAGGACGCTATTCATTTACTGTCTTTCAGCGCCACTGAGCCATTCAAACCAGTGTTGAAGCTGAGGGACCTCAGTCTAAGCAGCTCCATTTGTAACTGTTTTTTATTTCTTAGCTAACTGGCCCCAGACAGTGAGAATTTGGAACAGGAAGACTTCCACACTGATCATCAGCACTGGCATTCCACAAAGCTGTTACCTCAGCCCACTGCTGTACAGTTTAGTCACTTACATCTATTTGGCTAAGAACGAGGGGGAAACGTCATTGTCACGTTTGCGGACGGGACTGCCGTGACTGGCCTCGTCAGTGATGGTGATGAGGCTACCTACAGGAAGGAAAAGAGCTGAGTGTATAGTGCCATGACAATACCCTCTCCCTGAAGATCAGACTTCAGAAAGGCCAGACTCCTCAACTTCCTACTATACATCAATGGATCTCCTGTCGACACAGTCAGCAGCTTTAGGTTCCTGGGGCTTTCAGACCCCCGACTCCCTTCCTTGTTGTCTTAGCATCAGTCGAATCCTCAAGAAGACTCAGCAGAGGCTGTCCATCCTGAGGAGGCTAAAGAAGTTTGAATTGGGAAGCGAGATCCTGGTGAACTTCTTCTGCTGCACCATTGAGAGCATCTTGACTGGATACATCACAGTGTGGATGGGAGACATGACTCACCCTGCTGCAAAGGACTGTCTGAACAGCCTTGAAGACCCTCAGCACAGATCTTCCCCACCAGTAATCCATGTACCTCTTCCTCTGCCAGAAGAGAACTGAGTCCATCATCAGGGACACCAGTGACCTAACTCACACCCTCTTCACACTCTTGGCCTTGGGAAAAAAGTATTACTACCTGCAGCACCCATTTCAAGGACAGCTTCATTTCACAAGCCGTCAAGTTGCTAAATGACCAGTGACCTGCATCTGTCCCTGCTGTGTTGAATTGCACAATATTGTCAATTCCACTTCTGCACTTTTTATAGCACTGTCTACCTCAGTGGCTGTCTGCACATCCTTTTCTGTTGCACTAACTATTTATTGCATATTTATAATTGTTGTCTTTTGTCTTGTACTGCTGTTTTTGTCCTTTATTGCAGTGTCATTTGTCCTGTTGACCCACTAAGCACCTGTTCCCCCTCCAGCAAATGCGTCACAAGAATTTTTGTGTGTTCCTAATATACTTACAATAATGATAGCTAGTTTGCTTCAAGACTTGTCACAATGTCCCCTTTATGTTCTAGGCTGAGAAAACCATTTTCATGCAAACTTTATATTCAGTGTTTTGTATACATTCCATTAACTAATCGTACATAATTATAGGCTTTCTTACCTACCCTCCTGCCACCCAGTCTCTTAGATTAAATGATCAGTTTCTTTACCACCTTTGTATCGGTTTTTCATCTATATTTCCTTTTGTGCTGTTTCCATCTTTTTGTATTTTCCAGTTATTTTACTTCCATTTCTGTTTCATTTAGATACAGACTTTACCTTGCTGTTTCTTCGCGATGGCTTCCTTGTTGTTTATTTGTAGTTGGTAGTGTATGCAGAGTAATATTGAACATGCTTCAAGAATCTGTATTGTTTTATTCCTTAACTAACCTACTAAAAAGTAAAAAACTGAAAACTTAACTAACTAAAAAAAACCTATTAATCCTTTTAGGTTCCTTAATGATGAAATTCCTTAGCTGTCATGCTTTTCATGTTATAGAGAAACTTAAAATGACATTTACCATGCTCCTGAAGCTTAGGAACATTGCTCAGAACAAAGCTAGATTTAAAAGATTTTGAGATATTGCTGGGTATTGGGATATAGTTCTTCACATGTGAAAAAAATAAAATAGCAGGCAGAGCTCAGATAACCCACATTTCCACTGTATATACCTCTCTAGATTCACAAAGTAAAATGTAGAAATTCTTGCCTTGCCAAGGTCCTGTAATGAACATCAATGAAAGTGTAAAGTGATACAAATAATAATGAAATGTTCAGACATAATTAAAGGCATATCTTATACAGTAAATGGATAAAGTAGCTAAATAAATTAATGAAAAAAGCACATCTTGCTTTCAAAAACATTCCAGAAGCCAAAGTTGAAATTAGCTTTTACTGATTTTGCTGTTGTTGAAAAAAAAGGTCTAGAACAACATTTAACATGCACAAAACAAGCTCTGCTTGAACTTTCAAGTAAACCACAACCCCCTTGTTTCTGATTGCAATGGCAATTATGCATTTCTAAAGTCCCCCTCAATTGGATTGCTGAAAGCCACATGCAGACAATGCACTTAATTTTCCCTTTGATTTGTTTCTAGTGAAAGTAATTTCAGTGATGTAAAAATGTATAATTGCCTTGTTCCATAATACTTCTTGATTAGTCAGGTAGCATGAGTCCCACAGCAAAAGAGAAAAAAAAACTTCAAACAGAACTATGAAATTATTGTTGTTAAGGATATCGAATTTGGTTCGAGGTAATTGAAATAATTACTAAATACATTTCATACATCAGGCTGACAACACTTATATGTGTGATTATATAAATTTTAATAAGCATTGAATCTGATGTAGGCAGCCAACTCTCTGTACTGTAGGTATGTATGGATTGTCAGAACTGATCTTTGCAGAAATGAATCTTGAAAATGCTTTTTAGTTCCTATCTCTGGGAAGAGTGCCGTGGAATCTGAGACAGCTCTCTATCCATCCATCACACTGATGAGCACAGAGAGGTCCACGGAGTTTCAGAACTCATTCCTTTCCATGGAAGACACGCACCCTATGTTATACAGAATGAAAGGATTTAATGAGCAAAATATAAAAATGTTTTTATATGATATTATGAAAATATGAATAAATACATGCATCATATGCTTTACAAGAAATTAACCATAGAGGTTGCCTTTCACTTTGATTAAGAAATGGCTACCGCTATGAAAGATATTTTAAATTCCGTTTTAGATGAGACCCTTTTTTGTATTCAGTGGGGTGGCTCAGTAACAGACAAGCTATTTTCCAGTCTTCTAGATGTAACTGGAAAAAGAAACCATTATAAAAACAGAAATATGAAGAAACAGGGAAACTACAGGTATTTCTGTGTAAAAGCGGTACCTTAGAACTGAAACACCAGGGCACTTTTCATTTTACAAACCCTAAGCTGCCACCTAATGTATCTCTGGGTGACTCATGAGAAATAAACAATGTAAATGTGCACCTGGGATGCCATCAAAAAAGGAGAATAAAAACACAAAGGCATGGAATCGGGGCTAAGGCCCACTGTGGGAGCAAGACCCAGGTGCATGTCACCAGAGGCAGAGCAAAACAGGGCACACATTTATAAAAGTCACAGAGAAAAAGGGACACGTGGGTTGGATCAACATGAATAGAACTATATTCCCACATATGCCTTCTCAATATACCATAGTGCCATAGAAATGGATCGTCTAAGACTTAATATACGTTTTTAAGTTTGGAATTTGATTTTAATATTCTAAATGTCGTTGGTGGCAGCCTCAGACAAACCCATATCAACAAAGGCTATCCAATGTCACAACAAAATCCATTTGAATAATGGACTTTGCAATATACAATCTTTGATAATCAAACTGACTTGGTCATTGGGTGGACAGACACATGAGTGATTGACATATACTGTAGGTATATAATACAGGCATGTAATGTGAAAACTGTCAACTGAGGAATTTCAGAGGTTGCAGAGCATGGCTGTGATGAAAGTTAAAAGCCTTGAACAAGCTTCTTGAGCCAGGGAACCTCAAAACCCTGTCTGAAATGCAAAGTTGCATTGATAGCTGGGTTCTGTAAGGATGCTTTGTTCTCCTGATCGCCCAGGAGACCAGCATGCTGGACAAAGTTGTAGACCACAACTTCTGAGGCACAGCTGAAATTGACTGGTGACCCTGTGGTGATATAGCAAGAAGAAAGACTCTGTGAGACAAATCTCAGCACGGTGCTCAGAATACCATTCGATATCCTTGACTATTTGACATGACTGTTTTCAAAAACAAAAACAATCAAGAAAAATCTTTGTAAGCATGCAGCACTGAATGAGCCGTATATTTGTGGAATGTGATTGTCTTACTGACACCTAGTTTTAGAATTTTCCCAGAAATAAAACTGCAATGAAAAAGCACAGTGACGCTGTTAAAAAGAACAATTGATAGGGTTAAAACAAAACAAATGTCTACGTATTTGAAGAGTTCCAGTGACTGAAGTTGGATTTTCATTGTATCAGTTTGCATTGATGGGAAATTGTTTTCCTTTAATCACAGTTCTGAATGGTGCATGATTGTGGACACTGGGTGCCGAACAAGCTGAACAAAGCATTTACTTTTAACCCAGCTAACACATTTCAATTGAACCCAAACGCTTTAATGTCAGGAAGGGCATATTTAACAATTAGGTCATAAGGTAGTGTTGCTTTTTTTCTTTAATAACAATCTGTTAAAAAAAGGCTGCAAACCAAAAAAGCAACAGTGAAATCCACTAGAATAGAATGAAAGAGATACAAATCAAGGATCCCCCACATCCCCATTAACAAGCCCTATCAACTCCAACGGTGCGGCCAGTGTTTCCAAATTTCCGATATAGAAAGGCGTGCACTCTTCAATAACCATTTTATACAGAATAAGCACTTAAATTAACATGGTTAGAATGATATTATTGTAATGCAAGATGACTACATTTTGGAATTCTAGCATTTTGTATCTATTCCTTTTCTATAACAGCTTGTCTTATTCAGGGTTGAGGGGGTGGGGGGTCTGGAGCTTGAATGTATTGTCTTACAATCTATGGGCGTAAGGCAGAGAACAACCCAGGATGGGGCACCAACCCAATACAAGGCACATACACCACTCACACTTATGATTTTAGTATCTCCAATTCTTCTTATCATGTTTTTAGACTATGCGGGGGGAGGGGGGGTATAGGAGTAACTTGAGAAAAAAAACCCACGATGACATGAAAAGAACATGCACACTCCACACACATGGATCATGGGCGGAGACTCAAACCCAGAGGTGTGAATCAGTGGTGGGACAACTGTACACTAGGCCCTGGGGCAAAAAATATTGCCTCCAAATATTGTACCCATCATGCACTGCAGTAGTTCCACAAATGTGCTTTTTTGTGTTAAATATGCTCTTTAACAACATAGTTTGACTACAAAATATTATAAAGTATTACATTTCAAAATTATTTTAATTATTATATCAAATATTTTTTTTCTTATGACTCCCACCATAATGAGATTGTATAAATAAAAATGAGAGATATAAAAGATATCTCCTATCCTCATGAATGCTTTTACATGAGATTGGTAGTGAAGAAAGGGGCCGGCAAGGCTTATTCCATACACCAATCCCCTACTGCTATAAAATCAAGCCTTGCTGCTAAGATACCCACCTGTCTCAATCTTGATATTTCATCTACAAGAATCTATGGAGGCATTATAAAACATTAATAATATGGTTAGAAATGTTTAGGAACAGCCATAATGAATTATAGTCATCTTATTATGCTTTGTAAATGCCTTTTAGAGCTCTTATCTATAACGCACTGTAGGTACCTTCATAATGCAGCATACAGTAACCATCCTTAAGTCTAATCCTGACCAATATAATGTATCATGTAGGCGCTATAGTTCATTATGGATGACACTTTTTAATAATATTGCCATTTTATCTTGTATATCTTAGCTTTTTTTACTTAGTTTTATAGTTTTATTTTTTTGTCTGTAAGCCATTACAATGTAATGGAAATCTGACTTTTTTCCTCAACTTTATATGTCATAAAAAAAAGCAGGTATAACATCACTTAAGGTGAGTAGAAATTGTGTGGAAGGTGCAAAACTCAGTGGCTACTGTCACTGCTACTAGCACTTGAAATATTACATTTCGGCAGCCTAAACAACTGCGTCCACATCTGCAGACGAATGAAATTGCGACCGTCGGGGCGTGTGACAGCACCGTTGCCCATTGCGAGGAATGTGTCGTTGCATTTACAAAACACTTAAGTGCTACGGTGCTGCAATGTGATTTGTTTACCTGCGACAAGATTTGCCAATACTGCACACTGCAGGCAAATATTCTATGAAGGAAACTTTCCACAATGTTGGCTCTTTATCAGCAATTTTTGGACAGCAATCCTCAGACCCCTGTAAGGCTGCTGCATATATACCCCAGAGCACCAGCAGTGATGTTCCTCCACAATGAATACACTTTTTTGAGGAACTTCATGACCCAGGATTGTGTTGGCAAGACTTTTTTTTGTAGAATAGATTTAATTGACGCAATGCGATGCCTCTGAAAAAGGGTCACTGTAAAAATGTATAATAATGGTCTGATTAGTAGTCTGACTCATCCTTGCTCTTTATGAATGAAGCAAAATCACATTGTTCAGTTAAATATCTCCACAAATTTTCAAGCATCTTCACATTCGTATGAATAGTCTGACATCATGTAAGGAGCATTAGAGTACACGTGATTCATAAATGACATTGACAGACCAAGAAATGCACAGATCGTTCTTGTGATTGGTCATATGTCAAAACGGACGCATGTCGGAATAGGATAATCGCACTGACTTTTAGGTTTGTGAATGACACTGGGAGATGTATGTGACACTGGGATGGTCTCTGCTATTTCAGTAAGGTACTTTCAAGCAGCACTTTCTATGCAGTGCATAGCATGCACTAGGTCAGGGCTATTCAAATCACAGTCCTCAGGGGCCAAGCACTGCTGGTTTTCCAGCCTTCCTTTACCTGAGAGCCAGTTGAGGAGCCTCTGGCCAATTAGAGCCAGAAATTATTAAGCTAACTACCTGGGAGACTTGAAAACAAGGACTGGATTTGGAATTGAGGGCGTCGGTCATAAATGTGAGTCGGCATATGCTGTATCGTCTGTAACTCAAGACTATAATGTTAAATCTATTTTTCTTTGTTCTTTCTGCTTAATGCATTTGACTTTTCATAGTGATTGCGTTGGTAGTCTCTGTGGCGCAATTGGTTAGCGCGTTCGGCTGTTAACCGAAAGGTTGGTGGTTCGAGCCCGCCCAGGGACGGTGTACTTTTCTTCTGGGCAGTCGTGGTTTAGTGGTTAGGCATGCGTGCTTGTAATTGAAATATTTCAGGTTCAAATCCCCCACCAGTGAGGTACCCTGAGCAAGACACTGCTCCCCGGGCGCTAAATTAGCTTTAAATCCCCCTGGTACAGTATGTCACATTGGCACATATGGGATAAATGCAGAAGACGCATCTTGTTGTGTGCTGTGGTATGTCAACAATGACAATTAATCACAAAATTCTAATTCTTCTAGCTATTCATGAAAAGCTTAGAGTACATTATGACAAAATGTAATTCAGAAAATATGTAGTCGCAAACAGAACTGTAAGTTTGCACAGTTATAAGGATAAATTTAGAGTTGAATTTATGCAGTATAAGTGTCCTGTTATGCACTGCCATCCCATTCAGGGCGTCCCCTGCCTCATGCCCTGTGCTTTCTGGGATATCCTCCATGCTCAATGCAACTGTGATTTATGTAAGCACTTACAGATAAATGGAATTTATACAGCGACGTACAGTGTAACAAAAACAATGACTATTCAAAGCATTTTTACTGAGATTTTTATTTTCAGTGGAGTGGGCTATGCCAGCAACATGAAATCACTAAAACTGGAATTTTATGTATTGAATTGAAAAATCAAATTCCATTACATAAGCAAAAAACACAATTTAGGTGAATGATTGTTTACAGCAAAAACTGCAGACCCTATTGGCACATTCTTACATACTATACACTAATTACTTTTTCAGTATGCCTGTTTCACTTCATTAAAATTAAGGATGCAAAAAAAAAACCGTTAAAAAGTCGGTTTCTTCAAGTAGTCTTGACCTAAGTCCGCATCTAAAAGCTAAACAATGTTATTAAATAAATGTCGAGTCCCACACTAATCCCAGGCATTAACCTTGCAGAGTATTCCACTGCAAGTTCTCTCTAGTAGAGGTTTCTGCTCCTACTCTATTCCCATGCCCTCTCTCATCCTCAATAAGCAGCTTTTTTTCTGGTCCTGGCCTTTTCCCTGAAATCCTGCCAGGTGCACTTCAGGCCCCAGGGTCCAAAAGGCTTCCACTCTGGTCCCATCATCTTCCTTTTTGTCCAGTTACTGGTCTGACACAGCTGCTGACACACCTGCTCCCCCCTACTGGGGCCTTAGCACAATCTACTCAATGTTCTCGTCCTACTTTCCAGCACTTCTGAAGTCTTGTCTGTGGCACCTTGAATGTTCTCCCAGCCTTTTGCTGCCTCCCTGTACACTTTTCAGATTTTTTAGCAATTTCTTGCCCCCCCCCCCTTCAAGCGCCCGCTGTACATATTGAGGGGGTGTCATTTTCTGTGTCGCACATCTCCAGCATACTCCTGACAGCAGTGGCAATCAGCTGCCATCTCCTCCTCCCACATTTCCAGTGCATCCGCCTCATTCCAAACCTGCCCTTAACTCTTCACTTTCCTTTCATTCGATTGCTTTTTGTTTCAATTTCTTATAAAATGTCAACTGTGACCTCCAATGACTGTCACTTCAGGTCACATGACCACCGGTGTCATGATACAAGTGCATAAGTATTCATAAGACAGCCCCATAATTATGCGTATAAACTGAAATACAACTCTGCTGATCTAGTCCTTGAGCTGTTCAGCTGATTTAATCCTGTTCCCTGTTCTTACCGGCACGTGCCTATAGATTTATGCTTTAACAGGACCTGTCTGAATCTACAGGTAACTGAGGCCTTTGCATTACATTGTAGTAAAATGACGTTTTTTACAAAGATGTGTTTTTTTTTGCATGACGTGGCTTTGGCTACCCTTTTAGGATTCATCCTTTGATAAGGTGAGCCAGTGCCTTTTGATTTTGTTGCACTGTGCTATTTCCACCATAATCTAAGGTTGAGGCAGGAATAAATATAGTTTGCCGCATACCCATTTCTATTTCGGTCAATCCACAGATTTTGTATTTTGCGGGTTTAAAACTTTGAAAGAATCATAATCAGTCCATTAACACCTGGGAAGAAAAGCATTCAAACAGGACAGTAACATCAAAAAAAAGTACTGAAATGACATTTATAGCAGAAATTTGAAATGCCAGATTTTTAAATCGCCCTCAAATTCATATATATATAAAGAGCACCGGTACCTTTCCCCCATGTTTCTGTCCCATCTCTCCTATACTGGCTGTGCTTATGTGAGCAGCAGGATAACAAAACACCCAGTGAATATGGATGTGATTTGAGGCAGTATTATTGTTTGAAAATTGGTTTAGTTAATATTGCTAAAAAAGTCTTATTCTGTAGCGTAATAGTTTGACAAAATTATACAATTGCACTTTAGGCTCATAATGCATAATAAACATGGCTATAATGGGTTATGCCTTATTATAAATAATTATAACCATGTTTATAATGCTTCCTGAATGCATTATAATGTGGTATGAATGTGTTCATAGATTCTCATAGACATGGCATTCATAGAAATTGTTACGAAAAAACTGCTTTGGTCTTAAAAAGTGAGCTCTTTTGCACTGCTGATGCCATGCATTTGCATTGTTTTTCATTTTCCAGGCATAGTTGTTGAAGAATACCTATAATTTTTATTTGGTTGTTACAGTAACTTGTTTTGATGGCCACACAAGATTCAATGGCCTATTACTCACTATCCTTGTACCTGACAATGTTTTCTTTATATTTCTTAAATGACTAAATTGAAGCTTGCCTTTTGCGTACTCTTTTTTTAAAATCATTAACAAAGGTATTAATGACCAAGAATAACCAGCTCTTAATGACACCATTCAGATACAGACAGCGGGATCCACAAATCTTGGTCTGGGTCTCAACAAGTGTAAATATTGCACTGTATCGTTCTTATGATACGGTATTTATATTCTTGCAGAAAAATGCGTGATAGTGACATCATGCCCCCAATGTCCCCCACCTTGTGGCCTGTGCCTCCAGGATCGGCTCCGGGCTCAGTGTAGCCGTGTATTACATAAACAGATACGGGAATTGACTGGCTATGTGGATGGAGGCTCCGTCTTTGTTTTTCTCCCAGTTAATAAATACGTTTTTGAGCAGCAAGATTTAAAATTCAAAAATGGTCATAGACAATTCTTCGTTGCATGCAGTGGGCCATGAGCATAGATTTGATGTGGTAAAAGCCTAAGTGATAATTTGCCACCTAATAATCTTTTATTATTTATAAGTCGATATCCAAACAGCTTGAATGCATAAGGGGAGGGGGGGGGGGGGGCAACCAACCTTACAGAGTAATTTTCAATCCATTTATGTGATCAGCCATTTTAGTGTCCATAACTTGGGACTCATTTATATGTAAAGCAAAACATTGCAAAAGTTATATTCAACACAAGTTAACAATCACCATAGTGCTGAGAATTTGTTTGTTACTTTGTTTAATTGTTTGTTCTGATTTGTGCAAAAGAAGACGGTGGACAGCAGAGGCTGTATCAAATTACAGAATATTGGCAATAATATAAATCAGGACAGTCCCTGTTACAGCAGTCTGATTGTCCATGTAGGAATACTGTACTGGTGAAGCTCTCTGTACATGTCATTCAGAATATGTAACAATCATTATGGAAAGTGGATATATATAACTTGAAACCGGAGAATTATGGACTGTACTTGAAGTACAGTGTTAACTGTACTGTGTTGTTACACGCATATATATATATATATATATATATATATATATATATA
>JAODKE010000101.1:21869172-21881971 GCA_026779605.1 Mormyrus hasselquistii | reverse complement strand
AATAGAATAGAATAGAATAGAATAGACGCTCTATTGGATTGAGAGCTGGTGACTATTGAGGCTGTTTGAGTACAGTGAACTCATTGTCATGTTCAAGAATCAGTCTGAGATTATATGAGCTTTGTGACACAGCATGTTATCCCACTGGAAGTAGCCTTAGAAGCTGGATTCATTGTGGTCATAAAGAGATGGACATGGTCAGCAACGATGCTCAGGTAGGCTGAGGTATTTAAATGACGCTTAACTGGTACTAAGGGACCCAAAGTATGCTAAGAAAATTATCACCACACCACCAGCAGCCTAAATTGATTATTCAGAGATAATTCTGCATAGCTTGGTTGTATTGAGTGGGTATTTGAGTTGCTGTTGCCTTTCTATCAGCTTGAGCGAGTCTGGCCATTCTTCTCTAAACTCTGTCATCAGCACAGCATTTCCGCTCATAGAACTGCCATTTTTTCTGTTTTGGCCCATTGTCTGTAAACCCTAGAGATGGTTGTGCATGAAAGTCCCAGTAGATCAGCAGTTTCTGAAATAGTCATACCAGCCTGTCTGGCACCAAGAAACATGCCACATTCAAAGTCCCCTAAATCACCTTTCTTCCCCATTCAGGTGTTTGATGTGAACATTAACTGAAGCTCCTGACCTGTAGCTGCAAGATTTTATACATTGGATTGCTTGTACAATGAGGAACATAAGTATTTGAACACCCTGCGATTTTGTAAGTTCTCCCACTTAGAAATCATGGATGGGTTTGAAATTCACATTGTAGGTACATTCCCACTGTGAGAGAAAGCATTTAAAAAAAATCAGGAAATCACATGATTTCTAAGTGGGAGAACTTGCAAGTATATGATTGGCTGATTAGATATTTGCTTCAAAATGCAGCTGAACAGGAATATCTAATAAAGGGGCCAATGAGTGTAGATGTACAGTATCAAGCTGAACCGTAAATATACATATTCCAGCAAATATAGAAGTCTCTGACCTTCAGAATGTCAGCAAATATCAAGTTGAAGTGATTCGGGTTTGTTTCTATTGCAATTCATATCAAAATTTATGAAAGCCGGTCTTACGATATGAATTGCCACTGCTGGCAAGTGAAAGAGAAATTAATAAATGGACCTCTGAAACAACTTTGAAGAAGTAAACGTTCTAGAATAAATAAGCTGATAAGGTGGCAAATGATGTTCTCTGAATGATAAGCTTATGCGTGCTGTTGGTATTTGTACTAAATGCTTGTCTGTGCAGTTGGGTTCATTTTAATTTTCTGATTTGCTATACAATCGATTGCATGACAAATGATAAATGAGGCTATAAATTGGACCAGGCAGTGGGGTGAAGGTTGGCCACAAGCTGGGACAAAGGTGCAGTCTAAGGACAATAAGGACAATTATGCGGAAAACTAAGCACAAATGGAGACAAAACATAAGGCACAGAAGCAGAAACATAGAAAAACGAACACATGATAAGACAAAGGGCCTGGTTTTAGTGATCTAAATCTAAAGTGCATGGTCTGCAGTTCTTTTATGGTGTGGCCAAGCCACTCACTGACGTGCAGTTTGGTAACTCAAATCAGCCTCAGCTTGTACTTTGGACTTCACGGGGGAAACTGAACTACCAAACAGGGAGAACATGCAAATTCCACCCTCATGGAACTCCATGGAACCCTCATGGAGACTTGAATCCAAGTCCCAGAGGAGCAAGGTGACAGTGCTAACCACTGCACTGCTATACTACCCTCAAAAAACTAGTAATAATGCTCATACTACTACTGCTACTAATAATTATTATTATTATAACTGTGCTTGCGAATGATACTTTCCAACATGTACCATGGATAACATTAATCCATCCGTGGACCCCATATATAATGTGATCTTTGTGTATGTACATATGATAAACTTCAATTGCTAAATTGCAAACAGTAAGACATTACCAATAATCAATACATAATAATTATAAAGTACATTGTACATTAATACAGAGTATTGTACAGTACTAGACTTTCTAGAATGAAAGGGATTCTGACGTTTTAGCTTAAGTTTGAAAAGATGATATAGGAATGAAAAAATAAAAAGAATGAAATAAATGAAAATATACACTATAATGATCTTTCACATTGTTATCTTTGAATGTTTTATCTTTTTCGTGTTTGTGCGCTGTGACGCATCCCTGTATGTGTAATAAGCAGTGTATGTGTGCTGTGCACAGGCCTTTGTAGGTGCTTATGTGGGCAGAGAGGGCTTTGGGCAGTGGTGACCTAATGCTTAGGGAAGTGCACTTTTAATTGAAAGATTGCTGGTTCAAATCCCTCACCAGCAAGGCACCACTGAGGTGTTTCAGGTGTAGATCAGGACCCAAAGACTGACTGTGAGTGACTGTGCAAATAAGTAGTAAAGAAGAAGGCTTCCAGCAATAATCCACTAGAGTCATGCATCACTTAAATACAGGGATACACTCTGAGAAATGCACCATTAGGTGATTTTGATTTTGCGTGACAGTTATACTGTGCACTTACACACACCTAGTTGATATAGCCTACTATACACCTAGGCTAAAGTAAACATACTTTAAAAGTAGAGAGAGTACACTGTAAAATAACAATTCACTGTGGGGGATAAACAGAGCACCCAGAGGAAACCCCACAACGACACAGGGAGAACATGCAAACTCCACACACATGTAACCCAGGCGGAGACTCGAATCCAGGTTTCAGAGGTGTGAGGCAACAGTGCCAACCACTGCACCACCATATTGCCCCCCCTAAAATAACATAAACAGCGAAATATAAACTGAATTATATATAAACCAGTAATATAGTAATTATCATTATCATGTATTATATATTGTACATATACCTAGATTTCACTGGCAGCAAAGTTGCTCTGTTTACCCCAGCATCACCACGTAAACATGTGACAGCACTAGGCACAGTCCAATATGCAGTCTGTCGCTGAGTAAAGTGATGTTATGAGGCACTTGACTGTACATGCTGATGCAGCAGATTCTACTACAAGCCTTACCATTCAAGTACAATCAGAGCTAGCTGGTTTTTAATACTGTAGCATCAGCAGGATGGCTTCCATATAGTGGAGCTCATTAACATTTCCCAGCATGCTCCCCTGGTGTCATAAATAGCCCTTGTTTGACTGTTTGTTGTAACCAGCTGTGCTGTGTATCCAGTTGTCGCATGTGCCATTACCCATGTTTGTACATGATCCTTTCCTGTGTCTTTATCCACATTGTACAGTAGTTACTCACCGTGCATGAAACCTACTGTATGCAGAGAGACCTCCCCACATTTCTCTATTGTATGTAGTAGACTGGTATCACTTTGGTGTATGTTGTGATTCACTGTTGTTTGTGTGTCAGGCAACAGTTTATGTAAGGGCTGTTAATAGAAAAGCTTTGTGTTTGTGAAGAAGATGCCTTGCTTCTGCTGTTCTGGGGCCTGAGTTTGCTGAGTATTACAATACTTCAAGAATCTCTGGCGATAGACCTTGAGATCAATCACCATGGAAACACAAGAGCTGAACTACAAGTGGTTAAATTTCTGTGCCTGTTATTGTTGTCGCTCTTGGTGCTGTTATTTAAATGTACATAATGTTACTGCACTGTAGGCATGAATATGTACAAGAGCACATTATGAATTAAACTGGGGCCTTTGTTATAATTATCATCATCATTATTAAAGGTAAATTACACAATGAACATCATTCCACATGCATATTGGTATACTGGCATATAATGCATGATTTCATCTAAATAATAGTCTGTCATAATTCTTCCAATCATTGTGATTAGTGCCACATATACTGTGTGAACACTGTACGAATCCCTAGTAAATTTACTCATTTCCCTTTTGCTTATGCTGACTTCTGCTTATTCACAAGAACCCTATTGTGTGACGAATAAAACAGAGATGCAATATCCCTTCTCTGGGAACACAAATACAATATAGGAGTTTGAATGACTTCTATAGCAGCTAATAAATGTAGAATCTAGCATTTAAAATTTATATATATATATATACTCGAATCCCGTAAAATAGGTAGCTTTACGTGGCCTACCCCTTTGCTGTCCTGAACTACTTTTGTCCTTTTCTCCTTTTCTTTACAATACTTACCCTTTCTCAGGTGTGTCATCCTAGGTAGATGAAAAGAGATCTTTTGGTCAGCATTACGTACATTAAGAACTGTGCTTTGATGTTGATCCTAAGTGGCTCCTTGAACTGATTTAATGTGAATGGAAAAGCCTTTGGTTGAGCATGGAATGGTCCAGCTTATATAGTATATGATGCCACTTATTTGGCCACTGTGCAAAGGCCTCAGGCGGCCAGAGAGGACAAACTCAGTCTCCACTGTATTTCACTGGCCTACAGTATGTTAGCTGCTTTCCAGCAGATGAGAGGAACAAAACAAAATTACACTGGTTAAGATTACTGGAAATCATATTGAGCCCTCCAGTGAGACAATTAACTCAATTCACAACATGCCTTTGCTTTACAGCCTTTAAATATGATCCTAAGCCCTCATAAGAACCAATAATTTTGAAGGACTGTTGTTACAATTTAAATTCCGCAAGTGAAGAACTGAAGAAGGCATTTTATCAAACCACAAATCATGTAGATATCAAAATGTGTCATCCTCTGTGACCATTTCTCCTTCAATATTTATCTCCATTAGCGTCCTCATCTAAACGGTTTATCACAAACACTCATGGCATCATTGAAAGACTACTGATCTTTGTGTTCAAACTATCATTCCATTCCACAAAGATAATAAATTAATTCAGGCTATTTAATGAATGTGTTGACAAAAAGGCAAAACAGGAACTAATATCTTGTTCTCTGTTTATTACATTATTCCACATATGTGATCAATCATCAGAAATTCAGTCTCTAGACAGCACAATATGTCTAAGCCATACTGTAACATAAAAATCGACTATTAATAACAGAACATATAAAAGAATACTTCAATAAATCAGCCAAATCTCCACAGCATTCTATATCCTCCTACAGTAGTTACAGAACCAAGGAGTCTCACATTTACACTTTGAGTTGAATAGAAAATGCAGAGACACAGTTTGTTTTGTGAATTGAATAGAATATTACCAGCTACTTTATTTTCTCACTCTCCAATAAACCACAGCTTAAAAAAATCATCTGTGATATTGCATGTCTTATAAAGAATATAGAGCATTAGCAAAGCCTGGGCATGAATAATGCTGTAACTAATACTCATATGTTCCCCACTACAAAGCAAACATTTGATATAACAGTTAAGGATTTGTCCAACACCAGCCAGCTAGAAGGGTTTCTCTGGTAATAAATTGGGATATGACTAGTGGGGCATAAAGATGCATGATAATGAGATCAATGGAATTAGAGTTATTATCAAACCACATTCATTGTACGTTCGGTGTTTTTGGGCAGTGTTTAAAGACATCACTGCACCAAAATACGCAAAATCTGCTTCTAATTTCAAGAAATATTATGCATAGTTTGATTGCCATATGGTGTGAATTGTCCTCATTTCTATATACACAGATGTATGTGTATTAACTTTAATAGAAACAATTCCCTTCTGAATTTTAGTCATACCAGCTCTTTTCCCAAAGGTATTATATAGAGACAGGATTCAATACATCATTTCTGCTTGGTTGAAGAAATAGATTGTCACCATTTGCCGGGTGAAAACAAGTTAAGAAGAGCTGCATGGAGACTTACCTGTGAACTATTTCTTTCTCGGGAATTTAAAATGCTCTGGATCTTGTCCCTGCCTCCTCCCATGACTATCGCTAAGACGACTCACCAATCATCCCTTAGGTGTGATAGCTTCTGCATAATTAGAGAAGGATCCACCAGGGCTTTTGGTCCGGTGTAATTTATCTACTGTTTCCCTGTGAAGATTAATTTTCCCCATTTCCAACACATTGCACTGAATTGCTGCCACTTGCTGGGATCATTAAAGCAAACCCAATACACAGTTAAAGAAACACCACTAAGTAGAGAGGAAGATGTACAGCTTTGCATACAAAATATATTGTCCGGTATTGCCTAATTAAGGGATTACTGGAGACAGTTGAACCCACTCCTAACTAATGCTAAGCAGAGCTAAGAGGAGACATGGCTTTTGACAAAAGATGGTGGTTGATTCTAGGAGTGACAGTTGACTAAACATTTATTGAAGCACAGTTCAATAAGATAAGATTCAATGTCTTTATCGGTCCATATGCAGGTGATGGCCTGAAGCGTGTAAATCACAGCATATATAGTTAAAACATTACTCAGTGCTATGCTACACTACTGCATATAGAATAATCTACAAAGGCATGTACATCAAAACATAAAGATAAAACAAAGAAAGTGAATACAAAATCAATCTAGCATTCAAAATAATTCTTTTTCCTACAGCAGAGCATTACCAGATGACTAGTAAATCAAGCGCTTCACAATGGATTAAAGCAGTGTTTCCCATTCCAGTCCTTGGGGACCCAGAGATAGTCCATGTGGACTATCTGGCAGGGAGCTGGGAGGGAGCAAAAACATGGACCATCTGCGAGTCCCCAAGGACCAGGCTGGGAAACACTGGACTAAAGTTTGGCAGCATATTACGATAGTGTATTGTTGCTACCATGACCAGTGTTGAGAAGGTCACTTTTAAAATACATTCCATTACAGATTGCTGAATATGTGGTCTATAATGTGTTTTGCAAGTGTATTCCATTAGATTACTCCAAGTTAGTAGGGAAACCAGGGAGTTTTGTAACACGGGGTTACCCACTTTACCTCTTCGGATATGTTGAGCTATGAAGGATCCATTGGGTGCAGTTTCATTAGTTTTTCTAGACCAAAATATTCCTGATGTGCCTTGTGTGCATGGAACACTTTACAAGCTTAAGGGCAAAAGAATTGTGGGTCACATCCATACAGGGCCAGTTCTGGGCTCACAAAGCCTGTACCCCAATGGTAGCCAACTAAATTTGCTAAAAAACCACAACTGTAATAGTGATTGAACTCTTTAGTGACACATGCACGTTTCTGGAATATAGTGCACACTTACACAAACACACACACACAAATGTTTTGTGCTAAATTTAACATTTTTGAAGAAATACTGTATGTTTTTTGTCATGCCTCGATCGTCCGCTCCTTCCGTGTGCCACGCTCCCTCATCTACCTCATGTGGAATCCCCACATTTACCAGCTGTTTCTTGTTGCTGTCCTCATTAGTCCTATGTATTTAAGTTTGTGTTTAAGTATGTTTCCCCAGTCTGATCATTGTATTGTCATTCTGAGTTCATTGCCTGTTCCTTGTTGCCACCTATTGATTAAGCCCCATGTTCTCTGATTCCCTGACATCTGTGCCTCTGTCTCCATTCCGTGCCCTGCTTTTATATATATATATTGTCATTTTACATTGTTCCGTTCCAAAGTGTTCATTGTTTTATAAAGTTCTTGCATAAATTGGGATGTGTGGATCTTATTTCAGCAAATCACCTATCATTGGTTACATCTATCCCCAGCTAGTAGTTAGATACTGTAGGTTGTAACAGCTGAATTCTTAACCTTACATAATGTATGATTTTGTACTAGACATCAAAGAGAGTTTTACTTGTAGCAGACAGATATCGATACCCTGTATCAAAAATTGAGAGATCTAGCACGAAGAACCGCTGGGTTAATGATGCTCAAACAAATAGTGTTATTACCATCCCCATTCTACCTATTATAATCTAAATACTTTGGATTACTTAATTAAGAAACCACAGCAAAATGTTTTGTTTCACTCATTTCCCAATTTATGCGTATGCGCCAGTGTAAAATACATTGTTAATGCAAATTCCAGCCTGACTCTTCCATGCTTCTCATTGATGAAGGGTGTCTTCCTTGCTTTATGCGTTGTCGGTCCTACATCTAGGAGCCGTTTATGAACTGTCCTGGCAGTGCAATTCACACCACTTAATGTTTCCCATTCTTTTTGAAGGTTACTTGAGGTCATCCTACGATTTACAAGCCATTGCCATATAAGTTGATTGTCATCATTGGCTTCCACCCTTTACCTGACTGGTTTTTGGTTGTTCCCATTCTGTCCTGCTTCACCATGTTCTTTTATACTGCTGTCTTAAGCCTAGTTCATACTGAAAAGTGAAGCATGAATTGGCCTTTAACCTGGAAGCAAACAACTGCTCAGTGTAGCCTTCTGCCAGCAGAACCAGGATTAAACCAGGATGTAAAAAAGATTTCTTTGTGTTCTTCAAGAGATGGAGTTAGATACACAATGAACTACATTAACAAAGAAATACAAACAAAACACGCAGGCTGCAACACACCAAAGCAGCCATCTGTGGCACCAGTTTGAAGCATTTCTGGTTACTTTCAAATTTATTTGACATTCAAAAGCATTTACTTTATTACAGATCAAAACTGAAAAATTGTTAACATACATAATATGTTAACCACACAATAATTCAAAGTGCTTCAGTTATTTACATTCAAGTGTATGTAGAATATAACAACTGAAAAGAGATAGTTTAAAATAATTCACTGTGGTCCAAAAAAGACAATCATAACACATTAAGTGTCAGGTCCGGGCCACCCCTCCTAATCTACGAAATTGGTCTAACATGAGCTGGCAGCAATAAAAGGCGGTGCCTCACTCACCTCTGCATGAGGTATTGTTGGTTCCATGCGACTTACTAAGCGTTATTCTTCTTGTCCTGTCTGCAGCCATAATCCCGTCCCTTCGTGTCAACTGCGTGAGCCCCCGCTACCTCTGCTCCTGCCCGTGTCCACTCTTCCTGCGTCCTGTGCTCCCCATTGGGTTGACTTCCCCGGCTTCTTCGACCTCCAGCACCGTGCCCTGACTACGCCCATTGATCGCCCCTTTCAGTTCTGGTTACTAATAAAACCCGTCCACGGATGTCCCAATCCCTCAAGTGTTCTGTGCTTCGTAACAGAATACCATGCCGCGATCGGTATGGATCCATGGGACATCCTACTGCGGCTGCAGGACGCGATGGATCAGGTAGATTACCTGACCATGCTGGTGGGATAACTCCAACGGAACACGGCTGCAACCGCTCCACTACAGGTTACGCCCCCCCTCTCTGGAGGGATCCCTATTGCAATCCCGGAGCGGTATGACGGAAACCCCGACCAGTGTCAGGCGTTTCTTATGCAATGTGGTCGGTACATCGACCATCACCCGGACATGTTCCGTGATGACAAGGTCCGGGTCCAATTTGTTGTGTTGCTCCTTAACGATAAGGCACGGGACTGGGCAACGGCCCTTTGGATTGAAAAGAGTCCGGTCCTGGATTCCACCACAGCCTTCCAACAGGTGTTCAGCACAGTTTTTGACCACCCCGCTGTTGGAAGGAGTCTGGGGGACTGACTCCTTGACCTCCGCTAAGGTAATAAGTCCACGGCGGATTTCGCACTGGAGTTCTGGATGCTTGCGGCCGGTATTGACTGGACGGCGTCTTCTCTCCAAGTGCTCTACCGACGAGCTCTCAACCCGGAGCTGCAGGAGGAACTTGCCTGCCGGAGTGAGGCTCGAGATTTCGATGACTACATCCAGCAGTCCATTGTTGTGCAGGAACAACACCGAGCCCGGTCATGTGTGGAAGCTCCCCGCACTCCGCACACCCCCAGCGTCATTGAGGCCGAACCCATGCAGTTGGCTCGCACCCCGCTCACGCCGTCCGAGAGACAACGCCGACTGCAGCAGCAGCTTTGCCTTTACTGTGGTGAGGCGGGCCACCTGATTTGTTTCTGCCCACCCTGTCCGGCTCTCCGTCCCTCTCCGCCGAACCAGGTAGGAGTCTTACAAGCTGTCAGTTAGTCCGCTGCTCAGATGGTTGTCCCAGTCTTTCTCTCCTGGCTAGGCAGTCAGCTACTCCACCCCACCTTGGTAGATTTCGGAGCTGCGGGTAATTTCTTAGATCAGGCTTTGGCTACGCTTCACGCGATTCCCCTGGAACCCCTCACCCAACCGCTTCGGGTTCGCGGCGTGGATGGCTCCCCACTAACCTCGGGCTGTGTGCTCCAGCAGAAGCTTCCGATCACCATGCAAGTGGGAGCCCTCCACACCGAAGAGTTTCTGGTACTTCCTATAGTCAAAGACTGTATAATTCTGGGTCACCCTTAGCTGCGGCAGCATAACCCTCACATCGACTGGGTGCAGGGGGACATCGCCGCTTGGTCATTTCCCTGCTTTACCCAGTGTCTCTCTCTCCCTTGTCATGTCTCCCCAGTCGAGAGTCCCCTCCCGGAGGACTTTACCCACATTCCTCGTGAGTATATCGATTTCGCGGACGTGTTCAGTAAGTCCCAGGCCTTCCGTCTTCCACCCCACTGACCCTCCGACTGCGCGATCGACCTAGAGGAGGGACATCCCTGGCCAAAGAGGCGCCTGTACACCCATTCACGACCAAAAGAGAATGCTCTGCGAGTTTACGTACAGGAAGCACTCGCCTAAGGTATCATTCACCCGTCCACCTCCTCCATCACCGCTGGGTTTTTCTTTGTTAAAAAAAAGGACGGGGGTCTCCGACCCTGTGTTGATTACCGGGGGCTAAATGCCATATCCCGTAAACGACGAGAGCCTCTGCCCTTAATCCCCTCCGCTCTTGAACAGCTGCACTCCACTAAGGTTTTCACTAAACTAGATCTGCGGAGCGCCTACAGTCTGATCCGCATTCGCGACGGGGATGAGTGGAAGACCTCCTTCATCACCACGACTGGTCAGTTCGAATATCTCATCATGCCTTACAGGCTAGCCAATAGTCCCTCGATATTCCAAAATTTCATGTGTCACATGTTCGGATGTTGAACCGCTTCCTCATTGTGTACATCGACGATATCCTGGTATACTCCCCTTCCCTGGACGCCCACATCACTCATGTGCGACTGGTAATTCAACGCCTTCGGGAGAACCAATTGTATGTTAAGGGGGAGAAGTGTGAGTTCCATGTTCACTCCCTCAAGTTTTTGGGCTACCAGATTCGACCCAGTGAGGTGGGTATGGATGAAGACTAGGTCAGGGCAGTTCAGGAATGGCCAACCAACAAAAAACCACTAAGGATCTCCAATGTTTCCTAGGTTTTTCAAATTTTTATCGACGTTTCATTCAAGGTTTTAGTACAGTGGTGGCGCCCCTGATGTCCCTTCTCTGAGGGAAGGGAGGGAGACTACCGTGGAACCCCGAAGCGGAGAATGCATGGACTGCGTTAAAGAACCTTTTTTGCAGGGCTCCCGTGCTACACCAGGATCTGGCCAAACCATTTATTGTGGAGGTAGATGCCTCCGAGGTCAGGATAGGGGCGGTCCTGTCCCAATGTGCCCCGGATGGTAATATCCATCCCTGCGCCTTTTTTTCCCGCAAGCTCACTACGGCCGAGAGAAACTACGACATCGGTAACCGCTAACTCCTGGCCATCAAGGAGGCCCTCGAGGAGTGGCGTCACTGGTTGGAAGGAGCCCAACATCCTTTCCGAGTATTGACGGTCCACCGGAAACTCAAGTATCTTAAGACCGCCAAGCAACTCAACTCCTGGCAAGCGAGGTGGGCTCTGTTCTTTACCTGCTTTCAGTTCATGGTGTCGTACATTTCGGGATCCCGGAACGTGAAAGCAGACACTCTGTCCCGGCTCTACGACGCCCCAATGGTCCCAGAAAAACCTGTTCCTGTCCCGCCCCCTTCCTGCTTCTTGAGACCCAACGCCTGGGATCTGGACCGCGAGATTTGAGATCGGCACCAGAACCAGCCCGTGCCTGCGGAGTGCCCCCCGGGTAAGCTCTTTGTATCGGACTCACACCGTCAGGCACTTATGCAGTGGATCCACTCCTCCCTCAGTTCAGGTCATCCGGGAGTTGCCACCACATCCCGCCTGATCGCCCGCCAATACTTGTGGTCGATTTGGAGGGAGGAGGTGGAAGAATACGTGCTCTCCTGCCCCACATGTCCTCACTCACCTCGGCGCGAGGTATTGTTGGTTCCATGCAACTTACTGAGCGTTATTCTTCTTGTCCCTTCTGCGGCCCTAGTCCCGTCCCTTCGTGTCAACTCCGTGAGCCCCCGCTACCTCTGCTCCTGCCCGTGTCCGCCCTTCCTGCGTCCTGTGCTCCCCATCGGCTTGACATCCCTGGCCGATGGCCAAGTCATATGATTGTGGTGTGGGGTGAAAATACAGCCTCCACTGCCAAAGAGATTAATTGGGGCATTGATGTTAGACTGGTGTTATCTTTCATGAAGAGGAACCTGATCACTGGATGGGCCTTCAATTAATTTTGAGTCTTGCCTGAATATTTAAGTTATGTCTGAATTTAATGTTTTATTTGCTTGAATATAAGTTATTCATGGCATTTCCACAAATTAAACGTATTGTGATGTGCAGGCTCAGGCAGTTCCATCATTGGTTCTCTTTTGTTGGTACACATGTTTTTTTTTCATTATTCTGGGGGCAGAACACACATGTACAAATAGACTATTATAGGATAAATTTTGAATGTCATGAATTTAAAAATTAAATAAAGCGCAGTGAAACTGAAAGCCATCTTCAATCTATATGTTTTTCAAAATTGATGAAATTTTGACTACATCAATTTATACGGTAACTGTAATGGAATAAACTATTCATATTTTGTAATTTACATACTGTCATGATCCGCTCCGTCCAATCCTCCCGTGTGCCACGCCCCCTCATTCCCCACTTGTATTTCCCCGATTGTTTTCACCTGTGTCCGGTTAATCCCCGTTTCGTGGTGTATTTGAGTCCACGTCTCCCCTGG
>JAODKE010000101.1:21848515-21869072 GCA_026779605.1 Mormyrus hasselquistii | reverse complement strand
GATTAAACCCAGTTTTCCCTGTCCGTCTGGCTCCGCTCTGCTTCCTTGCTCGCTCGCCTGCCCCGCGAAACGTCACACATACGTAGCACTATTGCATGTATTCTATTACTCCCCAACCCTGGCCATAACAAAAATAAAATTTGCCCAGTTGTTCTTCTAATAACAGAATTGGTTAGTATGGGAAACTGCAGCCACTTTTTTTTTTTTTAAACAGAGGAAAAGTTATACATTAAAATGACATGCAAATTGTCTTGTGAAGAGGAGAAATGTTTTGCATTATATTGCAATATTAATTTGTCTTGTTAAAACAAAAATGTTTCTAAAATATTTCATACAATGATAAAGATTTCTTGTCATAATGTAATAGGTAAGGGAAAAGGTCAAAGCAAAAAAGGGCAATCAATCTAATAATGACTCACTTTATATGATTTGATAAGGTTTTACTTTATGTTGGGGATGAAACAGTGAAATTCTGCTGTTATTGAGCTCCGCAGATGTTATTGTCTTAAGTATGTATAAACTTATGAGTTTTGAAAACTTTGGACATGTACAGAAAAAATAATCAGTCAGACCATAGAGGTAGTATCATTTCTCATTGATCAGCTGCAGAAGGCTGTATGGACACAAACCCGTGAAACACTTTTCACGTTAAAACGAGAAACTTTTCTCAGTATAATGAGATTATTTTCATATTTTAACATTATTCTTTCATGTTAAAAACATGAAAAGAATTCTGTTATGAAAGGGTCTCATTTTCATTTGAAAATTATTCACTGAAGGCAAAACCCCTATGCCAAGTGTCTTTTGTAATTCATTTCAAGCATAGGAAGCACAGATTGAGAAATCTGAGCTACCCAGTTCAATACAAATGTACAGGACTTTTAATAGAATTTTTTTCTCTTTAGATTTGGTATGATGCCTACTTCTCTGGGGATAAGACAAAAGGTCTTAAAAGGACAAAGGTAATTTCACCAATAAAGTTCTTACAATAAAAATTATCATGAATTTTTTTGGAGAGTTGACCATTTTAAAATCTCATATTAAATCACAATGATGTGTGTGAGATTCCATACCAGTTACCAAGTGCAATGCTGCATGAAAAGCTACATCGTTTTCTCGAAAGAGATGAAGATGCATGTGTATAAATAACATCGGAAAAATGCAAAACTGAGAAAAACAAACTCTGTGCCAGCCCTTTTCCTGTTTCAAAAGGAAAACTTTTTAAACAAAAATAAAAGCCTAACTTTAGTCTTTAGTTTTTATAACGTTATCAATATGAACACTATGTGTTAGCTTTTCATCAATCTAGATTCCTAAATATTAATAAAAAGTAACTCTTTCTATATTACTGCCAAATAATGTTGAAATCAAAACTTCATCAAGTGAAACGTGGAAGAGGGTGAATATATATATATATATATATTAGTTTAAGATTCGAAATTCTTCAAAGACACTGTAAAGAATGAACGGCAGTCTGTCATTTTCATGGCTAAATTTACAGAGCATACAGTATACAGATGTATTATATAGAACTATTTCATATGCATGTACATGAACTATTAAGGGTTATACTGCAATACCAAAATATTTTATATAAACACAAAATTGCATACATCCCAAAACAGATCCTTGAGGAACTCCTGTCTGTATTGTGAGAGATAGAGAGATTCCTGTCTGAAAGATAATTCTTAAACCAGTAAAAAAATATATCATTAAAGTATCTAATTTCCATACAAATTATCTTCTTAATTCTTCTGATCATTCCTGACATTGACATTAGTCACTGCTGTCACAGATATGGTGTTTGACTGGAACACCAGTAAGATTTTGATTAAAATGATTGTTTAAAATGGCTATCCCAGGGGGGTTAGGTGACCCTGTGCAACAGTTTAAAATCAATGGTATAAAAGATATATGGGATTATTTTGACAAAAATTCAATTACCCAGTCCTTACTGCAAGTAACATCAATGACATGCAGAAGTTATGTACTCCCTCAGAAACGAAATTATCAATACATTTTTTTTAAATGAGCAAATATGGACTCAACTTCTCATTCCTTCAGATGCTTCGTCTATGATGACCCTGGATGCAACATAATAAAAGAAAAACTACTTTGTTAAAATGTAATATGTGTCCCAATAACACCAGTGACCAAAATCTCTGTGAAAAAATGTATTTTTAAAGTAAATTATATTTTTTAATGTGGTACAATGTTAATGATGAGTATAGTAAAAAATAGAACTCTTTATGCAATTTCACAATTTATCACTTTGATTTATATTAGAAATGGCTTCATAAATGTTGAAATTTAGTTGTGCGATGAGGTGTTTAAGAGGTATATAGCAATAGAATATGCAAACAAATCATGAGGCACACATCAACATACATCATACATGGACTATGTGAATGTATGTGCAGACTCCTGGAGCTGAACCTAATATTGTGTCTAAGCCCAGAAACCTCGGTGACATGGTTTCCCACTCCAAACTGAGAATGACCCAAATAAGCTTTATCAAAAAAGCATAAACTCCTCTGTGAGAGTGGCTGTTCTTCTCTCTTCTTGAAATTTTTATGGCACACCCTTTTCTTCTCCACTCTGGAATAATATGCCTACAGTATATGGAAATACTGTAATCATCTGTGAGACGACAACGTGAACTGTCTTTGATTGCTTATGTTGTTTGCTGCATAGTTTAGGCACGCAAGCTTAAAAGATACAATAAGAATAAAGTGTTTGGATGTCCCACGATGGACTGGTGCCCCCTCCGTGGTGGACCCTTGCCTTATGCTTTGTGCTCCCTCCACCCTCTCTCTGACCCTGTACTCATTAAGCAGTAGGAAGATGGATGATTGTAATAAGCATACACTAGCAGTTTGAACAAACTAGAAGTAGAATTAATATCAATACTGGATTTATGCGTAATGTAATTTGATCTACGTATCATACAGTACGTAAACACATCAAATCCTAGCGTAATTAAATAAATAAATAAAAATATCTGAGGAACTCAAAATATTGTTTTATGTCATGGCTATTTTATCAGCTTGCCCAGAGAAATGATCTCATTGACACAGGATGAATCAGTTTTGTTTTTGTATACTGTATGAACACAATTTGGTTAAGACACAAGGAGGATTGATTCCTAGACCCCTAGAGAGGATTTTATATTTCTTGAAAAAGAAATTTAAAGGCGACTAGCCTAAAGATTCACATGTGGTGAACAGACTGAAAATTTGATGTGCTTTGGGAAAGAAGGATAGCGGTATGTGTACCAAATACGTCAAGAAAAGAGTGATGCCACAGTTCAGTTTGACATGGAGATAAAAGTTCTTCCTGACCAGTCCAACTAAAAATACGCAGCTGCTGACTTGCTTTGAAACACATACACACACACACACACACACACACAATCACAGTTTTTTTCATGCCTGAAGCTATTTAAAACAAGGAAATATGCGTACCTAAAGATACTGTAAGGCTGCGTTATTGGAGTGTGCTTTATTCATTTTACACTCATCTGTCATAAAAAGATTTTTGCTTATATTTGTGCAGTTTTACATAAGAGTGATCTTACATTTTGTTTCTTTTATTGCACATATTAATACTATGTAGGAACTCTTCCAAACAGCATATTTCTGTGGCATGACACAAACAGGGCATATTTAACCCAAAATTAAACCAGTAATGCCACTAAATGTATTCTTTATAGGACGATATTTTGGTTTTCCATGCTGTTGCACTCATACTGTACCAGAAACCTCATTGTTTCTCATAGGGTTTCAAGTTCGTTCTCTCTGAGATGCAGAGGTTTTATGAAACACATTAATATATTCTGTCAAGGCATCACCTCCAGCTATCCCGCTTTGATGCTGCTTGAACTTTGTCCATAAATGAAAAATCTCTCATTTATCTCCCCTCTGGTCTCCCTTAAGGTAAAGAGGTTTGAATGTGGTGTTTATCTGTCACTGCTCTATGAGAAGGAACAGAGATTGTGTAGATGTGTCAGGCAGTCTCTTCCTACCTTACTAGGGTAATTTATGTGTACTCGATGTAACAGATGAACATACAGGTAGTCACCAGGCTAAAGAACATCCAACTTATGGATAGCTCATACGTACGAATGGATCGCCATAAAGCCTATTAGATAAAAAAATTAGGTAAATACAATGATTAATAATGACGAATACGTGCACTACTCTGTGACGATCGTGAAAACGTTTGTTTATATGAATAACATAACACTCACTCTACAAAGTATGCTGATCTCGGCATTCTTATCTCTGTAAGGGTCTTAAGATTGATATCCGTCATAAGCCTATAGACTAAAACAAGCTAAAATGCTCAAAAATAGGAAAACTACCCCTGTAAGTATGGCATCCATGGCATAACTATTTTTCACCCGGGGATGTACCTTAACCTGATTCACAGAATTCAGTACTTTCGGGCAACTAAACAAAATAAGCTCACATACAGTATAGACCAATCTGATCAGTCTACCCTGAATGGCAAGGCTTTCCAACTAACTACCTCGGAACCCTACCTCGGACTACCTCGGAACCCTACCTCGGACTACTTTGGAATCCTACCTTTTGACGGACCTCTTGGCCACCCAAAAACTCACAGCTCCTGGGAACCAGGAGAAACAGGGGTGGCAGGAATGACTTTTACAACTTAAGATACAAAGCCAGGAATTAACCAGAAAAAAAACTAACGTCAAACACAGTTTTGGCACTTCTCTTTCCTGTTTTCAAGACTGGGTAAACTGGAGATGGCTGGGAAAAAGCTGATGACAAGTTGCCACCACTGAACTGATCGAGACAAGAAATTATATCAATTCTTCCAAATGGTCTGAGCTCTGAGCTTTAAAAATAATCATTTAATCACTAATCATTAGGGGCAGAGACTAAATGGCTATAAAATGTAAGATGGTAACTCACAAATGCAGGAATTAGTCTGTAACATGCCAAAGACTGTGAAGCCACTTTAATTAAGAATTATATGTTTAATTGTGATATGTAAATAATACATGATTATTTATTCTTGGAGGAATATTCACGCAAAAACATATAGATGCAATTTCATGTTCTGTATAACCAGGGGTGTAGTAAGGTCCTTGAGTGATAGGGCACCTAGACAATTTGGAAAATAACTGGATTTGTCTGGACTGGGGGACTCATGATGATATTCCTTCATGGGGTCCAAAATATCTACCAACACCCCTGTGTATAACAATACTTTATTGAGCACTGTTGAAAAACTGGCCCCTGGCTGAAATAAACTGATGAACCCTGTTTTAATGTATGTGTAAGTGTTTCTTAAGTGTTAAATGTTAGTACAGAAGAATGTGTTTCTGAAGCCGACTTACAGGTGAGCTAAGCAACTGAGTGGCAGTGTAGGACAACAGACTAAACATAAACGGATGTGTTTTATCTTTATTTGTCATTATTTCACACACAGAATTACACTGAAATTCATTATATTGATAAATTTGCAACATTTACTGTAAATAGTTTTTGACATTATTATCAAATAATAATAATAATATGCATAATATCTGTTAAGGATCTGCAAGGGCTACTTCAGATATAAACCACTGCCACCCGTGAATATTGTTCTGTCCTTTTGTTCCCCCCTTTGAAAACTCATGTGGTTCTGGGGTTTCTCATACAGAAATTAGGCTGCAGACCGTGGCAATCCTATTAAAAGCCTATCACCAGACCATGCAGCAGCAAATAATGTAAGAAAACCACAAAGCAATTTCCTCACGTCCTTTTTCTTTGTTAAATTAGAGGTACAGTGGTGCCTGCGGTTTACGAACTCTATCGGTTCCAGGAATGTGGTCGCGAACCAATTTGCGCACGAACCAAGGCAATTTTTCCCATAAGAAAGTGCTGAAATTCAATTAATTAGTTCACAAGCCTACCAAATAATAATTTCTGTTTATTCATTTCCTGGTTTTTATAGTTAAAAACTTTAAAGAAAAACACAATATAGTGTGGCAAAGGGCAGAGCGAGAGCAGAGAAAGACATTGAGACTTGCTTGCCGTGGAAATCACGCTCTTTATTAACCTTTTATTATCCTTAAAAGGACCGGAACAGGCACCCAACAAGCCCCGAGCCAAATATACAGACGGGCAACACAAGGCTGTCAGACATCAAACTGCAAGATGCAAACACACTTAATCCATGGAATGATCGGACCGTGTACACACAAGATACGGGCAAACAAACGTGCAACAATAAGGAAATGCAGCCATTAACATTAAGAACAACAACAATACGAGTGCTATTTGCATTTGCAATTGCTCGCGGGGCATGCTGGGACATGCGTCCCGACGGTGCTACAGTTACACTAGTATTAAAAGGAAAACCTGATTGAGGAATCCGTTCGTCGACCAAATTTTGCACACTAACCAATGCATTTTTTCACTTAATTTTTGGCCGCCAACCAAATTGTTTGTAGGCCAATGCGTTCATGAACCGCAGGCACCACTGCTTAAAAGATAAAGAAACTTCTTTAGGACAAAACTTATGTAAATAAATAATCGTTCACCAGCCATAGCATGGGCAATGGAGATTATCATCACTGCGATTTGCAACCTCTGACTCAAAAAAGGATTCGAGTATGCAATCCAGTAAAAATTATTTTATACCATTCATTCATTTTTCATACCTGCCTTCATACCTACATGATCCAGTGAGGCTATTCAAAAAGAAAGCTAATCAGAGAAAAATATGCTAGACATTAATACTACTACAGTATAATGGACATACTAAACATGAAGTTCATATAAAGATTGTTCATTATGTACTGTCACATCTCCTCTGAAATCAGCAGGGGAAACCAGCTTGGCATGGTGCCAGTCGCTGTAGGTGACCGATAATTTGACCTGGAAATGTTAATGAGCTCTGGTAACTATAAAACCTCCTGGCTGCAGAGCTTTGTGATCAGTTTTGTTGCGCTCTAGTCTCTGCACAAATTCTTTGTTGATTTCTTGTGTTTTCTCTTTCCCTGTCTCTGATTGGTCCTAGGCCCCGTTTCCCTTCATTGCCCTTGAATTACGGTGACAGATTCTTGATTCCTTATCCCAAGCTCCTCGAACTGAGCATCCTGATTCCTGTCTATTGGTTCACTGCTCCTGCCTCGTTTCCACAGGTCTCTCTATCCGCAGTCCTTGGGTCCAGCTTCGGCCATTAGGGGAGGACATTGCTATAGGCAGAAGATCTTTCTCTTAACAATAAGATGTCAACGGACTTTATTGATCTCAGGGGTGAATTCTGGTGCATATAGTCCAGCAGTGAGAATATCATGCACAGACAAACATACATACAAGCAGTGCAAACTCAGTACACATGATGCATAGTACACAGCACACAGAAAGAATACATGGTTAAGCAGAATATTGTAACATTACAATATAAAATATTTTAAGATTAATAATAAATTAGTGGAAGGTACATGTGCAATTAAAGGACAGATAGCCACACAGGGTAACACGACGAACCTCTTGCCAGTCCAGCAAAACCATGAACGGTGGGGAGGGGTTTCAGATTTGGGAATGAGAATAAATACTGTTAATTTTGGACCTGTTCATTAATAAAAGAAGGCATCGAGGGTGTCGGTGCAATGTTTATCAGAATCAGGAGAGAACTACCTGTATCAGCAGTCATACAGCTGTACTCACACTATAGGTGCTTAATGAAGCAATCATTCATTTCAGAGTAGAAAATAAACTTCTATACAATTATTACATTGCTCTGGAGGAGGAGAACCAGACAGTGGAAAAGCAGTAAATGATATACTGTAAAGAAAGATGTAGGTAATACTGTCATATGTCAGTTGGTTGATGACATTCCAGCCTCATACCTCCAGGGGAGTAAGGTCGATTCCCTTCCCTGCTTTGCCAGAGTCCATGTTCTTCCTGTGTTTTTGACTGTTTCCTCCAGGTGCTGTGGTAAATTGAACTGGTGTCTCTAAACTGCCCCTAGTGTTTGTCTTGTGATGGACTGACATCCTGTCTGGGCTTGGGTATACTGACTAAAACATGGGTTAGGTTTACAGGGCAATAAGGGCACGAGGCTGGAATACACCGAGATGAGGTGTCAGTCCATCACAGTGCACACACGTACATGCTCAGAATTTAGTGATGTAAATTAGTCTGACTGAATGTCAAGCACTGCTCAAGAAATCCTGCACGACAAAGGGAAATTGTGCAAATCCACATGCATAGAGTGGAGGCAAGATTCAGAGGTGTGAGGTTACAGTGCTGCTCACTAAACCCCCACATCAACCAGGCCATAAGAGTGTTACTACCAAAATTAGAAGGCACTGTATCTGGCAGATCAACAACTTAATCTTTTAAGTTGCATCTCAATTATGGAACTTCCCAACTCCATCATTGACCTACCAGTTTAACAGCAGACTAGAGACTCACATTTACTCTATGGCCTTCTGAGATCTTCAGTGATATGGCTGCTGTTCCATCCTGACAACACACACATGCTTATATGCTACTGATTCTCTGTTTTACTTTGTGCTTTTCCTTTTAATTATATTTCAGTGGTGTTTTTCATTATTTGAATTTGTTTTGCTGTGGTTTTATCTAATTCTTTATGTTGCTCATTGTGAAACACTTTGGCTACGGCGCTATGGCTGCAGCTGTAATTGTGATATGTAAATAAATTGCCATTGCCATTAAGTATACTAAATAGGAAGTGTGGATCACTTTTATTATTCTCAATAAGCTGGGAGTGAGAGGCTGGACAAGCAGTGTGGATAATTTTGTTCACGAAAGACTGTGAGATTAGGTTGACTAGAATTCCCGCATTTTAGTTGTTTTCTACTTACATTCAGCCAGTACTCCAGTTGTAGAGTGTGTGTGTATGATTATTAAACCATGGTAAGTGTTCCGTAGTTTCAACTACTTTTACTTTTAGTAAAAGGGTCTGTTTGACAGCATTGTTACCTGGGGTAATCATTGCAATATTAACTGTAAATAAACTTTAAAGACGCCCTTTTCTGGAGGAGCAGTGTCATAGATGGCCTTTCCCTGGGTTTGAGTCACCTAAAAGTTATTTGAAATTATCATGAATGAACTGATTTACTGGAGAGATGATGACATTTTGCACGAGGGGATAATACACTTGCTGATAGAATCCTACAAAGTCAAGTCTGTCTCTAGTCTGTATATATGGTAAAAAAATAAAAAACAGAAGTCCTTTTAAAATAAAATAGTATTTTCTAACCTAATATTATTAGCAATACCATTGTTGTGCCTTAACTAGTTTTAAAATTCTATGAACTGTCTGCACCCCCTCTTAAAATAAGGGACATTGCATCAGAAACTGAAAAAAAGTTTCATAAATATAAAAATATTCTGATTTGCATTGGTAATAGAAGATGTCTACAGTAAAGATAAATATCCTGGGATGGACTACAACAGGGTTCTTCAAATCTGGACATCGATTTCAAATCCAGGCCTTGTTCTCAGTTCTTCCTGGTAGTTAGTTTAATAATTACTTTAATAATTACTGATTCTGATTGGTCAGAGGCTTCATACCTGGCTTAGGAAGGCTGGAAAACCAGCAGTGCTCGGACCTCGAGGACCATGATTTGAATAACCTTGGACTACAGAATATAGCGATTACTTAAATTTGTAGTAAATGAAATGACTAGCTAGTAAAACTAATGTCCCGTGTTTCAAACAGAATGAGCATTTATATCATTTGGCCATCCATTGTCAGTCATGGACCTGACTCTAATAATGTATAACATAGAGCAGAAAAAAAAATGTTCGCGCTGCATTATGTGTGCATTTCTGAACGATGTAATCATATTTGGAAGTTCTTTTTGTAAAGTAAAGTAGCTAGTTAGCCTGCTACCCAGTGCTCTCACTCCCTCATGCCCACACAAAATGTGCGTGCGCCAAGAAGTGTGAAGTATATCTGCCTGAGGACCTAAAACTACCTAACTATTTGTGTCTGTGATCAATGATATATTATTCCCAAGGGCTTTAAAGTTTGATTGTAATAACAGGTTAATTGATCAATATTGTTATTATTGAAAAAAAATAATAATAAAAATTTGGGAGATCCAGGCCTATTAGTAAATGATACGGGGCTATGACCTGCCCAGGCCTAACGACAGCCCATGGTTTGATGTTCTGCCATAGACTGGCTTCCTTCCAACGTGTACCTCCGTTTCCTGCTGCTTGCATTGAGTTCCAGACACCACTCTTGCAACTCTGATGAGGTTAACAGTTAGAGTTTAAATGGATGGATGTGTGTGCTAATGTTTTAGAACAGTACAGTCAACAAAACCAAAAATAGCTTAAATTCATTGTTGAGGTGAAATAGTCAAGGTAACATTATTAAATAGAGCTTCATTGATTTGTGCTGATGTGTAATTCTTTACTGTGATGTCAAGTTGAAGAATATAAATATTTTACTTTTGCCAAGAATGTGGTTAATTATTATATAGTGTACGGGGCAGAAGATGTTTGAACCTATGAACTCTCTGGTTCATTATGTAGCCCTTCTGCTAAACTTTTTGTAATCGTAGAAGGTCCATTTCTGTACATAATTATGAAAGATCAATATAATGCATTTTTAGGGAATGCAGTATGTATATGGGCAAAATGTCTTTTGGACATTTTTGGACAGTACAGTAAAACAGCTGTTACAACAATAGCACTCAGTAATGGGTAATATGATATAAAAAATTGATTAAAAAATGCCGTACTTACACAAGTTTAAAAATGAAACTGATAAAAATTCATAGAAGTCTGAATACGTAAAATTCACACAAAAGATCACCTTGAAACTCACATTAGAAGAAATTCCTTGACTGACTATACACTTGAAATCCTGAATACTGTGGAATTTAGGAAATGTATTGTAAGGTTTTGACACTATTGAATTATTTGTTACTTATTAAAGAGATCCATCCATCTTTCCATTTCCAAATTTTTTATTCTGGTCAAGGCCATTGGGTTATTTAATAGATTACATTTCTTAAATAGAAGTTTCAAAAACTTCCTCTACTTGCCTTATGTAGTTCTGGGCATACTCTCAATGTCTCAAGATAATTTTCACTGAAGATCATTTCAAATTGCAATTTTCAGTGTTTTTTTGGATAGTATCAGACACAATGGGTGCAGGCTGATAAGTGCATATACAATGCACAATATTCTGTTTTTATATTTTATAATATATAACACACACCAAAATAATTACTGTAAGTGCCCTAAAATGGTGTATTATATAAAAGCTAATAGTTAATCATTGATGCAACACAAGAACATATTGTAGTGCCGGTGGGATCTGCATATCCTGGCATACTTGTGAGCTTGGAATACAGCCCCTTTATGGTCTCAGGAGTGGGATGCCAGATGTGGCCCCACTGGTGCTGCTGGAGAGGGTGCTCCTTACCATCTTCTGGCAAGTCCACTCCAACCTGGCAGACCTGCAAGCAGCGGTGAAGCCACCACCAGGAGAGATGGCAATTCTCCAGTGAGCAGGTACAAGAGCCTTGTCTGCTGGTGCCACGGAAAGAAAGGGCACCGGGCCCGCTACTGTCCTGGAAGTCGGCGCCGGACTTGCCAGCAGACGATCAGGGGATGATGAAGGGAAGGTGCCTCCCCATTCGTCAGAGAAGCCCCAAGCCATGCAGCATACCCTGAAGCCTCCCCTTCCAGCCCACCACACCCCTGTCTTGTTGCAGTGTGCTCTCAAGCTGCTCCTGCCATCCTGCCAGCTCCCTGTCCAAGACCGTATTGGAGACCAGGGAAGGCGGGTGTTCCCGGTGGGTCTGCCTGCCCATCGGCCAGCAAGGGCTCTCTGCTTAGCAGCCGCGAGGAACCACAGCGTGATCCCAGCTGCTAGTGCATCGCACGGAGGAGCAGGCTGAGGCTGCTCTCCTCAGTCATGAGGAGGCGTATCTCACCCTGGAGGCTGGCTCAGGGGCGGAGCGGGCTCTATGGGCATCAGTGGCAGAGTCGGCAGGACTGAGAGCGGCTGTGTGAGGAATGGGCCGGCTGGGAGGGCGGGCATGACCACCAGAGGTATCTGGCTGATGCAGAGGAGGCGACATTGCTTCGCTGTGAGGCGTCATTGTTCACCCAGGAGTGCAGCAGACTGGCAGAACAACAGCAGCAGCTGCAGGAGGATGTGGAGCAGCTTCACGAACATTGGGAGCGGGAGCAGCGTAGCCTGCACGAGCGGCATGATGCCGCAGACGAAGGAGCAACACGACCCATGCCAACAGGACCTGGAGCAGTTACTCGAGGCCTTCTTATCTATCTTATCCTTGCAGGGGTAGCAGGTCCTCTCTCAACCACTCAAGGGGAAGGGTCAGCACCCAGGGAAACCTGCCATGCCAGTGTCCACCAACAGCTCAGTGTCCAGCCTCCCAGCTACCTCAACCTCACCAGCACTTGTGAGCGGATGGTTCCCCCTATCCACGGAGATGCACCGGCAGCCGCCATTGGACTTTGCCAACTTTAGAGTTGTGGTGGCTGCCAGGACAACAGACCATTGAGAGGGGGGCAGTGTTGCACCGTTGGGATACCCAGGCATGCCTATGAGCCATGTCAATAGCCTCTGTGTTGTTGTTCATGTTAATAATTGTTGCATTCCCCATTGTTTAGTGTGCGTCTGCCCATGTCTTGTGTAAACCCTGCCCAATCTTCAGCTGTCTCTATCTCTTGTATAAATTGTACACCATGTATGTACCATACTGTCCCGAGTCCGACCTCCCCACTCTTCCCTGTTCAGGGCTTGTTCAGTGCCTGTCTTAATCCTTTTCAGGGCTATAATAAAAGGATGTGTTCTCTCCTTTAGAAAAAAACTTTTCGTCTTTTGCTGCCACAATGCTTTGGTCTGCCCAGTGCTACAATAAGTAAAGTACAAAACCATTACAAAATAAAAAACCAAATGACTGATCCACAGATTATAAATAATGACCTAATGTTTAATTATTAGAGAAAATTAATTCTCATGAAACTCCTTGTTTATTGCATTATTGCAGCTAAAGCTACAACAACCCAATATTGTCATAATTCTCACCCCAGTCTGTCATGACCTGCTCGTCCGATCCTCCTGTGTACCACGGCCCCCTCGTTACCTCGTGTTACTCCCCGATTGTCATCACCTGTTGCCTGTTATTTTCAGCTTGTCCTGTGTATTTAGTTCGCGTCTGAATCCGTTTTCCCCAGATCCCTCATTGATGTCTGACGCCATCTGCCCTTTTTGTGCTAATAATCCCGTTTACTTTTGGATGCTCGTCTGCCTGCCTTGTCCTTTCCCGCTTCCTGCCTGCCCGTATACCACGGTCGCAAGACAGTCGATGATATGATTTTTTTAAACGTTCTTTCCCAATATCCCATATCCCTCCAAATTATGTAAGCTCCAGCTCCTTCCCAATCTCTGCCCCTTCCTTTTGCATAATGGGGAAAGCACCTTAAAGGCATGTGAAAAATACAAGTTTTTGGAGGGTTATATTACACCATTGAGATTGGGTGGTATCTCCCCTAAATAGTGTGAAATGTGTTCAGCTCATGCGACAATCAAAAACCAAGACAAACTATAAGTACCATCGTCTTTTTTTTTTCTCAGCCATACACACAGGCAACATATAGCTTGTACTATATCCTTGGTATTGGTATGCCATTTAGAAACATTTAATCCAGAAGTAATGTGACCTTTACAAGGACATTGGGGTGAAAAACATTATCCCAGACGAAATTCTTATCGGTGTTAATCACATGGAAACAACTGGAATACTTGCTCAACTTCCGAAATGTGAACAATTTGACCCTTGGAAAAAAAAAAAAAGTTTTATACTCTAAAAAATTAAAATCTCTAAGGTCAGTATTACTTAAAAGAGACAGGAGTAAAGATGGCAACAAAACAGTGAGGAGGAGTAATGAGAAAATAGCCGTTTCAGCATCAGTAGAAGAGAAAACAAAGAGGAGAGCTGAATTTGCGGGTTTGGCTAGGAACCGACTGCTGATTCTTGGGTAATAACGAAACATGTGAAGTGAATGGATGAGCTCATCACTTGGTTTCACTCCAGGATGTTTAATCCTCAACCCTGCCAAATCTTACAAATAAGAATTATCTTTCTTTGATGATTGACTCACAAAATAAAATTCAAAATAGTATGATGTAATATTTGAAGCAGGCAAACACAAAGCTTTGAACTTCAAATATGTATGCTGTTAAGAACAGATATAAAATAAATTCAAAGACAAAGAAAGCAAATACTTTTTAGAGTGTAATGGACTCTGAAGGACATGCATAAATCAAAGGCAGGCAATGCTGCTAAGGGCGTAGGCTTGGATTCAACACTGAAAGGGACCAAATCAGCCCCAACACCCCCCCCCAAACACACCTGGTACTTCCACATGTCCCTACCCAATCTACAGCCTTGCTATCTGCTTATCCTATGCAATGTAATGGTGGTCCACAGCCTATACTGGAAACAATGAGCAGGGAATAACCCAGGGTGCCAACTCAAAACTGGGCAGACACACTATTTGGCAGCTCGTATTATTTTTTTTTGGGGGGGGGGGGGGGGACCAGAAAAAAGCCCACAATGATATGCAAGCTCAACATGTGTAGAGCCGACGTAGAGACTCTAAACCCGGGTGCCAAAGGTGTGAGGCAACATGACTAACCATCACAGCGCTGTGCCACCAATGGAAGGTGATGGCATCATGTCAAAAATATCTAGCTTTTGCTCTGAGTGTCATGATGGAATGCAGGGTATTGCGAAGTCCCCAGCCAAGTAGTGATGGTAATGAACAGGGATGATATGGACAGGGTCAGCTAAACACAGTTTACAAAGACTAGCTTAATGAGCGCCCCATTTACAGTACAGCGACATGAGATCCATAGACACACTCGGATGTTAAACATGGCAATATATGACAATGTCCATTGTGTTTAGTTCAGCTGACACCACGATCAGTTGACATACATGCAAACAGATTAAATTTTTCGCCATCATAGCTAGAACAAGACGAAAATTCTGCAAAAGAATAGATACGTGAGAAATTTATTCATAGTGGTTTTCTCACTGTTTTTCTCCAGTTGATTCCGTCAAAATGCTTACGCACTGGACTTAAAATATCACCTGCTTTTTATATGATTAACTGGTACAGGAATACAAAAAAATAAATAAAAATACACGTGTCTCCAGAGGCTTTGCCTACAATTTATTTTTTGCAGGGTTTCAGTCATCTGTTGGTTGCTTGTTAAAGTCCATGATATTCAGACTTTTGACAATACATTAATTATTTTTGTGTTCCAACTCTGCTAACTATTTGAACTCAAGTATTATCCCTTAATGCCAATTGCTTAAAAATAAATGAGATGGGGACTTTGCCTGTGGTATTGTCTTTTTTCCCGGAGGGAACTTGAATAAAATCATACAATGAATAATTTGTATTCTGTTTCATCCCCATTGCCATTGAGAAGATTTCCATCTTCTTCTTCATTGGTTGCAAAATTGCTGTCACCTGCTGACATGTCTCATCTTGCAAATTAACACAATAATTAAATGGCCCCTTGGACAGCCACACCGCTGCATATTTAGAATAATGTACTGCTAAAAAAAAAACAATAGCAACCATAGTCCATAAGGACCTGAAGTAGATATCTCACCACATTCTCCACTGAAATCCTATTATGAGGAATTTCCACCGCCTTAGAACTTATTTGAGAGAACTGCCTCTGCATAATGGCAGGAAAAAAATCCAGGAAGGCTTTTCCACTTACTCTTTGCATTCTGAGGGGAAATTCACTCCTTCACTTAACTCAAGGAGTCACAATGCAATGCCAGAGATATGAGGTTTTGGGGAATTTGCATTAAAAATACCGTTATCGGACAAATGCAATCAACAGTAGATGGTGCTTTTCACTGTTTCAATTTAAACTGAAGTGGAAGACCCAATATCTTACTTTCGAATTACTTTATAGACCTAAATCAGTTCATCTTTAAAAATTGTATCTTGTGGCTAAAATTCAGCTTCAAAGTTAGCCATAATATGTATGTGTGCTAAATCTTGGCAAAATGAAGAAGTTCCTATTAAAAATAAATCATGTGAAATTACAGTAATAGACCAATAATTTCTCCTTGAGTGAGATTTGGCAAGTTTATAAAGTTGATAATAGCAAGATGGGGGGAGCATGGATATCCTGTACTGGGCCAACAGGTGATAAAGGCACTCAATCACTTGCAGTTTATTTTTAATTCTCATATAGTCCTATGAAATTCCTCCTCCTGAGTAGCTGCAACCACACACATATGCTCAAAAGACGCCTCCTCCTCCCCATGTTCCAGCAAAACAGCTGTCTTTTGTTTTATTTTCTCAACACTGATTTTGTTCAAATAAAGGTTCCACTCCTTCATACCATTCCTGTATCACAAGGTGCTGTTTGTCATCTGCTCCAGGCTGTGTCTCACGATCATATTCATGCTGCATTGTGACTTTATTTTTTATATTCTGCTTTTCCAAAAACTGCATTGACATGCACTCATTGTTCACTGTAAGCAGAGGGTGTAATCATGTGAATATTGCGGTAATATATAACTAATGCAGTGTGCATAATATAGCAAATAACTTGACACAGTAACAATCTACTGATTCATAAACGATTATTAGCATTTAATGTCACAGCCAGCTGTTTATATAATTACCAATTATATAATATAATTACCACATTTCAAATATATTGTGTGCTAATCATGTTTGCTATGTTGGATTATACTCAATCACCAATTTTATACAATCTCTAATTCCTGTTTACAACAAAACCTTCAATACAAGCCTACCTTCTTGTTAAGATAAATGTGTGTTGCTTCTAGAGCTATTGGCTCCTTCGTTAGTACTCATATGCAGAGAACTATTGCCCCCTTGGGTAGTACTCATACGCAGAGAACTATTGGCTCCTTGGGTAGTACTCATACAGTACGCAGAGAACTATTGGCCCCTTGGGTAGTACTCATATGCAGAGAACTATTGGCTCCTTGGGTAGTACTCATATGCAGAAAACTATTGGCTCCTTGGGTAGTACTCATACGCAGAGAACTATTGGCCCCTTGGGTAGTACTCATACGCAGAGAACTATTGGCTCCTTGGGTAGTACTCACACGCAGAGAACTATTGGCTCCTTGGGCAGTACTCATACGCAGGGATCATTTTAGCTTTCTCACTAGCAAAAATTACATGTCTTAGTATATCTGATTTAATTTAAAATGGTCTGCATGGTTGCACTAGTTAATGATACTATTGCCTTTGCCGGCAGCCTCCTTTTAAATACTGCTTTGATTACTGCTTCATCTTCAGTGCGATGATTCTTATATTCAGTAAGAATACAAGAAATTGAGAGTAAATGTGGAACAGCTAAAATTTGATACATATTTATTTCAGTAATTCAGCATTTATAGTATTTCCTCATTTATCATGTTTCATGACAAAACTGTATAGGTCTGTTAAGCGGTTTGATAAGTAAACCTTCACACAGATTCATAAAAAGCTTCCAATAACACAAACAATTATGCCAGATTCTAAAAATATGGCACTGACTGTTGTGGGGGTAGTATGTATGGGGTATAAAATGGAATTATATACAATCCATGCAATCATGACCAGTACTTTGACACAAGAACTTCATTATATAGATATCAACTGCTGGATGTTTTGTTTAAGCTTATCAGGCGTTAGCCGAAACAAGCATAACCGTTTTTTAAACATGTCATTCCAACAAAATCTTTATAATTTGATCTTCTGTGGGTGGCTTAGCAGTCCGAGAACCATGTCACATGGTTTCCAGCAAGACCAGAGTCTAATTTTATATATTATACAGCACCTGAACCGGCATCCCATCCAGCATGTCCTCTGCCTTGATCCCTCTGCTCCCAGGAGACAGGCTCCAGGGTGACTGTGACTGTATAAATGGGGATGGAAGATAGATGAATGGACGTTCAAGAATTTAAATGGTGAGGGGAAGTCATGGGACCATTCTAAGACGGATTCCTTGTAAGTGCGAACTTAAATGGCCAGTAAACCTCATCTGGGGGAGATAGAGCAGGCCTGTTCTAAAAGATACTAGATACCACCATACCTTTCAAGCCTTTCAAGACGGTATTTCGACTGACCGCCTTCCTGACCATGTGCTGCAAGCAATGGTACTGTAACAATGATGAGAATCATGCACAAGCCAAGTAAGCTGGAACCTGCTGGCAAACCTTTGTTTCAGTCTAATTAATTTTATTAGGTTTATTTGGCAACTAAAATGCTTAATAAAAGATTAACGCATTCTACTATTTTAGTTATAGTTTAAAGAAAAATATCTCTAGGCCAGTTAAATTTTAATAAAAATAAAATTGAATAAATCCCAGACTTTCCCACATGTAAACAACCGCAGCAGCTGTACGGTAAGTTCAAATAGACTGAAATATTCTATATTTAAATACAGAGACAGTTGCAGAGTCTAGGAGCCCTGAAGCTGAAGGCTTTTATTTGTACCAGGAATTAAAGGAAGACCTGCAGGCTGACCGTTCACTTTGATAAGATGGAGGCAGATATTTAAATGCCTTGTAAATGAAGAGAGGAATATAACGTCCATCCTGAAATTAGCAGGAAGCCACAGAAGAGAGAGGAGATCAGGTACAATGTGAACATATTTTAATGTGTGTTTGCCATTCTCCCTGACGCATTTTTAACTTGCTGCCTGGCAGAGAATGTATGATTTCTGCTGCCTAGCAGAAAGGCATTGCAGAAGTCACGATTTATTACATATAATAGCATTTTTGCCACCTTATTTTTAATGACCAAAGGCAAATGAATCTGCCTTAAGATGAAACTCACCCAAGCACAACTGTTACCAGCTTAACGGAGTGAATTTACTCTGCAGCTGAGCAGTTAAGAGTGGGCAGCATGTTCCTCTTAGGAATGCAGCTCCTAATTTGTGTTTTTATTCATCTGTGCTCATTTGAAGCTTTAGTACTATTGTAACTGATATCAGCCAGGAAGTAAACCAGACTATTTCTTCATGGCCATTTGTTCCCTTTTTCTTATTTCCCAGCCTAATGGTAAGTATGTGAGCACATTTTTTTAAAACACTCATTTTTAAAAACGCTCATTGTTTACCAAAGTGCTGAAAGATGCAAAGATGACATACTGTACAACCTTGAATATTATAAACAAAGACCTGCAAAACAAACGTGATGAAAAAAGTGTGTGCAATGCATTTTATATACCTCAATATATCTGATCCTTATGAGAGTCTTTTTGCTGGGAAGAGTGAAATATTTATTTTTGACTTATATGACAATAATAAATTTTCCTTCATTCTAATTCACTGATAGCCAAGTAATTTTTTTCTGTTTCTCTTATTTTTAGCATTATTCTTGAACATAGGCAAAAACACAGGTATGTAGGAATTATTAGCTCAGGTGATTTAAATATCTCCACCAATGTGTTTTATAATTAATTAAAATTTTATTAATTATTATTTAATGCTGATCATTAACGAATTATTATGCCGAAACTCGAGTGCGATATCCCCGTGAGTCTGTTAATGTGAGACTTAAATGGGAATCACTGATCACCAGTATCGTTTAGTAACCTGGGTTAGGAGGCTCGTCCACCGAACTGCATTACCAGTTAATGTAAATGATTGGTAGCGAAGCTCCCCTCACGGCCGATGAGAGAGAGTCTCGCGATATTTTAGGCGAGTTTGAGATTTCAGAACGTAGTAGCTAGATTGCACAGAGGCAGGGACTATTGTGAGCACACAATGAATGGAGGCTGAAGGTGTGTAAAAGACATGCATTTATTCCTAACTAACATAAGACATTACACCTAACATAAACAACAAACACGAAATGACGGAATGGCAACAAACAATGTAATTATGAAAATGCAATGGCTGTATTTAAATGAGTAACTGTAAAAGGGAAATACTGTTCTGCAAAGTAAGCAGTTTGTGGAAACCCGAAGTTAGAGTTATGCAGCAGGTTAACAGAACAGCTCAGGTTGTTAGAATAAGAGGAAGTTAGTTTACTTGGTTGCAGGAAAAGGAGGGGGGTCTTGGCAGTTGGTTGCAGAGGCTGATGAGCAGCTGGGATGTCGGCACTTCAGGATGGCGCGGCGTTGGAGTGGAGCCCCTTTGATTCTCTCTCCTTGGGAAGCTTTGTCTGGGTTGCAGTTTTCTGTGCGGCTGGGCCTTCACCGACCAGGCTTCAGGAGGGCTTCTTCTGGGCTTCTCTTCTTCTCGGGCTGATGGTCTTTCTCGCCGCTTCCCTCTTCCCTCCGCTCCCCTCCTTTCCTCTAGCTTTGTTCTGAGCTGCCAGGGTTTTATGGTCTAACGTTCATGCAGAGGGATGACCAGGAATTCGACTCCTGGACCAATGGCTGATCATCCATTTGTTGGGCTTTCGGAAGGGGGTCTGTATCAGTTCTTTTGGTATTTATGGCCAGACTGATTCCACTTTACTGATGATTTTCATTAGGCTGGTGTAACTTCTGATACATACACTTTTATG
>JAODKE010000101.1:21833543-21848415 GCA_026779605.1 Mormyrus hasselquistii | reverse complement strand
TGAGGTCCACTCTGCTGTCTGTAGGTCCCTAAATCTTTGGGCCATAAAAGTTGGAGTGCTGGCCTCCCTTGTTAAAAATGTGTGTCTGGGTGGGTGTGTTTGTGTGTTTGAGTGTGTTTGTGTGTGTGGGGTCTCTAACCCCCCTTTGGTGCTTTGGTGCCAATGTGTACCTCTCATACCAGGCTGGGTCCTTGTCTCAGACCACCTGGAATTTAAGCTCTATCATTTGTGCATGTGTGATGCTACAGGTAGCACACATTAAAAATTATTGTTCAGATGACATGCAATATGCTTGGGAGTTTTATGGTTGTCTAATGTGTAAGACTCCTCTTTATTTAAAATGAATAGTTCGGCTAACGGCACCTTGACAATTGGTGTCTCATAAAAGCATATTTCAGGCACGAGTTAAAGGGACTGGGTACTTTAATTTTGTGGGATTATAGTTTTTTATTATTATTTGAAAGAATTTTGCAATTTTCCATTCTTCTGGATATTTGTCTATTTTTCGATGTTCAGCTTCAGCAAGGCTGCTCCTTTTTTCACATAAAAAACACAAATTTGGGGCATCAACCAGAACTAGCGAGCAGAATAGGATTTAACTTTAGTTTTCAGACTGTATTGTATCGTCTTTGTTCTGTGATGTAAGTAATCTGTCGCTCTTTTATCTTTGGTAATCAGTCTGTCTTACAGGACAAATATCAAGATGCTGTTTTCAAAGTCCAAGTCTAATTTGCCCAAGCCACTTCCTTCATTAAATGCGACCTGTCTAGATATGCACACACACACACACACATATGCACGTACACATGTTATATACACATTAATAGGCCCCCACGAAATCTGCAAAAAGAAAAGAGGAAGCAGAATCCGTGTGACATATCAGATCTGCTTTCATTTTTTTAATAAAGAAGCTCTAAAACACATACAGCTCACTTTTACCATAGATGTAAGAAATGTCACTTTGTTTGATATGGCACAGGGTTTTCCTTACATTCCTCGAGGCACTTAAAAAAGCAGAATATAAAAAGCACAACATCAGTGGTATTCAAAACATTGCTAACTATGCCTTCTGCATATCTAAGTCTTAGGGTTTCCTAAACAATTTCAAATTTTCAAAATAATGACGAGAGCAGTGTCATGGGGATATCCCATGCCTTACTACCGTAAATAGGCTATGCAATGGTCACATCTGTCTTCTGTTCCATTTTAATTTATATCGTGCCAGTAGGGTTGAAGTTCCATTTGGTAGGGCTACACAGATTACATTTGTACCATTTCTCTTGGTGCTGGTGGATCTGTTGCTGTCTATTTAGAGCTGTTAAAAGTGGCATGAAAATGGATGCAGTATAAATAATTGTATGGCTTTGCTGAAGCAAATATATGACAGAACGGCTACACTTTGAACATGCATACATTGTTAAATGACGGTATTTTATTCAGCTGCTGGGCAGAAGCATTACGGGCGGCATGGCGGCTCAGTGGTTAGCACGGTCGCATTATACCTCTAGCCCTGGGGGCTGAAATTCCACCACGACACCGTGTGTGAACTTTTCAAACATTTCTTGTCGTATTGGTTTCCTTAAGGTACTCTGGTCTCCTCCCGCAGCACCAAGACGCACAGGCTAATTGCTGTTTCTAAATTACCCGTAGTGTGCGTATGCTCTGTGATGGACTTCTCAGAGTGCACCCCAGCCCAGTGTGACTCTGGTGAGGATTTGCAGTTAGATGATGGATGGATGGAAAAATATCATGAATATTTATGTCTGCGTCATGTCATTCAGCTTTATTGTGAAGGACAGCTCAAAGATAAAGTCATTCTGGGCATCATAATGAAACTGTCATTGTGCTATGTTCGGGCGACTATATGTATTATGATAAATCGTAAAACGTTTCCAGATTATACACTTATATTCCACAGCACAGTACATCATCCTCAAGACCTGTCAAAATATGGTTGGAAGCCAAACATATGTCTAATAAAACAGGGTCCTCCCTTTTCTTAGTTGTCATCTGACCAGGTACATCAATAGAAAAACTACAGCAAATGAAGGAAACTCTGTAAAAGACTAACTTTGTCTAGTAACTCCACTCAATATAAAACTCAGCATTTTTATTATGTTTCAAGGGCATCTCAAATGAATATTTCAACAAATTTGCACTATTTTAATGCAAACTCTTTTGGCTAAGGTTGATAACTGTACTGTTTTATTACTGCATCATAATTTATATCATTCTGTATGTTTTCTATAAAAAGAGGAAATGGTTGGCTTTCTATAATATGCAAACAATGATTAAGAAACAATGTATTGTGAACAACACAGAGAGTGATACCGATACTATGACTTTATGTTTTATTACTTCATTATAGTTTATTTCCTTAAAATCATTTGAAATATACAACAGAGTACAAAAATGTTATGTCCACAAAAAAACAGAAAATGCAGAAACATGTATGTCATATTATTGTCTATTTTCCTTAGCAAGCATGTTTTATTTAAAATTCCCTTAAATTTTATTTTGATTACTATTTTTATAACATTTATTGGGATAGTATAAGGATAGTGGTCTTATATAAGCAAAGCTTGAAATTATTTAACTGCTGCACTATGGAGGATGGTAAAAAAAATGCCCTGACATTGAGATACATATTTTTTTAGTCAGGCAGAGGTAGTAAGTATATTGTGTCGATCTTTGGTGTCGGTCAGTGGCTGGCCATGGAGTGCCGGTGCGAGGCTTGCCTTTAAGGATGCCCCCAAAGCCACTGGCAGGAGCTGATCTTGGCTTTTATCACACGACGTCGGCGAGCTGAAACTCCACTGAGACGGACGCAGAGACAGATGGACTGCAGGCATCACCCTCCATCTCATTCCAAAACGGAGCTGCTAAATTATTTTACAGGAGCCGCAGAGACTGCCATTAATTTCTGACGCCAGGCAGCCAGATCTCTTTTCACCAGCCCCATGCTGCCCCTCTGTTCTAATTCTATTAAATCTTGAAGGAAAAGGAGAAGGTTCAACTTAAATGTCAATGTGCAGCCCTGGGTTTAATTGTCGCCCAAGCGAACCCCCTCTCATCATTTCCTCTCCGTTATTAGAAATGATTTCAGCAGGTCAGGATCCAGAGATGCATTCGCTACAAATAATCTTCTGTTTGCTATTTTTTATTATACAGTCAATTTATACTTTGCATCTGCTTTTGTTTCTTTTTATCTTTTGTAACAGCGTACAATAGCGCCTCTCCCAAACGGAGTGCTGACTCAATGGGTACCACTGCTATCTCACACCTTCCAAAGGTCACCGGTTTGAATCTAACCTCTGCTTTTCCTCCTGGGCTTCCCTTTGGCGGCTCGTGTTTCCTTCCACAGTTCACGGTCATGTGCTTCAGTGAAAATGATGACTAGGGCTGAGTACTCTGTGACGGATTGGCATTGTATTTAGGTTGTGTTAAAATAAATAAAATACCAAAAGTATTTTTTATTACTGAAAAAATATATCGAAGTATAAGCTTTACTCTACTAATAAAAAGGAGTTCAAATTGATAAATGCAACAATAAATTCTCATAGTGGGAGGATTGTAATACATTTGTTATTTTTTTCAATGGTTATTTATCCTTCGTTAATTATTTCATTGCCCTGCATTATTGTGAGGCTACATCCTGAACTGCCAAATCACCTTTCTGCTGTTTCCACAGCCTGTAATGCAATGCACACTTCCACGTATGCAATCTATCAAAAGGTAATGAAGCTTTTAGAAATATATGTCCATATCTGATATATTTTTTGTCAATTCTAAGTTTTACAGATGCATGTAATTTAACTGAGTGGCGGATTGCATTCTGTGCTTCTTTCTACAGGGAAAAGCTTCATCATTACAACTATTGCGACTCTTAAAATCCCCATCAATATATAATAAGGTGGATGCCTGAGAAAATGAAGCATCCTTGATTATGTCTCACTAGCTGAGGGGCCGTAGCACCACTTGTCAATATAATTAAATTCAGTGGGTCAGCTTGGTCCTCTCTGCCCTTACTAGAGGACCAGCTCTTGCCTCCACCATAAAGGTCACTACCAGCCGTTATCCTTTATCTCAAACTCAATTAGCCCAGAGATCATACACAGTTCATAAAAAATGATATTCTGTGATACATAGGCATGCACTAAAATCAAAACCTAAATATGAATATATAGGCTTACACTGGCCATCTACTACAAAATAAATGGCAGAGATTTCAGTTGAAGAAAAATAACCATGATGATGATGACTGTTATTGTTATTGCTGTTGTTGTTAGTAATTAAAATACGTAACGCAAGAGCAATTCCTCACGTATAGTTTTTGTGAGACTATTATACAACTAAGACCACAATCCCACATAATTCACGTTCCCATATAATTCAGATGATTCTATTACAGCAGCATCTCCCACAAATTCACCTGCAGAATTATTAAAATTTCTCTTACCCGTATATGAGTTGACTCCATCCATCCATTTACCATCTGCTGTCAGGGTACTGGGCTGTCATTAACAAATTTGACTGAGTAGTTTTTCACTTGCTGGTAGATGTGTTATAAAAAGCGTAAATTCTGGTTACATTCATCCTCCAACCAGCCTATAAATTAAGGTTGGACTTAAAGGAATCTTTACACTATGAAGTTACATCAACTCTAAAATCACTCTTATGACATTTGAAGCAAGAATATTACAGCCCTAAGCCTGTCATGACTTCTCCACCATATTTTGCTGAAAGTCCTCCCAAGCCACACTTACAGTAGTAGGACAGTACAGCATGACATTTTTCACACAGCCTTAATAACTGTGCCAGAATTCCCGTCCCTGGCTCTGCAGTATGTGTGCTGTTCTCCCTGTGTTAGCATAGGTTTCCTCCTGTAATCAGAACCCACATAGCATTAAATTGATCTAAGTGTGTGCCCTATGATGGATTGACATCCCATCCAGAATCACCATGACCTTGTACTGGATAAATGGTTAAGGAAGATAGATGGATTGATGGTTAAAGTGTTACCTCTACTGCATGTTGCTTTTATGACTGAAAGAATTTTTAAGCATTTCAGATGTTGTGAATTAAATGTTACATTATTATAAGGTATATAATTACCTGTAAATGATGGTTTTTGAATAGCTTTTTTTATACAATTTTCCTCTGCTTTCGTGACACATTAATTAAAGCTTAATATCTTCACAACCATTGATTGTACAGGATCAGCGTCTACCAAGAAGTTGTCCAGCTCAATATAAATACCAATTCTGCCATTAGGAACCCTGTAAAAAAAAGGCCACATTTAAAGTTTCCACAGTTGAAATGTCAGTTATCTATATAATAATTAAAGGAGAAAAAAATCTATATTGATTCTCAAACCAATAAAATATGACATTGTAAGAAGTGAACCCCAACCTCTCTCATGAGCTCTCCAAAATGCAAATGGAAGAAGATAATCTTAAATGAAATTATTTTTCTCCGTGCCATAAAAATATAAATGTATTATTCCATCCTTCTTCAGACCACTTATCCTCGTCAGGGTTGCCTGCAGCCAATCCGCTGAGCCATACAGGGCCATTTGTGACCATTTTGAACCGAAGCAGAGAATCAAAATGGCTGCCCTTCACTACAAACAAGGCACGGTTGTCATAATGCTTCAGTTTCAGCATGTAAACACAGCATAGCTCCATTTAAGTTCTTAAATTTGAATCAATTTTTTTTTTGTTTATTAATATACTTTAATATCATTTATTATTGTCTTGCAACAGGCTGCATTGTGGCACAGTCGTTAGCACTGCTGTCTTACAGCAAGAAGCTCTTGGGTTTAGTGCTGGGTCTATTCTGCATGGAGTTTGCATGCTCTCCCTGTTTTTGCCAGTGGCTCCGGTTTCTTCCCACAGTCCAATAGTGTGTTGGCGCCCGGCCAGGGTTGGTTCCCAAGGCTCCGGGCCCCCTGCAACCCCAGTGGGCATCAAGCAGTTATGACAACGGATGGATGGATTAGCTTATAACTTATCAAAGATTGGCAGCATTTCAATTAAATGAATTTAATTACTTTTGAAGGTTTCTTTGCTGCATGAAATTTGTAACAAAACACTTTGAGAGATTATAGTTTATGCATTAAATTTTTTTTAAATACTTCAAATTATAAATATTTAAAGATTTGAAAATGTGTTCCTAACGGCAAAACTGTTTTCAGTCAGGTAAACGTAGGCGTTTATAGCCACAGCCTGTGTAAATGGGAGCCATGACTGGTGAACTTGACATTGATGACATTGATGACGTTGATGACATTGATGACGTTGATGACGTTGATGATTATATGCATCATACCCACTCGTTATGGTTGCTTTTTTTTTAGCTGTTTTCCTAATGTAAGGGGAAAAATCACATATTATAATTATGTTGACCCGAATATAAGACGATTTTTCCTCAAAATAGGCCTGAAAAACTGGTGTCGTCTTATATTCGGGGACGATATTTTGTAATCATCCTGTGGAGTCTTGAATGAGTTGTGAAGGGTATGTAAGCCACAACTTCTTACAATTACTAACTGTGTCCCTGCAAATTGCTCACCACAGTGTGAATGGACGTATAGGAATGGTGTCGGCTAACCATTTGCAAAGCCTATAGCACTTCTGCTCTCAGTGTGTCAATTGAGGAGAATGTACTGAAGGCATTGCCTGTCGTGGCATCTGGAGACACTGCCAAAGTGGGTGTAGGCCTGTCTGTAGAGGCTGTACTTGCAGGACTGGCAAACAATTGAATGGTAACGGTTGTTGTCCGACATCACAAAACGCTTCTGCTTCTCTCCCCTGATATGTGAGTCAATGGCTTCAGAGCCCATTGTTGCCAGTTCGATTACTTTTTTACAAAGGTCACATCGCGCTTCGTAGACATTGGTTGTCTTTTTCAACCATTTTCAAGCATTGAATTAATATCAATAACCAATTAATATTGTATTATTTAATCAAATCATACATAACTTTTTCCTGTTAGTGTTAGATATTTTACATTTCTTTTTTGTATGATGTTAGACTGTTTACTTACTAGTTGTAACTAAAATAAAAATATTGTTGCAATTCTGAATACTTTTCAAACGTGTTACGTTAATTAACTATTAAATATCTCAGAAACTAGAGTCAGTCTGGCAAAACCGGTTTCCTGTAAGATTTCCCTATTTCCAGTATCCTTAATCAGCACCATAAACTTAATATAAAACCTTTCAGACATCGTTGGCACCAAAATCGCTGCCTACCAGTTTTATTATTACTGTTATCTCGCTAAAATGATCAAAACTCAGGATAAAACATTGAAACTTTACGTCTTTACCTGTATATTGTTTTATTAGAATTATTTCTTCGTTTTATGTACTGCGTTACATTATTAATTGATCGCTTGACTATGACCACATATATTAATATGCAGCGACACATAGTGAGCGCTGAACTCCGAGTCAGCTGCCTACGCTGGTGCGTCCTTCCCCGGCGCTCATGTTCAGTCCACCGCTGCTGTGGGCGTCCGCGTCACGGCTCTATGTGCTAGGCGCCGTTTGTCTGTGTGATGTATGCATAGTCTGCTTCATTTACTTATTTGAAAACGGAACGTGGGCATTTAACGTACCTTTGATCAAAATTAGAGCCAAATGGAACTCATTGCTGAAACAGAACTATTACATACTATGTATTATAATATATCAGGTGTATTTCTGGACCTTCCACGTTCATTGGTTACATTAAAAAAATCATCTTTATTATTGGTGTGTGGATTTTAGGCATGTGTAGATAAAATGACATGATAACGCAATATAATCACAAAAGAATGCATATTGTCATACTTGTTCTGTTTTAGATACATATTACATTAAAAGAGATAGTTAAATCTCCAGGCTGGTTGGGGTATCATATGCATCCCATACTTCCTTCTTGCCTTGGTCATGACCAGTTAAAGGTATTGTTTGCTATTCATCAATTATTTGGTGAATCATGAAAAACATGTTTAAAGGCGAATGAGTGCTTTAGTCAAGGGAAATGGTTTTGGGGAAGAAACTAATTTGTTGGGAAAGAGAGGAGCTTATTGGACATGCCATGAAAAATTTATATGTATCTTATTGGGTAAGAGAGTAAAAAAAAATCTATCAGAAACTGGAAATATATGTGCACAAGCAATTACATCAGATCAACTGAATGAACGTATCCCAGAATCCAGAATTTCCCAGATTGTCACCTCTAGCCAAACCACACATAAACAGTTACTTAAAAGGAAATGGGAATCTGGTAATCTTCCTGAACAACTGTTTACTGACATCTCTAATTCAGGGTGACATGGGCATTGAACTGAATACTGCTAACTATAACGTGAATATGAAGTAATCAAATGCTCTTCCAAGCTTCACACCAGCTGCCTTAGACAGTTACTGTCCAACACAAGTAACCCAGAAGTGATATTTTAACTAACCATGAACAGCTTCTTAATTTTTAGTTATTTTCTGTGGACAAAGTGTGCATGACGCAACCGTCAAAATCCTTCAGCACTCATTTCCTTATTTATATATTTCTGTCATTTTCAATTGATGATGACAGAGGCAAAATTATTTGTGTCACCTAGTTTGCCAGAGCAAACTGTCTAATCCCTCTTGGACAGGATGTGCTTAGGGGGCAAGTAGGAGCCTCATTGTCATATAAAGCTTGGGCTCTTAATATAGCATTTCAGATTAATACAGACGTAAACCACTTACAGACATTTTAATGAAGTGTGAAATATATGATCGGGGAAAAATCATATGTATTTTTTTAATTATACTGTTTACTACATTTAAATCAAAATCAAATATAGCAAATAGATACATTACAGTATTTGTACGTTATTACATAGCTTTGATAATAGGAACATAACCCATAACATATTTATACACTGTTATATATTGTAACAGAAGTCCATAACCTCAGTAATCCTCCTTTCCATTCAGCGGACCAAGATACCAGCAATACCAGCCAAACAGCCAGAGCAGATCTAAGAACATGGACTGACAACTTGCATTGCTTTTAAACCACTTAAAGTACTAGTGTTCTACACCTTAGACCGCATTAACCTCTTGAAAGGTACAGGAAAGCTCTTTGGTCCTACCACTGTAAAAGTCGCATAAGGATTCTCAGAGCAGAATGGCAGTGCCAGGTGATCGGACTGCTCCCCCAAAGGAAACTCTGAACTTTATTGAAGGAAAGAGAAAGGAGATGGAAAGAAAGCTTTTGGGGCCATCCATGTTCCGTATTCTCTCATCATTTGTCAGTGAGTCACACCTTTCACAGCAAATAGTCCAAACATATCATTACATGAATTTGCATCTCTAAATTACAGTAACAATAGTGTGAGTGTTTGTATATCCTAATTTTTCATACGCAGAGACAAAAATGACCTCAAGCTACATTGAATTTACTGGGGCAGTTGCTAGCTGAATTCTTAATTGCCCAGTACCCAGCAATTAATTTAGCAACGAAGGGTTTTAATGTTTTTACCCATCATTCAATTCCGGTGCTATAGTTAGTCGTAGTATTGGCTTACTAATTGTGGTGCTAGATCTTCAGTAGGTGCTTTATCGAAAGAGTAGGAGCACAAATTGATCAACAGGTAGAAATTTTCACACATGCATGATGACTGTACTGTAGGTTCTGTGTGCACACAGTGCAGTATAGACATACACACATGCTCAGCATGTATTCAAAACGTTATCTGGTTCTTTCTGATATTGAGATGAATCACCAGTTTAAAGAAAAAGCAGAGAAGCAGTGGAGAAACACGTTCGGGGAAGTATTATATTTTGGATAGCTGTCATTTTTTTCAAAATTGCATGGGACCTGTTTTGAGTAAATCTGTTTTGAGTAAATCTGTTTTGAGTTATTCCAACGGGGGTGTTTCTGCATTCTTCTCTCCTTAACGCCCCTCCCTCAACTCACACCCCCACATCATGGCAAAATGAGGGATAAGCACATTCGTTGGTTCTGACATTGTGATGCTGGTATTGAGTACGTTATATAAAAGTATATATTTTATGACAAGTCAACACATTTTTCTGAATCCTCCAGCCCATCTGATTCAGTCGGTCCATGATGGTCTGTTGATCGATTCAATGCTGAAACATGTGAAAGACCAAACAATACCTTTAGAGATGTCTCTCTTTTCACACCAAAAATACATGACAATGATATTTATTAGCTGTGCTTTTTCAGAACCAATATAAAATACAAGAAAGAAAGAAAGAAAACTTCTAGTGATCCTGAAGCAATGTCAGGTGAGGTTCCCCAGGTCAGGCTATTGATCATTTAACATATATCACATTTTTACATTTCCAATTTCACAGTACGTATCTGGCTAGGATAACTGCGATAAACAGTAGTGTTTTGTTATTGAGTAGAAGGTCAGAGTTGCTCAGTCCCCTGAAGAGTAACAGTTCTGCTGAGGCAGAGATTTTGTGGCCAAGGATCAGTGACAGGATGGATGTTGTGTTCAGAAAGGCATTTCCAAATAGGACAGTTATAAATCCTGGGAACAGGCTGTTTCTGATGTGATCATTCTGCTGTAGTAGGGTTTGCTGTATAGGAGAGTAGGGATATAAAGTTGTCAGCTACCCAGTACTCTTAATTCTGAGATGTTGAAAGGTAATTCTGCGGTATTGTATTCTTGATAAAGGCGCAATAGTATTAAAATGTGTATGTTTAATAGTATTAAACTATTAAAATGTGTTTTAGGCTGGTTGTTCTTAACACTTATAATTAAAGTTATGCTTAAATTTTACACAAAGCAATATATAAGTCAGGCAAATCGCAGGCAAACTACTAGAATCAAATTCCTTGTATATGTGAGCAATCTTGGCCAATAAACTTGGTTCTGATTCTGATACATTCTGTCAAGGATTCAAATAGGCATGAGTGCAGCTAGGTTGAGTTTCCAATGAATGCCCAGGTACAAGTGTGAGCAGTACTGGAGCAGGAGATACACGACAACTTCTAAAAAGCAAGAGTCTAATAAGACTATTCAAGGACCAGATGTGCAATACTAGAACATTCAGGGAAAGTAAAAGTTTGCATCAAGTTGGCAGAGAACTTTATGGAACAGTCTTGAGGCATTTCATGAAGATGCAGAGGGAGTCAGATGGCCAGATGTGGTTCAGCAGCTCATTCCACCATCGGGGAACCCATGTTGTGGAAGAAGCTTCAAGCAGGGTTGTTTGCTGACTGTAGGGTCAAAATGGGACATGAGATCCTTTTGATGGAACTGGGTGCTTGTTCATTGATGGACCTGTAAGCCGGCACCAAGGAATAGATGTGAGAGCCAAGAGGGAGCCAGTGAAGAAATGCCACCAGATATCAAACAAAGGGTAATGGCAGAGAGTTGAGTATATTTGGTACCACTGTGCTATGAGTGCATGCCCTTGTAGACTTCTGCAGGCTATTTTGGCTATTCCAGCAGATGGACATCAAAAGGGTAATATAATGTCCTTCCAAGTGAATAACAACACATGCCATTCTTTCTATCTATCTATCTATCTATCTATCTATCTATCTATCTATCTATCTATCTATCTATCTATCTATCTATCTACTGGGAATATTTGACTTAGCTGAAGGGAGAAATTATGGCACACAGGGAATTTGGGACGAAGGATCTGCGTTTCTTCTTTTGAGGGTGAAGGGAGAAGTAGGTGGGTTTCAGTTGTATTATGAAATAATAATGGACGCCAAAAAAAAACAACACAAAAAAAAAACACTCTAAGCATAGCTTTATTGGAGGACAATGGACATTAATATGGCACCTTAACATATTGAATATAAGATAAACATATATCTGATACACATTATAATGATTTTTTTAAATACGTATATGCGAGGTAAGAAAATAGCATATGAGAATTAGGGGGAATCCTTCCCAAGAAGTGCCTGGTGAACATAGTCATCTGTGTGTAGTCCGTAATAATTTGTTCCACCTGTCTTTATTGTCAGTGTGTAATTTCTGGCACACCTAAGTCTTTCCCTCAAGAGGTGCCAAAACCCAGGAGCAAATACTGCCAGCAGGCATCATGCAGTGTTTGCTGTTAGAGAATCAGGATGCATGAGGCAAGAGGGATTGCAGCAAGGAGAAATATTTCATGTCCTCGTAGAGCCACAGAGACACTATAAGGCCTTCACCCGGTGGAGATCCCAGACTACTAGCAGCTGTACAGTGCAGTCAGGTTCACGTACTCGATGACATTCCTGCGCAGCTGAAGCCGGAACAGCCCGTCTTCACTTCAAGGTAGCTAAAGGGCAGGACTGTTGATGTTGTGATTCTCTGGGCTGCTTCTGCAGATATCACTGACAGCCCTATTGGTCCATCTCCCTAGCAACATAGTTAAAAAAATAGTGCTCTAAAGAACATGAAGCAGCAGCAGCATACAGTATTTCACCGTGATGCTTCCAGTAATGTCACCCATTGTTCTGGGTCTTTTTTTTTCTCCCCATCCAATGCAGCAGAAGTGAGAGTTTTCATGAAGTGTGGCAAGTAGAAGGAGGAAGATAAATTGCAGGCAAACGTGGTGACGGTATTTGGTTGAATTGTTATTAAAGCCCCTGTCATGCTGGATTCAGCTTCAGAGATTTCTGAGTGCTGTTGTCAGGTTGCTTGGAGGGCACCTGGGCCTGTTTGTGCAATAAAATTACTAGCTTCAGCATGCATATTGTGGCATTTATTAAATCATCCTGTAATTCATTGGAAATGTGAAGATTCATTGTGCTCAGGGCTATTAGACTGTGGAAAAACGGCAAACCTGATAGCAAAAGACATTTATCAAAATCTGATTTAGGACCTAAACCTTTATAAAGAGGGTCAACACAGGATGTTCCTTTATAGACTTTAAAAGATACAAATTTCAGCAGAGCATTTATTTAAAATTCTAGATTACACCTAAATGACCAGTATGGGGTGACAGCAAATACACAACAAATAAGTGTAATCTTCCTTCCAGTAAGAATTAAATGGAATATTTCACAGTACATTTATACAGGTACAAGTTTCTATCCTTATGATGAAACAATTACCCATTATGTCTATATACTATGTGGTACATTTTAAATGTTGCTGGAAGATTCTAGTTTTTTTTTTTTTTTTTTTAAAGATTTCACAAATAAATACATAAAAATGAAATCCTAGACTAGATGCATAAAGGCTTGCATGAAAGCATTCCCTTTGACTTTGTGAAGTGCACAATTTATTTAAGCTGAAATTTTCAAATATGCTATATCCTATAAATAAATGCGTAACATTGTATATATATATATTCAGTTTGAAAATGTCTACCATAATGTAAAGGAGAATAAATGTATGACATTTGAAATATGATGATAAAAATTTGATTAAAAAATTGCACACAGTTTTTTCCATGCAATAAAACCAAACATGAATTTATATTTCTGACTTTTGCAAAATGTCTTTTTAAATTATTCACATAACCACAAGAAGCATAATTCCTGACAAGGTAGCTGCACTGAACTGCATTTCAGACTGAGGGGGGCGCATCATAGCATCATTAATGATTCTCTCACCAAAACATTTCGCATTTCTAACATAAAATGCAACAAACTAAACAACTGAAGCATTTCCTATTTTGCCGATGTGATGTTTCTCTTTGTCCTCTTCATTCACTCCTTTCCATCTAGCATGTATGTCATTTTGTGCAATCATTCCTCCTGCGATAAACTTAAAGTGTTTGTTTTCCTTAGAGATAGTCAAATGTAAGCTTGAAATACCTTTTAGCATCTAATTTTTGCATTTCATTCCTGCAAACCTCTATCCCTAAAGTTATGTTAAATCATCATTGGAGCAAACAGAACAGTTGACTCTTCATGATTATTTCTGTTTCATTGTTTGGTGTTTTGAATGTCTGGTATTGTAAAATTAAATATTGCAGCTGATTCAGCTGTGAAACTGCTGAATCACAATTAATTTCAGATTGCCTGCTACGTGAACATGCTGAACAAATTTGCAAATGTTTGCATGTATTTGGACATAACTAATTGTTTATGCACCCCTTTGTTCTATAACGCTATACAACAAATATCTATTACCTTACTATTAGTATCAATCTCTGATTCTTATTTCTGTAGATACATTGCCATCTAGTGCTGAAACAATGCAAATTCACCATCTCAAATACAAAAGCGCCTATGAGTAAATGACAGTCTTACTGTTTTTCTTATAAATAAGTATTACAGATAGCTTATTTTAGCATTACAAGGTCACCATTGCAAATAGCAGAAGATTTTAACTCCAGAGTCTAGATTTTAGTTAAAAATATGTCTTTTAAAATGCACCAACATGTTTTAATAGTGTATCCATGTTAGCTAGGACACATATACAGCACTTTAAGAAGCTGATAATGAAGACCAAAATTAGTGAGTAGTCTGCTAGCAAGGTCTTCAGATCACTGGGGCTTGATATTTTGATCAACTTTCCTAATAAGTGAGCCTATAGGTTTTGAAGACTAAGCGCTAAAAGTGAATTTAAAATAAAATAAAGTAAAGAAGATTTTACCACAGTTCAGACTGAAGGGCTTCAAGCAAAAGAAAAAGTGAGATAACATTTTTAAATAACTAGATGTTTTAAATAGCATTGCTACTAAAATAAATCTTGCCTCTCCAAAAGGATCCATTTTGATTTAAGTAGCTTAATACTGTATTAATTGAGCTGTTGGAAATCCACCCATTTATCTTCTGACCACTTATCCAATACAGACACATGAGGAGGGGAGGGCTAGGGGCCTATGCCAGGGCAATAGGAGGGCTCAGAGCTTATACCAGGGGTATGAAGAGGGCTTGGAGCCTATACCAGGGGTATGAAGAGGGCT
>JAODKE010000101.1:21817549-21832166 GCA_026779605.1 Mormyrus hasselquistii | reverse complement strand
AAAGTTATTTCTGTGACCATTGTGAGTTTTTCTTTCATTGACTGAAGGGTACCAACAATTTTGTCCACGTGTGTATAACAGGGGTATGAAGAGGGCTCGGAGCTTATACCAGGGGTATGAAGAGGGCTTGGAGCTTATACCAGGGGTATGAAGAAGGTGTGGAGCATATACCAGGGGCATGGGGAGGGTTTGGAGCTTATACCAGGAGCATAAGGTGTGCATGGATCCTATACCAGGGGCTTGGAGTCTATGTCAGGGGCATGAGGAGGGCTTGGAGTCTATGCCAGGCATATGAAGAGGGCTTGGAGTCTATATTGGGGACTGAGGAGGGCTTGGAGCCTATGCCAGGAGCATGAGGAAGGATTGAAGCTTATGCCAGGGGCATTAGGAGGGCGTGGAGCCTTTACCAGGGATATGACAAGGGCTTTGAGTCTATGTCAGGGGCAAGAGGAGGGCTTGGAGCCTATATCAGTGTCATGAAGAGGGCTTGGAGCCTATGCCAGGGTCATGAAGAGGGCTTGGAGCCTATGCCAAGGGCATGAGAAGAGCTTGGAGTCTATGTTAGGGGCATGAAGAGGTCTTGGAGCCTATAACAGAAGCATGAGGTGGGATTGGAGCCTATGCCAGGGGCATTAGGAGGGCTTGGAGCCTTTACCAAGGATATCATGAGGGCTTGCAGGCTATGTCAGAGGCATGAGGAGAGCTTGGAACCTATACCAGGGGCATGAGGAGGGCTTGGAGCCTATGCTAGGGACATGAGGAGGGCTTGAAGTCTATGTCAGGGGCATGAGGAGGGCTTTGAGTCTATGCCAGGCATATGAAGAGGGCTTGGAGTCTATGTCAGGGGCATGAAGAGGGCTTGGAGCCTATACCAGGTGCATGAGGTGGGATTGGAGCCTATGCCAGGGGCATTAGGAGGGTGTGGAGCCTTTACCAGGGATATGACAAGGGCTTGGAGTTTATGTCAGGAGCAAGAGGAGGGCTTGGAGTCTATGTCAGGGGCATGAAGAGATCTTGGAGCCTATACCAGGAGCATGAGGTTGGATTGGAGCCTATGCCAGGGGCATTAGGAGGGCTTGGAGCCTTTACCAGGGATATCATAAGGGCTTGGAGTCTATGTCAGGGGCATGAGGAGGGCTCGGAACCTATATCAGGGGCATGAGGAGGGCTTGGAGCCTATGCCAGGGACATGAGGAGGGCTTGGAGTCTATGTTAGGGGCATGAGGAAGGCTTCGAGTCTATGCCAGGCATATGAAGAGGGCTTGGAGTCTATGTCAGGGGCATGAAGAGGGCTTGGAGCCTATACCAGGAGCATGAGGTGGGATTGGAGCCTATGCCAGGGGCATTAGGAGGGCTTGGAGCCTTTACCAGGGATATGACAAGGGCTTGGAGTCTGTGTCAGGGGCATGAGGAGGGCTTGGAGTCTATGCCAGGCATATGAAGAGGGCTTGGAGTCTATGCCAGGCATATGAAGAGGGCTTGGAGTCTATGTCAGGAGCATGAGGTGGGATTGGAGCCTATGCCAGGGGCATTAGGAGGGCTTGGAGCCTTTACCAGGGATATGACGAGAGCTTGGAGTCTATGCCAAGGATAAGAGGAGGACTTGGAGCGTATATCAGTGTTATGAAGAGGGCTTGGAGCCTATACCAGGGTCATGAAGAGAGCTTGGAGCCTATGCCAAGGGCATGAGAATAGCTTGGAGTCTATGTCAGGGGCATGAGAAGAGCTTGGAGTCTATGCCAGAAGCATGAGGTGGGATTGGAGCCTATGCCAGGGGCATTAGGAGGGCTTGGAGCCTTTACCAGGGATATGACGAGAGCTTGGAGTCTATGCCAAGGATAAGAGGAGGACTTGGAGCGTATATCAGTGTTATGAAGAGGGCTTGGAGCCTATACCAGGGTCATGAAGAGAGCTTGGAGCCTATGCCAAGGGCATGAGAATAGCTTGGAGTCTATGTCAGGGGCATGAGAATAGCTTGGAGCCTATGCCAAGGGCATGAGAATAGCTTGGAGTCTATGTCAGGGGCATGAGAATAGCTTGGAGCCTATGCCAAGGGCATGAGAATAGCTTGGAGTCTATGTCAGGGGCATGAGAATAGCTTGGAGTCTATGTCAGGGGCATGAGAAGATGCACTCTCTGCATTTTAAGCCCTTCTCTGCGATAATTGCAGTTTGTTGATGACCATGTGAAGTGTGTTTGAACCTTTATATTGTAAACACAAAACACATTTGTGATGGATTGTATCTTTTCTTAGCCTTTGTTTAACCATTAAATAGGATTATTGTCAGATACATGACATTGGTCACCAGAGTTGCTCAGTACAGATGTTGCTCAAGTGGTCCAGCAGTATGTGAAATCTAGGTTCATCAGTCAGTACCTCTGTCCTGATATAAGAGAAATCTATTAAGTTGAAGTATTTCTCCAATGTGCAAGCCAGTGTTGGAAATTAAGATACTAATGCAGTAAATTTGAGTGGTAAGGTGGTATTATATTAAACAATATAAACCACTTCAAGATGCACTTTAGAATTGGCCTTGGGTTTCAATTTAAAAAGAAAACTAAGGTGGATTAAAGAAAATGTATGGAACCCGGGAAGACACATAGGAGGAAAAAAAGATAGATGTTTGCGAGATCTCGCAAAATATTAATAACTGCACTGTGTCCGTTTGAAATACAAAAGAGGGGATTTTGACCTATTTATCAGCTAATAAGTATAAACGTAAAAAATACAGACATGTCCAGTTGAGTGTGCTTTATGCATTAAACTTTGGGGGACGCTGCACACCATGCTACTTTCATATTATCTGTTCTTATACGCATTTATTTATAAATAATTGCACTGTCTATTCACTGCCAGTGACTGTAAGAAAGACAGCTGGGCTATTGATCATAAAGTGCACACACCGCTATTGAAATATATTCATTAAAAATTTGACTGTAAATAAATCTGAAAAATGGGTGTCGTTCACTTTTGTTGAAAGCGCTAGAGTTAAGATTTAAACCTGAACCCACTTTCCTGTGTGCCTCCCTGATATTCTCCATTGATGATGTATACATGTATGGAAATGGAATTTCAACACCGGTAAAGTTAACTTTATATGCAGTTTTCCGGCTATCTTTCAATATATTTCAATGTTTGTGTGCACACTTAATGTTCAACAACCCATCTGTCTTGCTTAAAATCACTGGCGGTGAATTAGTATAACTAAATGAGTACACATAATTTAATCCGTAATGCACGCCTAACGGGACATGTCTGTATTACTTAGGTTTATGCTTATTAGTCGATAAATAGGCCAAAATGACTTCTTTTGTATTCCAAGAGGACACAGCACAGTTATTAATGTTTTGTGAGATCTCACAAATGTTTATATATATTTATTTTCCCTCCTATATCCTCTCCAGGGCTCCGTACAAATAAATGAATTTAAATTTGATTTAACTCTTTAACTCTGGCTTTAACCCAGTTTAAAAGCTGTGGTGCTTGTCACACCACTGGCTTCTCTGGTGGTTAGGGAAAGGGCATAACAATAGGAAAAGGGGGAATGTGGAAAAGAAGATCTGTAACAACACCTCCTATGGATTACGGACACCAATGGTTTATTTACAAGAGGAAGAATATTATTACACTACATACTATTATATACAAGCGCGTAACAGAAGTGTACATATAGAACAAATCCAATACATTATTATAACTAAGGATTCTCACAACCTTTCACTTTAGAAGACAAAATGATGGCAATGCCAATGTCCCAGATACTCCCAACCCAAACAAAAAAACACAAGACATTAATATAAACCAGACTTAAAAACTGGAAAAAAAACAATACAAAAGAAACTGGTTAAAATGGAAATGAACTCGATCCGAAGAACTCTTTACTGTACATGTGAGTACAACCAACCTCATCCCATAGCACTTTCACCAGACGCTTTTCAGGTTTTATCTTGCCCTGCTTTTTCTTCTCGTGCTCCTCTTCCTGTCTTCCTGCTTAAATAAGGTTAAGCTATTTAAACACAAAAGGAAATCTCAATATGTGTACTTGACTGTACTTGTGTTCCTGTGTACCTGTTGTACGTCATCTTCATTGGCAAAGACCGGTTCCAATGCTAACACTTACACGAGAATAGTAGTAATCCCCGAATGTTGGTCTTGCTCTGCCCCAAATAACAAGGATATATCAGTTGTATCCATGCCGAAAGAGACCAATCCCATGATTCATTGCACCCCAACTTCCTTCTTGGAAGGCAAGTCTTGCTAACTTGCCGAGATTCTCTATACTTATAATTTTTACACCTGCAAGGTAACAGGCAGGAAATAGGCCACCCTTCTTCAAGTTTGCTAAAGGCACAATCTGAGTGACAGGAGATTCAACCAATGACCCAAGGGGACAGTGACACCTGGGAGGTATTCCACAAAGCAGGATTTCCTAGTTAGCTGGATAACTTAAGCCAAACGTGAACATTTTCCAACAGGAAAAGAGGTAAGTGACATTCCAATTGGACAATCATTACATTTGGCCCCACTGCAGAGCTAGAGACAGAAGCCATCATGGAGTCGGAGCCAGGAGCCACCTGCTTTGTGGAATACCCCCTGGAATGCGTCTTGTATGTGACACATTTTAAATGATATGAGTCTTTTTTATTTATATGCATGGAAAACCAATGGGGAATTGTAGGAAAATAAACCACTAAAATGAACATCATGAAAATAAAAAGTAAAGTATGCATGCATGTATGTATTTGTTTTATGCAGTGGCTTACCCTAAACATTATAAATATCTGCAGAAATTTAGTTGCAATAGTAAACAAGTATATTTAAGACTAACTAACTGTTTTGCAACAATGAAATTTTTGCATGTCAAAAAAAAAAAAGATATTTGCCATATCTAATCCATAATGGATCATGGTTATCGGAGCTGTAGATAAAATACTGAGGAATTGACCTGTGTGTCCTCAGTGGTAGGTACAGGAATAACTGTGTGTAGCACTTTTTCTGAATCTTTTCAGATTTCTGAATGTATTATATGTACTTCAGTTCTATATTACAACCAGTTACTACTGTTTTTGAATTCATGCAACAAATGTTGGACAAATCCGTGAATTCCGAACAAAAATACATAAAAATGTGCATCAAGATGAACACATTTACTCCGCATTTTTGATTTATCAGTCATTACTGGCAATAACTTTTTTCTTAACTATCAGTTTTGATGACATACTTCTGCAACTTATTTTGCACAAAAGAAAGACTTCATTAGCCCATTGATTAAGAAGTGAAACGAATACCATAAAGCAAAACAATCCGGGCTGATCCTCTGTTTTTAAGAACGTTTAGTCTGATTTTAACATTGGCCACTAGATGTCATCCAGAGCATATATAAATGCTACAGAATAACAAAGTTCAAGTGAATTACACAAAAAGATACTTGCTATATAAACTACACACACACAAGTACGATTCTTTTCAGTGATCAGTGGTTCTTGAACATTTTGAGCAGCAACTGTCAAATGAGTTCAACCCATCATCAAAACTTTCTGATATGTATAAATTACAGATACAGTAAATCTAGTGTTTAAATGAGCTTACACTAATCTTTGAGTATCTGCTCTGTGTTTAAAAAGTCACCATTCCTTATTAATCAAATTCTAGCCTCAGACCTGGAATCTCTGACAAATATTTTCCAAATATGGAGTCATGGTGATGCAGTGGGTGGCACTATTGCAGCATTCTTGTGGGCTGGAGGGTTTAAATCTCCCCCCTCTGTGTGCGCGGAGTTTTCAAATTTCGCCCTGTTGAAAGATATGCAGTTAGGTGAACTGCCCATTATACGCAAGTGCCTAACGATGCACTGGGATCCCAGTAAGGATGCTACTCCTTCCCTAAGCCCCCTGCCTGGGGTTGGGTCGAGCCCCCCTTTTGCACCATGTCTGAAAAAGATGGACAGAAAACTGTTTTGACTTCTGCATATTTGTGTAATCAGGCCGAAAGAATCGATCTCATTGCATTCATCTTCCTGAAAGGGTGCAACTCACTGAATACACACCAGCTGATGAATTTGCCTTGTTCCTACAATAGTGAACAGTCTGCATTATATAATTCGACTTGCCGAAACTTCCTGAGATGTACATTTTGCTGACACCAGAAAATGTAGAGATATAGTTCTAGTAGCATAGCAAGCTGGAAAAATTGCCCATGCATCCATCCAAAGCTCATGCCTTCGGGGTTTCATGTTTGTTTCCATCCCCTGCTGTTTGATTATGAGTTTCTGTGTGTGTGAAGTTGAATAGTTCCCCTCATATTAGCAGCCAGGTGGGTGGTTTACGTGAATTGTTAGAAAGTGAATTTGTGGGTCTTGTTTTGGACTGGCATACCAATCGGAGTGTAGCCAGCCTCATGGTCTGTGGTTACTGCGATAGGATGAATGGTTTTGGCTCAAGAAAGCAACTGATACTTTTCCAAACAGCCATCTCACATTTTGTACAACAGACTTATCCAATACTTATGGTGACATTTTGATCATCACAGTTGGTATGAGTGATTGTGATATTTTAAATGGCTCAATGGGTCAAACATAACAATGTCATCTTTTTCAAATAAAGTAGCAATTTCCACATGCATGTTCAGCTTGATATATTTGTTGCATTTTCTTGCATAATTTTTTGCATTTTTGTAGTATTTTAGAGCTCTTTAAATACCAGCAACTTCTAGATAGATCCATTCCTTAAAAATCCATCATCATGTTTCTTATGTTGGTACTGATTTTTGCCCAGCAAATACAAAATATATGCCGACCTGTGTGTGTGTCCTGCAGTGACCTGGAATCCCATTCAGGGTTTCCCTGCCTTCTTCACTGGGATAATTACCAGGCTTCCAGTGACCTTGTGCTGGTTAAGCAGTGGGAAGACAGATGGATGTTAGCAATACATGCTTCAGGTTATTCGGTTGAGAAATTATTTGTGTTTTAAACTATTTTCATGTTTTGAAAAATGTGAATTTCGTCAGATCTAAGATATATTTCTCCATGTTTGAAACCATTACATTTGAAGTAAAGGTTCATGCTTATATCCATCGATCCATTCATCCATCCATCACCCATCTAACCAATTATTCTGGCCAGGAAGGTATATATATATATATATAAATTAATCTGAATGGATTTACATCCAAGGAATACCTTATCTAGGTCCATTTCATAATCAAATAATTATTCACACAAAAAAACCTTTTAGTATCAGACAAAGATATAGTATATAATATATAGTGATATATTATAATGCAAAACAAAAATGATGCATCCAAAAATATAATGTGTTCTGAGTTGTTCTTGTAAATTCAAGCAGGTGGGAACGCCAAGGTTTGATTCTCTCATAGATTTTTCTCCTTTTCCAGAAGGCTGTAGGTCCTTAGATGTTTCCTCCATCTCATCTGTAAAGCAGTAAATTGGGTATTTTTTGGTGCAAAAGTTCATGATCATTTTGCGCTCTCCTCAGAGGATTCTCTGCTCAGCATCATTATATACCAATCTGTGGTGGTTTTACTTGTTTTGGAATTGCCAGGACACTGGCAGTTCGTACAGTGTGGAGGTTCCATGTGCCAGTCTGTCAGTCTGGGTGCAGGCAGGTCTGCCAGCTTGCCTATTATGTAACAATAACCTCTCCCAACTCCATGGGTTCCCTTTGACAGCTTTAAATTTGGCAGCCAGAGTTTCCCAAAGAGATTATTTTCTGGGACCATTTATTTCATAGTCCACTATTTTGGCAGGATATACGGTAGTTGTGATACATGTAAACCATGTGGTTAAAGTTATAGATATTATTCCAGGTAATGACAATGAATATCCATAACACACCTGCATCTATCTTTGTGTTTTGTCAAGGAACCAATTGCAAAAGTGTCAAACTTTAGTAGAATCTGTCTTTATAACAAGGAAAAAACTTAATGAAGAGCCTTGAAATCATAGTAATAGTCACAGTTGTTTTATTTGAAACCAGTTACAATGTTTTCATATTACTTCCGTATAAGTTTTCTGAAAAATAAACTTTTATATACCTGCATAAATATTTAGTCGATGTTTGTTTGCATGACTTTTTTTGACTATTTTAAAGGTCCTGTTAGAAATGGTTGCTGAGTTGATCAGTTGAATCATTGTAAATTATACAATACAGTAGAACGCAAAACAAAACAGACCTGCTAAAACTTGTATGGATTGAGATGCATCTCTGATGGGCTGAAACAAAGGTAGATGGATCTACTGGGATGCTGATGCCTGTGAATCGCTCTGTCTCGCTGTACCTTTCGACCAAGTTTGACATGAAAAAAGGCGGGCAGTTGGGGTCTGGAACGGATGGAATTCATTTACAATATTTATTATGAGGAAATTCGATTTGGACCTTGACCAAAACACAACTCGACCAGCCTTCTGGGATGAGTTAAGTTAATGTTCCAACATACCACTGTAAATACTACATGCTTGTTTCCAGGGGTCTTCATCTCCTTTCAACACAACAGCCATCTTTTAATGAATATGCACTGCCATATTTACCAGTTACATCATGCCGTCTATATGCTCCTTCTCATTGTTGATTCACTTCACTGGAAGTGATTTCTTTACATTTTTTGCTGCTTTGATGCTGCACCCTGATAGTATACAGAAAACTGTGCTGATATAAATATCATCAAATGCCTAGCATGTGCATTACTTCAATATGGTAAGAAAGACTACAAAAGAATGGTATTAACTGCATCAACTTACGTTGCAGTCGAAATGGGGGGTGCTTCTGTCTCAGTGTTTTTTCCTGCATTTTCCATCTAAAGCTGCAGAATTTTATTTTTGTTAAGACTGTAACATGGCCCGGTAAAACTTGCTGAAAGACCCATGTAATCGCAGCAGAGCAGAGATCTATAATTCTGTAAGAGGTATCAAGGGAAATCTCCCTGGTATTAGTAATTTTATCTCAAAGAGATCCAATTTTCTCTGAAATTAGAGGTTGTAAACTAGATTGAAGGGCTGCATGCCTTGTTGCAGTAAAACAATTACAATACATACATATAGGAGTACCAGTGCTACTCTCAAACACAGGGTCTGATAAATTGAGCTGTACAAGACATTACCAGTCCAATACCAGTCATGTAGTGGGAAGGGTATTGGGTATTGTCATGTCTGTAAATCCATCCATTTTCTATTTATCCAGAAAAGGACCATGGGAAACCAAGCCGCCATACAAGGCAGCACACGTCACCAGGTAAGGGCCTTCCCAGACAGGATGACAGTCTTTCTCAGGGCACACAATCATAATCACAGTTTCATAAAGACGTGGTTGGCTCAGTTTGCTGTGAAAGGACTTGACTGGCCTGCACAAAACCCTGATCTCAACCACATTAAACACCTTTGGGATGAACTAGAATGGAGATTGTGAGCCAAGCCTTCAAGTTCAACATTAGTGCCTGACCTCACAAATGCTCTTCTGAATGACACACTCCAAAATTTTGTGTAAAGCCTTCCCAGAAGGGTGGCAACTATTATACCTGCAGAACGGGAACCAAGTCCATATTGATTAGAGTTACAGTAACATTACGATTAAATAGCGCATGTGCAATAATCACCAGGGCCTCATATGACGGCCATAAACATTTGTCCAGATGCCAATGTTACTGTACTGTACAGATGTTCAGTTATGCCTACAATTTGGTAAGCTCATTAGTAGTTTGCCTGTATGGCTGCTGGCCACATAGGATTCTGTGATCCTAGACTCCTTTGGTCCTGCACTATGTTTCACCCAAGGGGAAACGGTCAACTCAGCTCTGACAAAGTCGGGCAAAGGCCATCAGACCAATGCATTAGCGATCTCACCTCAACCCTCACTGAACAAGATAGAGCCCACAGGTAGATCCTCCCCTGTCCCTGTCTCAGGTCCCAAAGGGTCACACAGAATGCCAAAATGGGAAAAACATTGTCTGATGTTAATGTAATCAATGGACATACCCATTGCTTGGTCTCATTTGAATGGTCTCAGTCTTAAATGAGTATATCATAATATACCCCACCATTAACATTCCAATTGACCACTGGAATGGAACTCATCTGTCCAGTGAATTATTAGTATACCCTGAAGGAGATCAGAAACCGATCACAGCTTAAAACCAATATCTCTAAGTAAAACAATAACCATAACATCTGGTCAGCGATTTGTGTATCACCATCTTCAAAGCAAACCCATATCTTGGTTTGGTATTTAAGGAAGGGTCCACAAGACCGTCGGGAGGACATTCTGGAGCCAGAACCTCCACATGGTAAGTGTAATCAGCATACTCGTCATGTATAGTCTTAACTGTAATCAGAACTCCCACATAGTGCTGCGCAATTAGCATCTGTAGTCAAATCTGTCTCACAGCTACAGTGTGCACCTTCTATTGGAGTGTGTATCCCTTTGTCTCTGTTGTCTTGTACAGTATGCATATAATGTAGTTTTGTTGATCCCTGTGTCGTGGTTTTGACTGATGATGGATGTATGTTGTCTTACCCAGTGGATAAACTATGCTTTGATTACTTGTTCTTTGTCTCTGTGTAATTCCTGGTTAGCAGTGAACCACAGCATTTTTAGACTCGGTTATACTGGGAGAGTGGCTGCATTATACTAGACATGCTATCTGGCCACGGAGTTGAGTCCATCAGACATAAGGTGCTTTAACACTGAAGTTCCAGAACCTGGTCTTGGTGTATAAGTACCTGGGCTGTCTTGGCTTGGAACTTTAATCGCCTCTCCCCTCTTTCCTCTGTCGCTTCCACACCACACAAGAGGAACTGGGATCTTTATGCTAAGTAAGCATGGGAGACAAAAAAAAAGTGCGTAGGTTAAACTTCACACATAATTCCATATGAAACTACAGTACACCGTGCTGCCAAAACAAAGGAGGATAAATAAGTCGTTTTGTTCATTTTTTGTTAGTTACTGGAGTATCGATCACGATTAAAAAAGGGACATAGCCTTTTATTTATATTTTACTTATAGAACCATTGCATATTCATGATTTTTAATATATCTGACCAGCAGACCGATCTTTAATTTTTCATGGAATAAAAAACAACGTAATGTTATCTCACTAATACTTGCTGGCAAGTTTCACCACCGGCACTTGTGAATATTAGACAAAAGTATATTGGTTAGCAATTGAATTTTCCATTGCAGAAAATATGGAGACACAAGCAAAAAATGTATTAAGTCATGCATTAAATGTACTTGGAATGCAAAAATAATTACATTTGCTCAATTTTTGCTCCACCACGTCTCCTTTTCTGCACTTCTGCATAACTTCCACATCAGCGCAAGAGTTTGTGGTCTATCAACCAGCAAGCTACCACTGTAAAGGCCTTCCCAGAAGTAAAAGTACCAAATCTTGTTTTAGTACAGTATGCACCAAAAATGGTTCTGGAACTACCTCTGAGGAACTACAATCGGGCTGAATACCTATGATGTGAACACAACAAAATCCCTGGTTCTGGAAAATGGTTCTGGTTTAGAAAAATTTCCAGTGGTGTGAAAGTGCCTATACTTCCATTGAATTGCTCCCTGAATTAACCATGGTGATTCTTGCCTGTCAGACACTAAGTTGAGTTAACTAGATATACTGCCAGTCCCTGAGCTAGTTAACCAAACGTACTGGCTTTAGGCAACCTATAAGTTGGATTAGGTAGGTCCCAGGGTCAGTTAGGTATACAGCTAGGTACAGTATACTGAGTCAATCCCTGAGCGAGTTCACCAAACATGCTGGCTTTATATTTTCAGCCTCTGAATTGAATTAGTTAGATATATTGACTTCAGGCAGTCCCTGACCTTACGTGACCAACAGACGGTTTTACTGTGCAGCCTCTGAGTTGTATCTCCCAGATATAATGCTTCTCAGTAGCCCCCAAGATAGACAGATCAAACATGCCGATAGTTTAATAGTTTGCAGCTGCCCCACAGACTCTGAACCGAGATTAAGCTGAATTTATATTGTGATCAAGAATCTCACTTAATCGGCAGATCCCACACAGCATTACTGCAAGGAGTAGCGGAGTTAATCAGCTGTAGGCATAGAAGTAATCAGGACAAACCCTAAGCTAACCAGCTAAAATATTCTAACTTAAGCACTAAACATAAATTCACAATTCAAGTTTGCCAAAAAGGGTAAGTAACTTTTCAGCAGGACCTACACGCATTTAGAGCCTTCAGCTGCCCAGTAGGATTCTGTTGCTGGGCCACTAGGCAGCTCCTTATATGCCTAAAATATTAATGAGGGATAATATGACTCCCAGAAGTTAGTAATATATATAAATTTTGAGTATCCTTGTTTTTAATTAATGTTTCAGACTTTAAACTGCAAAAAGTACCACCACTACTCCAACGTCTTTTACCCTGTTTATCCACAAAAGCTCCTCTTTCCAAAGGTGTTGTGCTTTCTGAGCTGTCACTATCTTCAAGGCCACTTCAGTGCTTATCGCTTCCATGATATACACATACAGCAATATGTGGCTCACTATGCAAACCAAATTCAATAAACAGACATTACTAACTTTTGGGGTGTCACAGTACACATCTCATTAATGTTTTAGGCTAACCAAATTGTTGGCATAAATAAACATCCATGTAGTACCAAAAATCTGGAATCTAGGCAAATGTTTTGACTGTCATCTATAGCCCTGGACCCTGGTGATTATTGCACTTGTGCGATATAATGACAATGTGATATCATGCAGCCCTAATCAATATGGAGTTGGTTCCCCCTTTGCAGGATTAACAGCTGCATTTTTCTGGGAAGATTTTGTACTGGGTGATGTTGCAATGTGATATCTTGCAGCCCTAATATTGATGCCTATGGATTTGGAATGGGATGTCATATAAGTTCCTGTAGGTGTAATGGGCAGGTGTGCCAATACTTTTATCCATATAGTGTACCAATAAATGGAAAGCAGAGTATGGACAGAACTCCACATACTGAGAGCAGGGAATGGATCACACAGGCCTTGACGTCTGAGGCCACAGTGCTAGGCAAACTACAAATTGTTTTAACATGTACAGGATTTACAATATTATGTACTTGAACTACATTTCAGAGATGATGCTTAAAAGCTTGAATCTAACTATTCACATATAACTCATGTCGCAGCAGAGAGAACTACACATTTTGTAGAACTACAAAATTTTCTAGAGGAAACTGACATTCATGCTTGCTGCTCTGCCTTCCTAGTGACAGACAAAGGAAAAATACTACCACAGCTGCAGGAAAAAAAGCATTCCAGGCTGTTTAGGCATCAGAGAGATTTCGCAGTGAAGCAAAATGAAGCAGATGTCACACAGGACACAAAACTGGGCTTGAACCAACAGGTTACCTGCAAATACTGTACAGGCCACCTTTGGGCAAAGTGACAGCTCTAATTTTAGAAATTTGAATATAACACTATAGCATAGATTTCTGAAATTTAATTTTCTATCCATATTGCAATGGCTTATCCTGGTCATGGTTGCAGGGAAGTCTGGAGCCTATCCCATACAACACTGGGCACAAGACAGGGGTACTTTGCTGCACATGGTGCCAGGAGGGCACACAAAGTGATACACAAGGAACCGAGTATGACACAAGAACATGAAAGGTCCAAACATACAAAGCAGATGGAGGATTCAGCCCCTTGGAGGCAAATCTCTTAAAGAAAACACAAATTACTACTGATGACACAAAACTAACCTCTAAAAATCCTGAATATTTTCCATATCTTCATTTCCACATTTAAAAATCCATGCATCATGCCTTTATTAGACTACCTTAGAAATAGGTGCGGAAACTTAATACTCAACCAATATATAAACACACTTTGTATTCATATAGCAAAGTCCTCGCAGACAATCTAAGAATGTAGACCATTGTTTTGCATTAGCTCTGTGCTTTATCAATCATGTTCACCAGGGACACTTTGGGCTGTTTTGGAACAGTTAAATCAATGGTTATTCAATAGGCGGTCATTAAACAGTCTCTGTAGTGTGTATTAGGCGTTGATTTGTTAGAAGGGCCAACTAAACAGTTTTGAATATAAGATTAATTGTTGTCGGAGGAGTGTAATGAACATCAAGGATTCAGATGCCAATATGGGACTGTGGCCAAGACCCTGCAATATATTAATTCATGTTCTATCAGGCCCGGTGACTGCCCCTGGGCAATATGAAGGCTCATTTATTAAAACTTCATTAATACTGTCAATAGCACACATTCCATAAGCATTCCCCATGCTGACCACAGATTTTTCTTGTTTTTCCAGTGGAACAGGGGTCAACTTGTCAGTAGCTTAGATCACTAATTAAACGACAAAGTGCATACTCTGCATATCATTTGCTTAAACAGTTTGACATAACCATTTATATTAATCTTATACTAATCTTGATAAATTTTAGGCAACTGGTTCACAAGAGTCTTATACACTATATATTACGTGGAGTTCAATGAGACCAGATTCAGAAGGGAAAAGCTTTCAAAATGACAATATTTAATCTTTCATCTTGTATGTAATGGAATATTTTTGGTCCATGCAAGCAAACAAAATTTCGGTAGATAACATCTTTTAAAATATGACTACAAATACTT
>JAODKE010000101.1:21763072-21781319 GCA_026779605.1 Mormyrus hasselquistii | reverse complement strand
GGTTAATGAGGGGGCGTGGCATGCAAGAGGATCATGTGAGCCGGGTGTGACAGTATTTCCCTGTGTTTCCTTAGTTTCAGGTTCCTTAATACAGTTCCTCAGTTGGTTATTGTCATTTTTTATGTGAGTGTTTCTCTGCCCAGCTCCCTAGTTCTAGTATCTGTATTGCCTGTTTCCCTGTGTAGTTTTATTTATGGTTCATTTTGTAGTGTTTTCACCTTATTTCCGACCCCTCGTGGTCTTTGTTGTTGTTGTTTTCGCATTGGTTACCAGTGTCTTTCAGTTCCCCCAATAAACTCCTGTTGTCTCTTAAAATTGCAAGTGGATCATCTCCTTCTTCTCCTGCCCGCATTTTCCCTGGGTCCATGACAGTTCCTAAATCAGGAACTTTTGGATTTTTGTATTTTAAATATAAACAAATATACACTGTACTACCACAACATATGCATTCAATTAATTTTTTTTCCATCCTGATTTTGCATCAGATCATTTCAGGCCTGGCTATTAAATCATTCTGATCAGTGATTCAAGATCAAGGTAGGATTGGTTTAAGAACATTAAGGCTCAAAAAAGAAAAAAAACTATTTAAAGAAAAATCCTGCAAAGTGCTGTAATGACAAGAACAGAAACGCTCTCCCAGTCAGGTCCAGTGGCCCCTTTTTCCCCAAAGATGTAATTATAAGTGCCAACTGTGGTACTGGGAGTGGAAAGGCAAGGAAACCGGCGGCACCATGGGTCTATAGCTGTACTTCATTCAATGTGGCACTGCAATTACATTTCAAGCACATTCAATAATCAAACTTTAATATTAGCATAGCAGAAGAAAACAAGTCTTTGATTGAGTGCAACAGTGGACAGCTACCAACTGAAACTCCCATCCCAACTAAATGGACAGTTTCTCTCTTAGCGACAACGCTAGATAAACGCCCAGGTCAAACTCTAGGCAAAACAATCAGCCGATCAGTATCAGTCCCTAATGTGACTCTGACATGCAAAAAAAGTGCAAATTATCATTTGATTATAAGTACAAGAAGAAAACATATTAAAATATTTATTTTTCACTCTGGTTTTCAAAGGTAAAGTGAAATGAATAGCCAGCTGGCAATCAGCCTCTGTTATCTGTTAACTGGTTAGCAGTTTGTACCCTGGTTCCAGCCAGGGATTTGTCTCAGTTCACAACCTTTGTCCTTCTATTGAAAAGACATGCTGACTGCAGCAATGATAATTTTCCATATACTATATACTTATTTATAAAAATATCTATTTATTTATATAAAAGAATCCCCAGCAAATGTTCCCCCTTCTACAGGATGTGCTGTATCTTACCTGCTTACCCTAGTCAGACTTGCAGTGGAGTCTGGATGAATGAAGTGACAGTGCTTAGCCCTGAACCATCTCCCCCAGCAGAGCTAACATGTACAATAATAGCACTTTTGAAACCGGCTTCTGAAGCTCAAAATTCTTAACAGGTGCAATGCAAAAGTAATTTGTGGTTCCTGAAAACAAAGCCAAGGGGGATATACCACAGTGTATCTGGCAGGTCTTGACAATTCTAAACACGCTAAGACAGCTCATCACTACATAGAATATGTTAGCGGTCCTGGTTACACCTCATTAAGGTGGTTAAATTACTCCAGCACACAAAATGACATGGTAAACAATTCATTAACAAACTCAAAGGAATGTCATTCGCAATTACACTGTGATTTGATCTGTAGCTACATTTTGACAAAGGAAAACAAGACAAAACAAAACAAGGTGATAGGACCTGTAAACAGCAAGGCCTGTATGACCAGTGTTTTCATTTTTAATTAAATATTGTTATAGCCCATTAAGGTTAAGAAATCATATTTAAGCCATTGGACAAAATGTTCAATAATGAATGTACAGGTCACTTTTATCTGAATGAAATTTAAATGTTTTCTATACAGAAGAAAGATCCTTGAGAAGCAAACGTCACATGATTCACTATTCAACATAGTAGCATCAGGGAGAATGAGAACCTGTTGTTCCTACAATTTAGGTAGACAGCTAGGCTCTAATTTTTATACATTTATAAACAATATTCACCAAAATACGGAATCTCAACACATATGATGGCCGACACAACGAGTTAGCTATCACTTAGTTTCTATTCTGATATCGGGAATCATGATGCACCAAATGCCCTTAGATGAATTTGTAACACTGTCACGGTTATGATAAATCTGCGTCATGACGGAATGAGCTGCCCGCTCAGCTGCAGTGATTATAACATTTAATCACTCGCCTTTAGTACTACGCTGACATTGTCCGGCCAGGCTCCTTGCCAAAAGGCGTGATTTACCAGCCTCTTCATGGGAAAAACTAATTCGGGAGACGGATTGCTGAAAAGGTTCTTCATCAGGCACATAAATCATTCTTTAATCAGAGCACAGAGAGCAGACGTGGACAACTCACACCACCACAGGAGAAGCGTCAACTCAACGCTGGCCGTGCTGCTGCTCCCTCTAACTGTCCATTCTCTTAGCCGATTGATTCTTTTTTCCCTCTTTTTATTTCCCCTTCCTCTTGTCATCTGGGAGGATATCTTGGTTCTCAGCCGGGGACGGTGGCCTCCTTGTGTCCTGTTGGTGCTGCGAATGTATTTTCTGGCACATTATGTCCCTCAGGTCAAACCTAATGCCATTCTTCAGCCTTGTCACCTCAGCCCCTCCTTTCAGCTATTCCTGTATTGGATGTGGGGCTACCCTCCTGTTAACAGCACCCTAGAGAGAGCCCTGACGGACTGCATGCTTGACGATTTGCCATTTTTAGCGGCTGAGCAGAGCCACAGGCTAAGGAACCGAGTCCAAACAAGAGGTGAGGCAAAAGGTCAAGTGTTCACTTGCGGAGGAAATAATACCTTCAGTATAGAGAAATATTAAATCAATAGGTGTTTGTTATTTATTGATCTATTGGATACCGGCGTTCAGTTAATCTGTAAATGAAAAACATTGAATTTAATTCATAACTATTGTGCACAAATAATTTCTTGTGTCCATGACAAACAGAAATTTAGTCAGGGATGAGGAAGATGCTCGATATTCGACATACCAAGATACTCCAGCCATTGAAGCCTCACGATTAAAGGTTTGGTCCATGTGTAACAAACTTTGTGGCACAATCAGCAGATTGTGAAAATGGTTTCTCCTCTACGAAAACAAACGACTGAATCCCAGCTCAAAAGTTAATTGAAATACCTCTTTGTGAGTCATGTTACAGCTCACACCAGTCCACACTTTCTCTCACAAAACTTTGGATCGCTTTAAACAAAACAACAATACAACTTATGACTCTTTTCCGCTGGCATACAGTAACTGAGCTGTAGCCAAGCCGCGCTGCGAAGAGAGGCTTCTTACAGCACACTTCCAGCCGCTTCGGTTTTCCGCTGCATACGGGTCGCTTTGGCAAAGGTGTTGCTGAGTTCGGAGAGCGGCAGTGATGTAAGACCGAAGTGATGCTTACTTATTGTTCACACAGTGTACATCGTAATTTACTGTGTGCTGATTCCCTGATTTTCTAGCACGTCTATGAGAGTCGCTGTGTTATGTAAGCATTAGACGCCAGCAAAATCAGCATTCACTTGTGTAAGGTTACAATACAAATCCATTCCGTTCCGCTGTCCTTTAGTACTTTAGTAAGTAGGTGGTTGCAAATTTTCAAGTTCCAAGTTGGACCATGCATTGGAAATGCATTGCAAAGTGTGATACAATTAATAATGAATAATGCAAAGATTATATGCTTTTTCCTTCAGTTAATCTATGTACATAACACCAGAATCTGTGCATTTTAACCAATCAGACGGTGGTGATGCAACCAGCTTGGTTTGGTCACACTTTTGCCCTTATTAATAACCAGGACCATGTCAGAGTGTTTACGAATCAGGCATGGCTTGGATATGGCTTGCATACTTTACAATGGAAAACCACCAGATCAGCTTTTGATGGCAGTAGAAAAGTGCCATTAAACAGGACTGGCTAGTCTTATCCAGAAAGGGCCGTTGCGTATATGTGTTTTCACTTCACCATAAGTAACCAAACAAAATACAAGGCATTTTTACATTTTTTTATTCCATTCACAGATTTTTATAAATTGAGGTTATCCAAATGGTGACCTGAAAAATATCCCCAAAAGTAATAACGTTTCAGGTTTTACAACACTTGGGGTCCCCAAATGTGATCTATACAAACACACACACACACACACAAACACACACACACAGTCTTCTAGGTCTTTCCTAAACATAAATGCCCTGCTCCAGTCATCAATCATTTACTGATGATTCTTCTATCTGACTTAATAATCCATCTCAATGAATTCCAGTTTTCCAGTCTCCCCCACCTACTGCATTAATTTGGCTGCAGCACCTCTCAGTCTGCTCCTCATAAGGTGATCTTCAGAGCCACTGATGTCACTACAGCTCCCCTTCAGATCTCCTATTGCTATTTCATTTCCTTCCCTTCCCTTCCCTCACCATCCTGCTTCTATGTTCATCTCCCCTCCCATAGTTTCTATCTGTGGCAACCAGTAATTTATTACACCATTAAATCCCTTTCACCATAATCCTTGTATCTCCTCTTCCCACCTCCCAATAACAGCTTCTCTAGTTTGACACAGTCACTGACATTTTCATTTTCAGCCATTCATTCTTCCATCCTTTTTCCATAACCACTTATCCAAAGTAAGGTCACAGCAGGCCCGGTCCTAGCAAGGACAGGACATAAGGAAGGGTATACCTAAGACAGATTCATCGTAAAGAACGCCCTGAGCACCCTGAAGGCAATTCAGAGACACATGTCCATTTTAACTATATGTATTTGGATTATGGGAGGAATCAGGAAGACCCAGAGGTATCTAATCACAGCTGTGGAGGCAGGAAGCCACGGTTCTCCCAATTACCCTCAATGTCAATATCCCTTGGCTCGCACGGACATTCTCTGGCCATTGTATTCTTTGCACCAGATGGAACAAACTTTAAGGAGAACTGCACTAATGTATATCAAAAAAACAGAACTAAACTAACCAACTGACCAAAAAAATCTACTGGTATCATTGAAATCACGCAGTTTCAACCATTTTTAGAATGAAATTCAATCATGTTATTTACCCCTAAGGCTCTTCTCTCTATTCCCTTTCTGATTGTTCTCGTTTCCTTTGTCCCCTTCCACCCCTCACATCTCAGAAGACTTTGACTTAAAACAGAAGGTCATTACAAACACAAGATAGTTCTTTGGACCTTCTTCTGAAATATCTCTAATTTTATAGAGCAGGGGTCCTCAACACAGTGTGTGCATGTAACCAATTGGAGTTCGAGCCTTTGTAAAGCAAGTGCCTAAAGGTCACGAAAAGCGATACAAAGAAAATCTGACAACTTCAAAAAAAAAAAAATAGAAATCTGCATATATCTTCCCTTTTAGCCTGCTTTATAGTTTACTATCGATTATAACATGATCAGCTGTTTTTTTTTGTTGTTTTTTTTACTGGTATACCTTACTGCCAGGGGAACAGTCCTAAGATATCCCTTAATACACTACATATCCTTTGTTCCTCGATGTAATCTTAAATGCCTGAAATCTGTATCTGAATGGTCAAAAACCAAAGCTATATTATGAGCCAGTTTGTAGTTTTACAGCTTAGAAGCATTTCATTGTATTAATTTGTAAAACGTTCAGTAGTACACCGTATTTCGTTGTTACCACAGAGTGATATTTTTGTAAAAAGCAGCAGTGCTACACAAGGCTTATCCGTCTGTGGGAATGCGTCTTTTTGCTGCTTAATGCTTTTAGATTGTACTGATCTGTAAATAGTTTTGCACATCTGCCAGATAATTAAACATAAATTGAAACTTGCAGCCACTTTCATAAAGACACTGAATGCTTCGTTCAAAGAGCGCAAAGAGCAACTCTGGGACCACAGTTCAAGTTTTTGTCCTAGCTCAATGTGTGTGGAGTTTGCCCCCACAGTTCAAATACATGCTAAGGTTAATGGGAGTTACCACATTGTGAGTGTGATGGGTTGCCGACCCCATCCTGGGCTGGTCCCGGTTTTTCACCTATAGGTTCCAGGACCCCCCTGACCATGAACAGGATAAGTAGTTACAGAAGATGGCTGGAAAGCATTGCTTAACATCGTCACTCTGGTAAAGAGACTCCAGTGGGAGTAGAAAGTAAAATCCCTTAGTGTACTGCACACTTGTGGTTTTTCCTTTTTGTTAAAAAGTAAGATGAGCAGTAATATCTATCTCATAAACCTGGGCACTAAAGAGCTGGCAAACATTCCCTCGTCTTACAGAGCCATTAATTGCAAACGAAGTACCAAAGGGAGCTCAAATACGCAACGACTAAAAACACCTCAGCCGGCTTTGTCTTCTTTACAGAGTATAAAGCAACCGGCGCTCAATCAGAACTAATCCATTCTCCACTAAATGGATACTAGTATTTCATCCAAGACGACCAATTTCAATGCATACAGTGTGATATGTAAACACTTTGCAAAATCAGACTAAAAGGTAACATGTTCAAAATAATCTATACTTAATATAATGAGTATTGTCATGTTGTCTAAAAAGAAACTGATTTCCTTTCCAGTTTTCACACCAGGCTTAAACTGTAAGTAGGTCTTTGGGGTCTGAAACCTGGCAGATTTAGCTTAACATCTCATAAGAGATAACCAGCTGCATCAAGTTTGCTTTGTAACTCATGATGGAAGATTTCTCTGTAGGGTAGCATAAGGCATTCTGTCCTCAAAACTTTCAGCATGCGACACATACTTCCCAGAAATCCGTTTACCTGGGATGGACTAGATGAAAAGACAAACATTTCTTCTTTGAGTCACAAATTCTCTTGTTTACACTCTCGACTTTCTCCAACTTTCTTCTCTGCATTTGAGATTTACTCTAAAACACATAAAAAGTCAAGATCTAAAGTTAAAAATACACCCAGGACATTAGTTACGTAAATCAAAAAAGTTACATAAAATATTTCTCATCCAAAACTAACAAATTTAATTATTTTCAGTGCATTTCTAGCCTCACCAGGGTTGCCAATTTGGTTCAGCTGGATGGCGTGAGACCTTCAATTAGAGACAGGCCTGCACACACATTTACATGTATGCATTTTTAACACAGTTTTATTACCTTGTAAATAGTCTGTAGGCTTTGCAAACTACCGCAAAGCTTTTGATGCAGCTAATTTTAGGTTTATAATGGAATAATATAGATTTGCTGTAAGATTTAGTGCGTGAGTGTGAAAGTCTGAAAGTGTGAGTAACACTCCAGATGCGTAAGCGTTGGCAACCCTGCCTCACTATATATAATGCTGTCAGGGTCGGTGCCTATCCATCTCTGCCCTACATGCCCCATCCCTTTCTGGCCAGCAGGTGGTGGTGGTCACCCTGATTCCCCCCTTTGTCTTACAGCCCTATGTCCTCGTGTGTTTTCCTGCTCCTTGGGCTGCCATGTAACCCAATGGGTTGAGAGAATGACTCTGAAGCTCTCTCACCCTTTGGTCATAAGTTGGCTAGCTACAGTAGTCCCATAGCTGCTTTTTCACATTTTAAGGTGAACTAGCTTTTAGAAAGAGATTTATTAAGACTATTTAATTGATTTCTAAATCTGAACATCAAAAAAAATAGCAATTTGAACCTAAGTACATCTTGGGAAAACAGTAACCTTCATAAATACTGCAGGACTCAAGCAGTTGATATACACATCAAAAATGCATTTGCTCAAATTAAGAGTGACACAAGGTATCACTGATCACCTATCAGAAGTGTCAAACTGCAAATAATGTTCCCAGAACATGTTCACTTCTAAGAGACCTAAAAAGAGAGTTCCAAATTGCTGTACTTAAATCCTTGGTATAATATATTAGTTCCCTTTATTTGAATTAATGAAACTCAAAGGCGATGCTGAAATCCACCTTGAGCATGCACATACAGACTTTGATAGTCTCTGTGCATCTGTTAATCTCTGCATATGCTGTCTGTTGTGTTCTGTGTTAAAGGACGTATTTGAACCACAGCTTCCAACGCGTGACCTTCAAAGCAGGTGACTGTTGCATGCATCAATGAAACAAATTTCTGCATGAAGGTTATTCTGCATGTATGATCATCTGTTCCCTGCTAGCACATGAAAAACTATAAGACTGCAAAGCCCAAGTCCAAAATAAAACTTCAAAAAAGTGCTTTTACATCAATTACATCTGAATAGTAACATTGAAGATGCATGTTCACAAACCTAAGGCTACAAATTATAGGGACAGCGTAAGAAAAAAACGTTTTTCTACAAGCAGAACACAGATTTTTCAAAGAAATTTCCCAAAGAAATGCATACCTCCTTTCAGCACAAGCTGAAAGTGTCACATCACTGACAATACTGTATCTAAGCTGCAGTCACTTAAATATACAGCATAGGCATTAACCAATACCCTGGTGCAAATAATTCCACATAGTTAGTTAATCAATTTTCAACGATATAAACAAAACTGGCCAGTGATCAAATTGGGGTTAAAAAAATCACCCTGGTTACACTATATGGGAAGAATGTGATGACCGGCGTGCGGGGAAGCAGGCGAGAGAGCCGTGAACGCGACCAAAAACAGGGTTTATAAGCCCATAAAGGATCACATGGCAAACTCGCGTCAATGACAGACCTGGGGAAACAGACTTGAACGCGGCCTAATATACACAAGACAAGCAGGGAATAACAGGCAACAGTTACAATAGAGAATTAACACGAGGTAACGAGGGGGGCGTGGCACACAGGAGGATCGGAGGAGCAGGTCATGACAAGTATTTTACCCTAATGGCAACACTGCAAATTAATGTTTTATAGTGAAAACACATAATGTAATATCTAAATTACTGAATGTAATTTCCACCAGAATGTACATGCTGAAATTTATGGTTTTAAAAAATATCAGCTGTATTGTTTAATAAAACTACATACCACCAATGGGTAAGTCATTAAATAGATGTACTGAACTAATCAAAATGTGTCTGGCCCGATCACCTTTGTATATCGTCATGGTCAGCAAGTAGTGCTGAATGGCAATAACACTAGGAGCTTTTTGGTTTTTAGCTTAAAAAAATATCATTTAAATTATAATTTTTAAGTATGCATTGCTGATTCTGTATTCAATTTAATAAAATTGATGTTACTATGAACTTTCACAAAAGAAAAAAATAATGTAAGCTCCTTTAATTAAGTTTCAAGATGGAACACATATCTCTTAAAATGGCTCCTTTTGGAATCTCAAAGAAAGCCTAAAAATGCCACAAATAAGCATTATCACAGCTTTAGACAGCATCAAGTGTCTTTTGAGTATCGATTTGACCAAAATACAAATTCTAGCATAATTTGTAAGTATAACAAAAAACGTAAGTATTGTCTTCACCTTTCTGCTTCATATGTTTCAGCTTGTATACTTTACATGGAAATAAATGGAGAAAAAAGACTTTAAATTCAGTTTGGTTAGGGCGTATCTGTTGTCTCCGTTTTGGACCGTTTGCACACAATTTCACCCCTCCTCCCCAAAAGTGACCTAAGGGCAAAGACAGCATTCAGATCGCTCTCCTTGATTTCACGCCTTGACTTTTCTGGTTCTGATTGGTTAATAGTTTAAGTGACGGGTCCAATAAAATGTTCACAGATCTGGTGTACTTCCGCTTAGGGGCTTAGCTAAGGGCTGTCAATGACTGTTCGGACGAAAGCGCTTGGAACCCGTACGCAATGTTGTACGATGAAAACGCCAATTTAGTTTTATTCTGTTGACTCTACAGGATCTAACAGTGCCCCATTTGTTTGGATAAATATTGAGAATTCGACACACAGTTGCAAAATATAAGCATTGTTATTGATAAAATCAAGGTTGTCAACTTTTATCAACGATTTTCAATTCGAGACAAGTCTTATTGACTTGTATAACGTCAATATGACACTATTGACGTGTGTAACGGTTTTATTACCTTGTAAACAGTCTGTAAATATTGCGAACAACCAGAACTTTACATAACCTTTGAGCTAATTTTTGGTTCACGATGGAATCATACACATTTAGCTTAAGATCTCTTCCGTATGCATGACAGCCAAAAATATGCGGCTGCAGCCTTTTAACGCCACTCTCAAGCCCCTTCCAGTTTGGTTGACCAATTATCGGTTATATTATCGGTTTCACGTGTTTTTCTCGTGTGATCTGTGATTCATAATTGTCAGTCATCTAAATGTACCCGTTTAATACATTCATTTAAATTTTGTTTTTACTACAGTATTTAAAGTTTTATTGCTTATGCGTAAAAATGCACACAACAAAAACGCAAATAGCATTTTTATTAATATGAATAGTCATCTACAATTGGTGCCACTTTACAATGACTATCCATATTGGTTATTATAATTAGGTTATAAAACTTTGTAAATTATTAATAGACAATTTTAAATAAGTTATAACAGATTTCTTTTTATTAATGAGATACTACCGTTTACAAGTGGCAAAAGGGAGCCTTATTGTAAAGTGGTACCTTACAATTACTTTTGTGTTGTCTTGTATTACTTTTAATCTTGTCTATATATTTATTGATCACTTTTAAGATTTGAAGCATTTTGTATATTTAGTTGTAACGTTCTCAATGGTATAAAGTTTTTCAAACATCTATCACATTATCTGTTGCATTATTAATTCAGGATACATGAAATTTACTTTATGAAGCAATAGTGTTACATGATGATTTAATTATTATTTTTTTTTATTTAATTCTCTTTTTTTTTGCGCATTCCGGATCCTAAGAGTTGCGAGGATTGAGAGTTGCGAATTGTTCTGCACATGCGTGACCCGGACGGACCCAGCGATCGGTGGGGCTTGAGTGTGGTGCCTGCTGCCTGACACTGCTGTCTAAAAATGTGATTGTCATGCCAGTGATGTGAGAGTTGGCAGCCCTGTAGAATAATAATGATACAATAAGAAATTTAAAAATGTAAATATTCTGTTCCGTAAGAAACACGCAGAGGCATCTATGCATGTTAAGCAGAAGGGGTCAAGGCCTCTCAGCCTCAACAAATTTTTCTGGAAGGAGTTTTTTTTAATGAGAAAAATAGCAAACAGGTGTTAAATAAAACATGGCTAGCAACAATTCAGGGATGTTTACACTATTTGAAATAGAAGAGAATAGCCTTTATGGTCACTGTGCAGTGTACAATGAATTTTTTAAGAAGTGCATTAATTGGTACTGTGGGAAGTGTCTCCATATTGTACAGAATTGGGTTATATTGTATTTGCATTAGTTTGAGCTTATCCCTTTATATAAAATGGTGTTTGTACCAAATGTGCTGGCACAGCACTTATACCAAGTCTGAATAGCAGGTAGTAGCATCCTTATTACCCCCAGTTCAGCAGAACCTCCTATAATATGGTCAGGGTTATGCCTTCTCCATGCACAAAATGCACTTGCAGACAGTAATGAATATGGCCAAGGTACAGTATATCATGGCTTTCCAAACTTTTCAGCCCAGGACCGGCAAAAGAAAAGTGCCAGAGATTTGCGAGCCCTCACTAGGTGCTTGAAACATGCAAACGTTGGCACTTGCACACACTGATAGGCCTATACATACACATGCTTTGATAACAAAAGAACACAATAGTTTAATGAGTTTTGTAGGCCTTGAAATTAACAGTAACCTTACCTACTGTAATGATGGGTGAGCACTGTGCATGGATCTGGGTTTAATTTTGGAGTTGGCCACTCAGATCATCCTCCATGTTCCGGTGCAATCAGTATTTATTTAAGATATTTTCTTTATGTTTTTAAGTTTTATTCGCATACTCTGGAAATCATTGTGTGACATCCCACTTTGGGAACCACTGCAAAAAAAGTATCAATCCATACTCGTTTTTGGACAAAACACAAAAACATAATCTGAACAGGTAAAAACAGAATCCAAATTGCATTCCAAAATGGAGTTAAAGGTCAACAGAGAGAGATGTCAGAACAAGATAACTAGCCCTTACCTCATGTTTGGGTTTGTGAGATCCATTTTCTAGGTTTACAAAAAGAAAAGCGGTACAATTATTTTTCAGACTTGAAACTCCCTGGCCTTGGATCATTTTCTGCAAACAAAAAAGGAAAACATATTTCCACTGAGTGCACCACGTTCACACCCCGCACACACATTTATATTACATACATTTTGCTCAGGTCTAGCAGATCCGAGAGTAATGAGTTGGGTAATTGTAGGTAAAAACAGGTAAACATGGTAAAAATAAAACATCAAGGTTCACTGTATACCTACATTCTGTGTGTGTGTGTGTGTGTGTGTGTGTGTGTGTGCGTGTGTGTGTTCCTCCAAAGTTAAGATGCGTTATCATTTCCCCAGCAGTTTTTAATTACCGCAGTGTGGGAAAAGCAGAATGTTATTTGAAGAGGTTCTAAACAATTAACAATTTCTCACGCTCTGATTTGGGAATTGGCACATCTGATAAGTAGATGCACATTACAGTGTGTGTCTCCACAATTCATCAAGATGACGAAACGATTCTCTACCCAGAGGGCCTCAGAAATGATTTTAGAGGAGATAGAAACTGGACTGGAAGGACCTCTCTCAAGTTTAGAAAAGTACAGGGCAGAATTTTTTAGAATATGAAGATTCTGTCTGTCAAACCACTGATAGCAGATAGAGAGCGATAGCAATGAAGAAGATGATTCTCAGCCATCTCCATTTCCAGCCAATCAGCCAATTCCAGCTGAAACAATATGGAATTCAAAAAAAATGGTAAAATTGAATGGTCTTCCATTCCAGGCCGTTGGATTCTGAATTTATTCTGAAAATCATTCTGGACTGCACAAATTTGGGGGGAAGATGTGCTTTTGGAGAGAAGCAGCAAGATGTGGATCAAATTCATCTGCATCTTGCTTATTCTTCATGGTGTTTTTAGATCCTGTGGGGAATCCTCTGAATCCTTGAGGGATGCAGAAACCGACAGTGACATTTTCCAGGCAACAATGCCTCATTATTTCCATGGTCATTTGCTTCAGTACTCAAGATAGTAGGCTGGTGCAGCAGCTCGGAGACAAGTTAGCTGCAATTAGGACAGTGTGGGACCAGTAGGTGGAGTGCCTTCCCTTGTTTTACGGTCCTGGGAGCAGCATTACAGTGGACAAGCAACTTATAGCATTTAGGGGGCATTGCCCATTATGGCAATAGTTGACATCTAAACCTACGAAATAAGGCATCAAATTCTCGGTTTCCTGTTTTATGGCTTCATCATATGCCTGGGACATGCAGGTCTACAGGGGCAAGCTGGATGGGGGAATCCAGGAGAAAAATCAAGGCTTGCAGGTTGTCCTGGACATGACATAAGGGCTGTGTGGTCACAGCATCATGTGTGATACGTTTTTTACTTATACCAGTTGGGAGAGGAGCTCCTTAGGAGCAAGCTAACAATGCTGGGAACTATGAGTACAAATAAGCCAGAGTTCCCACCTCAGCCGCTGGCCACACGGGATTGGGCAGTGAAGTCATCGAAGTTTATCAGAAGTGTTAGATGATATTACAAATGGTAGTGATAAAGGATAAGTATGTATGTATGAGAAAGAAGTTCAACTAAAAGCTGTTTTTACGAACATCTGTTAAGTTATAATAAGGCTTCAGGCATTCAAAGCATCAGTGAGGATCATGGTCATGGTAGGGTCAGCAGTCCGGGGTGCATCTCAGATCCAAAGTAGGATAGACAGATTGGAGGACATGACATACAGTTAGATCCATATATATGTGGACACTGACACAAGTTTTACTATTTTGCCTGTTTACTGAAATATATTCCAGTTGAAGTTATACAATGGGCATGGACATAAAGTGCAGACTCTCAGATTTCATTTTAGTTTATCCACATTCAAACTGGATGACGGGTTTAGAAGTTTCAGCTCATTAACATGTGCCGCCCTCTTTTAAAAGGGGCCAAAAGTAATTGGACAATTCACTTAAAAGCTATTTCATAGACAGGTGTGGGCAACTTCTTCTTTCTTTCATTATCAATTAAGCAGGTAAAAGGCCTGGAGCTGATTTGAGGTGTCTTGTTTGCATTTGGAAGATTGAGGTGTGAACATATGCAGGTGAAACAGGCCATCCTTAGGCTGCGAAACAGGAAAAAACAATTAGAGAACTTGCCACAACATTAGGAGCGGCAAAATCCACAGTTTGGTACATCCTGAAGAAGAAAGAAAGCACTGATGAACTCAGCAAGGCAAAAAGGCCTGGATGTCCACAGGTGACAACAGTGATGGATGATTGCAGAATCATTTCCATTGTGAAGAGAAACCCCTTCGTAACAGCCAACCAAGTGAACAACACTCTCCAGGAGGTAGGCGTATCAATATCCAAGTCAACCATAAAGAGAAGACTGCATGAAAGCAAATACAGAGGATTCATTGCAAGATGCAAGCCATTCATAAGCTTTAAGAATAGAAAGGCTAGATTGGACTTTGCAAAAAAACATTTAAAAAAGCCAGGACAGCTCTGGAACATCATTCTTTGGACAGATGAAACCAAGATCAACCTGTATCAGAATGATGGAAAGAAAAAAGTATGGAGAAGGGCTGGAACAGCTTATGATCCAAAGAACACTGCATCACCTGTAAAACGTGCATAGCTGCCAATGGCACTGGGTCTTTAGTGTTTCTTGATGATGTGACACAGGATGGAAGCAGCCGAATGAATGCTGAGGTATTCAGAGACATCATGTCTGCTAAAATCCAGCCAAATGCAGCCAAATTGACTGGGTGGCATTTCATAATACAGCTGGACAATGGCCCAAAACACACAGCAAAAGCAACCCAGGACTTTATTAAAGCAAAGAAGTGGAATATTCTCAAATGGCCATGTCAGTCACCAGATCTCAACCTCACTGAGAATGCATTTCACTTGCTAAAGACTAACTTTAAAAAGACCCACAAAAAAACAGCAACTGAAAGCTGCTGCAGTAAAGGCCTGGCGGAGCATTAAAAAGGAGGAAACCCAGCGTCTGCTCATGTCCACTTCAGGCAGTCATTGCCTTTAAAGGGTTTTCAACTAAGTATTACAATTGAACATTTTATTTGCAGTTATATTAATTTGTCCAATTACTTATGAGCCCCTGAAAGGAGGGGATTGTATAGAAAAATTACTTTAGTCCCCCACATAATTATTTTGTTCTACCCACTGAATTAAAGCTGCAAGTCTGCACTTCAACTGCATCTGACTTGTTTCTTTTAAAATTTATTATGGTAATGTGCAGAACTGAAAAATTGAAAAACTTTGTCTCTGTCCAAATATTTATGGTCCAGACTGTAGATGATGTTAGCAGAATAGAACACTTGTGTGGCCTCAAGTCTGGTTAACCATTGACATTTGGCCTGAAGTACTCTGGTACCATTTATACTTAAGGACACCCTTGTGTTTGAACATGATGTTTGCTACAGACAATCCATGGCTTGGACAAAAGTCCTATAACAGCCCTCTATCACCATGCATATGTTTTCAAGTATCTCCACCCACTTTTTTTTCAAAGGTGCTTTCACAGTTCTGGAACCAGATCCTGGAACTTAGAAGAAAAGAACTAAGCTAGAAGTGGACATTATAAATCTCATAAATCTCAGTGCGTGTGGTCAATCAGCAAGCTGTCGTTGTTAGCACCTCCTCGGTAGTTTGTGTTCAAATGAAAAGAGCCTAGTCTGGAGTAGGTACCGAAGTACTAGCACTAGGAAGTGCTTCCTAGGAACTATGGTCGAGGTGAGTTCCTGCTGTGTGAACATGAAATTCCCGGTTCCAAGAAAATGTTTTGGTTCCAGAAAAATATTCCGGCGGTGTGAAAGTGCCTTAAGAAAGGTTTCCTTTCTGCATCTTCCTGTCACATAAAGGCACTCCTCTTTCTGACCTAGAAAATCTCAAGATTATAAGTTGCAAAGCTCTGAGGATTTTCATTATTGGGAACTCCATCCCTGAAAAAACAAGTTTGGTTCCAGAGCTCATAATATAAGTCAAGTTAAGGCTGACTACTTCTTGTGATACCTAGTTGCGGAGTTTTATTTTTCCCTTTCTTTACTCATTAATGCAATGATATTGTACTGTATGCCCTCTAGCAATACGTCAGAAAATGGGCACCTTAATAATGGCAAGGTCTATATAATTCATCATAGCTTAGACAATAGGAGGGTGATTTAAGTGTTGTCTGCATTTTAAGTTTCCAATTAGCCACATTTACATGAAGTGTAATTTAATAACTAGAACGAGGTAGACTTCAGCTAGATTCAACCCCTGAGTTTGCATTTAATTCTTATATATCACATGCAGGCTACAACATCAATGACTGGACTGGGGAGCTTGAGACAGGGAGACACTATATACACCACTGATGAGGGAGCAGACGAGAGGAACCTGGGTTGATCCACACAAGGGTTGTAACTAGAGGTAAAATTAAACACACAACTGGTGTGGCTGGTTAAAGCCACACGAGGGGGAAGGGATGCGGGGCCGGACAAGAAGTGTGGCTTCCTCTTCATGTTCTGCCTAATTTGTTTCAGTCATGTCATAGAGATTTATTACGTCCACTTCTGGCTTGGTTCTTTTCTTCTGAAACCCATATGTGCTGTAGGATAATCTTAGCCTAAGGGAAAGAAAACATTATTTTTAGGATGGCCCCTAAGATGATACCTGAACATGACATACAACTCTAAGTTTAAAAGAAGGCAGATTTGGAGGGTCCTAATCTTGGGTGCCATATTAAAAACAAATATACATATTAACAAGCTATCAGACAAAAAAAAAGAATAATTTTGGTAGTTTTGGACTAACATTAAAACACAGAAAGATATTGTACTGTAGTTGGACCCCAACCAAAATAAGCACTGGAAGATAGATGAGTAAAAAAAGTGCTTACAGAATCTGGATGTTGAATAATTTCATTCTTAAAGTTGTTTTGACTTTGTATATGTTTTACCTTGTATATATTTGTATCACCAGGCTAATTCTGCATAGTGTAGTGTTGTGTAATTGTGTAAATAGCACAGGGCTATAGGGTTGCCGTTTCTGGCCATGCACCATTGTTTCCTGATTAATGATTACCGGCTGCCTCTAATAACAGCTAATTATGCTTTGGCTTTTTAAGAAGCTGCTGGTGTGACAGGAGACAGATGAGTGAGGAGTGGTGTGTGTTGCTTGAATTATAATGGTTATGACACAGATTTAAATTAATTGTGTCCCAACAGATCAGCTTTTATTCAAGAAAGTGTACTATAGGTCGCCCCTTGATGGGTTGGTGCATTGTTCTGGGTTATTTCTTGCCTTGCACCCACAGCTTTCTGGGTAGGCTCTGCACACCATCCATTTTTCCTTCTATCTTGACAAGTGCCCTAGTCTCTGCTACAGAGAAACATCCCCACAACAGGATGCTACCACCTCCACACCTTACTGTAGGTATGGGGTCCTTTGGATGGTTAGCTGTATCGGCTTGCTGCCAAATACTGTATACCATTTGGCGTTGAGGGCATATTGTTAGATTTTTGTCTCATCTGACTATAAAGTCTTTTCCTATCCGGTCTCAGGATCTTCAGGCAAAGCTCCGTCAAGACTTAATATTGTAGCATTTTTCTTGCAACTGTCCCATACAAGGTGCATCTGATTGTCACAAATTGTGCACAATGACCACTCTTTGCCAAAAATTCCTGTAACTGCTTCAAAGTTGCCATAGGTCTTATGGTAGCCTCTCTGACCAATTCTCTCTTCTGCTCTTTCATCCAGTTTGGAGGGATGGGCTGATATGGGAAGGGCACTAGTAGTACCAAACACTTTCTACTTTTCGATTATGGACTTTTCCTGTGATCCTAGGGATTGATAAAACCTTTTTTGTGTTCCTCTCCAGACTTGTCCACAACTTCAGCCCTGACATCATTTAACATTGCCTTGCTGCCCATAGTTGATTATTTGCTGTCAGTTGCACTTCCAAGCACTGGAATGCTCTAGGAATAGCTGTTTTATGCTGAACTCATCAGAATGATTATGATTGATCACTAGTGGAACCCAATTAACTTGGTGTGCAATGGAGAAAGTGATTACATCTGATTGTGTTTTCAAGAATTTCTTATTTTGGCTAAGGGGTGGTCCTGTAACCATCTCAGTGATTCTGTTTTTTATTTATTTTCTTTTCTGAACTGTTGCTGTTATTTTTCACTTGACTGTTATAAGTTGCTTTGAGTAAATACA
>JAODKE010000101.1:21752670-21762768 GCA_026779605.1 Mormyrus hasselquistii | reverse complement strand
TTTTTTATTTATTTTCTTTTCTGAACTGTTGCTGTTATTTTTCACTTGACTGTTATAAGTTGCTTTGAGTAAATACAGATGGGCAAATATATGTGTGTGTATGTGTGTTCATTTCAGGCTGAAAAGCAGCAAAATGTGAATATTTTGATGGGGGTGGCTTCGAGTATGTTATTGCTTTTATACAACAGGTCATAAAGTAGCATATATAAGTGACCGGTAATAAGCCACAACAGATAATACATTGCTTGATTATTTAATTAAACATTTACAGGCCTCAGCAAAAAAAAAAAAATGTTCCCACCTGCTAACTTTTGTCTGTTGCCAAGCAACACAAACATACCAATGCATCACAGCTCCCTCGCCCCAAACTACTTTCCATCATTTAAATAAGTAATGTTTTTTATAAACACCTTTAAAGCAAACTGATACCACTGATGTGAAATGTCAGAGTGCGGTTATACTTCCTGTCAGGCAGTCCACGTTTTTCCTCCCTCCCACTTCCCTCCCAGCTCTCGGAAAAAAATGTCTGGGGACTGGACTGTCTGAGGTTCGCTACACACCGGTTTGAGAAACATTGATTTAATCTTAGCATGGCATAGCAAAATGGAGTGATAGCCTTCCCTCTTCAAGATCCCTTTTACCTTGTACAAATTTCGCACTTTGCCGTCATTAAAGCAGCCCCAGAGCATCACATTCCCTTCACCATGCTTGACAGATGTCATCAAGCACTCCTCCAATGTCTTTTAATCTGATCTGCATCTCACAATCCTTCTTTGTAATCCAAACACCTCAAACTTAGATTGAACTACCCATGGCACTTTTTTCTGATATTCCTCTGTCCAGTATCTTTGTTCATTAGCCCATCTCAGTCTTTTCTTTTTATTACCGTTCTGAGAAACAGCTTTTCTTCTCAATTCTGCCTAGAAGGCCAGCATCACAGAGTTACCTCTTCATCGTTGATGTTGAGACGGGTCTTTTGCAGGTACTATTTAATGAAGCTGCCAGTTGCAGACCTATGAGGCGTCTGTTTCCCAAACTACACACACTAATATATTTATCCTCTCGCTTAGCTGTGCAACGGGGCCTGTCTGTCCTCTTTCTATTGTAGTTAGAGCCAGATTGTGCTGCTCTGTAAAGTAAGTAGTACACAGTGCTGTATGGGATGTTCAGTTTCCTGGCAATTTCTTGCATGGAATAGCCTTCATTTCTCAGGATAGACTGATAATAATAATAATAATAATAATAATAATGCATTTTCTGTATAACACACTTTACATTTTCGGTAAAAATCTCTAAGAGCTACAAAACCTCAACAATCTAAAAAAAGAGCTATAAAGTAAAAAGTTAGGAATGATAAAATTTGCTAAAAAGGAAGGTTTTAAGATTTTAAGTTTTTTAAAACCTTCAATAGATTGTGCTTCCCTGAGAGTATCCAGAAGGACATTCCATAGGTGAGGTGCAGCAGCGCAGAAGCCACCATCGCCCGTCGTGCTGAGTTTAGTTCTGGGGGGATGGAGGCGATTTAATTGTGAAGAGTGGGGGGTTCGTGTTGTGGTTTGAGTTGTTATCAGTTCATTTAAGTAAAGAGGAGCGTGTCCATAAATGCACTGGTGGGTGAGGAGAGAGATCTTGTACTCGATCCTGGCAGAAACAGGAGGCCACGGAAGGGATTGAAGCACAGGTGTTATGTGATCATATTTCTGAACTCTCATGAGGATCCTCGCAGCAGAGTTCTGGATGTACTGCAGCCTTAGAAGACTCTTATTAGGGATCCCAATGAAGAGTGCATTGCAGTAGTCCAGCCGGGAGGAGATGAAAGCATGGACCAGCTTTTCTGCATCAGGGAAGGTGATGAGGTTCAAAAGAAAGTTCTTTCTTTCTGACTGTTTTGAGCTTGTAATCAAAGCCACAGTTGCTGATGCTCCAGATACTCAGCTAGTCCAGTGATAATGGTAAAAGGGTTTTCTAATGATCAATTAACCTTTTAAAATGATAAACTTGCATTAGCAAACACATTCCACTGGAACACAGGACTAATTGTTGCTGATAATGGGCCTCTGTACAGCTATGTAGATATCCCATTTAAAAACTGCCATTTCCAGGTATGATACATGATATATTTGTCATATACAATGTAATACATATGTAAATGTTATCACAGGTATTACATATCATTGGCATTCTATGAGTAAAATTTTTCAAGAAAACTTAACTTGCATTGTGTACAGTGCTCTGTATTCTTTTGTAGCTATTGTTATGCTTCCTTAAACTACACTTAACTCTGCATTGCTTGAAGAATGCTTACTAGCTTTCTTTACTGGTAAAATCTGAATGCTCCTGGTTGATCTATAGAAGGGGAGGGAAAAAAATTGATTTTATGAATAATCGCGATTCTGGTTTTGAGGATTCGATACTGACTCGCAAAATCCCTAGTTCAGTCTAGTTAATTTATGCCTTTTCCTCATGAGTTTGAAAATATTTACGCTGAATTTTACTTTTATTGGTCCTGTTATTCCATTGGTCGCACCACTTTCTCTCTCACATACAGTATAGGAAGGCTGCAATAGTACTGCACAATCACCTGAAACTGCCGTTTTCAGTTATGGTACTGTAATATCGTAATAACACTGGTCCCAACAAGCCCAATGTGCATGAACACCCACCAGCACCACCAGTTAACACAGAATACCCCCAGATTCTAGCCAAAACATTTTCTCAAATTCTTACTCAATAGAATTTCTGAGGTAGCAGGCAGACAACTTTATGGATTTAATAAGGAGTTTATTTAGCGGCTACAATGACACAAGATATTAAAAAGTTCTCCGTACTAATGATAATCTAATAAACATGAATAGACAACACATACTGTATGATGGTTTTGCTTATTCTGGCGGTCTGTCATCCAGAATAGCACCTGTGTGTTTTCCCTTCAGGCACTTGTGTATAGCCCTAGTATGGTATGCCTTCAAAACTTTGTGAGTAAAACCACCTTATTTTGAACTACTCCTATAATTAAGTAGTGCTATTGAATGACAACAATTTTTATAATAATACTGAAATGTTTCAATAATCAAAAAGGTAATTTTGTTAAAATAATAATAAAAAAAACAATGTGTTAATTTAACACTGACTACATCAATTAATCGTGGAAGCCCTATCCTATAGACTAAACCAAAATGGGCAGCGGATGACTTATTCTATACGTTTGTTGTTTGTTATTTGAACTTTAAAACAGCTGTGAAATATTTACGAAAGTCAAACTGTCAAATGGGAAAACCATGCTATAACACTACCCACAATCGCCATAGATAACTACAGGGCTCAAATTATGGCAAAGAAATAAACCGGTATCATAGCGGTCCCTCGCCACTGCCAAAACCCCAAAGTAGCATTAACTTCACATCCCCACACTGTGACTTGCGGTGCAAAATGCTTGAAGCGCCGCCCCATCTAATGGCGCTCTTGCACTGCCACCAAACACCGAGCCGTGCCTGAGCCGAACTGCGAAGAGATGGGTTTCCTATTATAAATTATGTGAGCTGTACCCGAGCCGTACCTGCGCTGGTCGCATCGCCACTATCTGATTGGCCAAAATGCATAGAGATACGCGCAGCACAACAAAATGAACAGGAGTTGCCAAGCGCCGTCAGAAATGAAAGGGTGTACCGGGATATTGCTAACAAGCTTGAAGCAGTGCAGAGCGGAAATTTTAAAACTAAAATAAGAATATAAAAACAATCAATGTCCATAACAATACAAGTGGGTCAGATCACGAAACGCTCCGCTAAACAAGTATCTCTTTGGTGTTACGTCACTGTCGCTCTCCGAACCCGCTCTCCTTTACCAACCCGACCCCTCTGCAGTGGAAAACCAAAGCGTGCTGGAACTGCACTATAACTAGTGACTCTTGGTTGTATGCATGGGGGTATGGCCTGGTTCCTGTATGCTAGTGGAAAAGTAAGCAACGATGTGTAATCCTACTATCAATAATAATAAAACAGAAAAGGTTTTAAAGTTTATATCAGACCCTCCCAACATTGGATATAAATGAGAGTTTTAAAAATAAGACCAAAAGTTAAGGATTTGATGATTATGAGAAGTATAATTTGAGGGCATGATTAAGGAGGCATGGTGAAGACTAAGGAAGGCCCAGTGATCCTGGCTTGTTTACAGTGGCATATCTGCATATCCTTTGACCAATATCATCTTAATCTTACAGAATTATATCAGTACAACACGGTGAAAATGTAATTAGATGCCACATGGCCAACATCTATCAGCAATTCAGGTTAAACACCTGCATCCTAACATCTCCCAACCTGCGTGAAAACTATGTGAGTGCCATCAAATTATAAGGATTAAACTGAACTTTTCTACACAAATATAGAGACATCACTTGAAGGGGACTAAAAAGTCAATTTGTGGTGTGCCTCTTTTTGCATAATTACCATGTCTGTGCCCAAGAGCTCAGTTTTCCATTTTCAAGTCTGGTTTGTATATTTAATGAGCACATTGTTTAACTACTTAGTGATACATTCTAGCAGAAAATATGGGAATAACCACTTTCACAAAAACAATATCTCTACTTACCTTTCGTCTTCTGTACAAATGCCAGAACCATCAGTGGCTGCAAACAGACAAAAGTTACTTCTTTCAAAATGAATTTTTGAAAATGAATTTTTAAAGATCTGCAATTTCTGTTAAGAATGAAAAATTAAATGCTTTGCAATAGGCAAACCAAAAAAGTATATAAAAGTTCCTGGACAGTAGAAGGAGTTCCTTGACCTGGAAGGCTGGAGAAATTGCTGACAGGAGGAGCAGCAGAAGGATTTGAGCGTGGTTAAAGGGTGGATTACTTTGGAAGGCCATGTGTGAAGTCTGCTGCATGCCGGAAGTGGAGGAGAACCTACCAATCATTTAATGGATTTCTAAGTCTTAAAATCTAAGTCAGCTTGAAAAGCTAATACAGTGTGTGTGTGTGTGTGTGTGTGTGTGTGTGTTTAATCATCCAATAGTTTGTTGTGTATCATATACATTTTTTAAAAAGTTTATTAATAGAAGAACTGTTTGGCGAGTCGTACATATTCTTAAGAAGGTCAAAGTTTAAGAACAGGTAGTTATCCTGTCCTGATTGTACCTCAGCATTGTGACCTACAGAGGCTAGATTCCATGCTCATTACAAATATGTATTGGATAAGTGATTATGTTACCACTTGCCCTATTCAGGGTTGTGGGGGGTCTGGAGTCTATCCCAGAAGCCATGAGTGCAAGGCAGCAAATAACCCAGGATGGGGTATCATACTATACCATTCACTCGTACATGCGCACCTATGGGCAACTTGGTATCTGCAATCCACCTCAGCCTGTTTTTGGACTGGAGTAGGGCACTGGATTAGCCAGAGGAAATCCCACAATGACACAGGGAGAACTTCACACACGGAACCATGAGAGACTTGAACCCTGGTCACTGGAATGTTAGGCAGCAGCGCTAACCACTGCATCACCATGCAAGTCCTGCAGCCATTTCCTGACTCCTTAAATACTGCCGTTGTACATCCCAGAAAAAGACTGCTGCATTCTCAGCTCCACATGCCGAATCCTTTACAAACTTTAAAACTTTTGGCTTCTATATTAGAGCACACCTTACTCAGCATCTAGCAAATACACCAGAAGTTTCCTCAATAATATGAATCACTGAAATATTAGCTGCGTATAACTCAGTGAATATATTGCGGTCACGCTCTGGGCTATGGCTGTTTGCTCTTCATACAGACACGAGGCACTACAGTTTCACTTTTACAGCCTTTTGGGCCTTTTGGTAAATAGTGTACGGAGAGCTCGGCAGAAACCGCAGACGAGTTCTATACCTGTCAGCATGATATGATGAAGCGGGCAGCCGCGTGGGAGCCAGCAGCTGCTTATCGCTAATTAGTCTTTCAATGTGTTGTTTAAATATTAAAGTCGTGGCCATTTAACTTTGCGAGCACGCAGATAGGAGGAGGAAGGCTAACCATTTGAGGCGAAGTGAAGACGCTCTGCTGTCACGCATGTGCACGGCAGGAGAGGTTTGAAACGAATGAAAACAAATTTGATTGATGGTGTGGACTGTGACAGACAAAATAGACGAAAAACGAATCTCAGGTGGACATCGTAGCATGAAAGTTGAAAGCTGGGTAAATATTCACCACCACAGAAACAACAGCAATGAAATGAACATGCAAACACGCACACGTGAACCTAACTCTAATTATATTTTCAGACTTTTCAACGCTTCATCATTCATTACATTACCTAAGACACTGTTAAAGAGTCAAAAGACAGACCAAAAGCTATTGTATTTATATACACTTATATACACAAGTCGCATTGGGGGAATACATTATTTTCATTTTTTTTTTGTAGACCTGTGTAATCAATAATCAAGTTTTAATAATTCATTAATTTGATATTTTAGTATTATGTTATAGGAGTTTAATATATAATTCTTAAAAAAATAGACATGCAACATTCTAAACTGTTTTCATTTTAATACAGACTTTTTCTTTATAATTAATGTGCTGTCTTTTAAAGGAAATTATCCATTATCTTTAATTGGACCCTGTTTAAAATAGATAACAGTATTGCATTGATTCTGCACTGCAATAGATGAATTTCAAATGGTTACACAGACATTTGGTTAAAATATTTGCATGATAAATGTTTTTTAAATTGCTCTAGTGACAGCTTTATACAGATCGGGTGCAAAATGAAAATAATCTTGAAACAGTTCCTTATGACAAAACATATTATAAATCCACATACACATCCATTTTTCTTTCCACAATCCTCTGATGTTAATTAAATATGCACCTGATAGACTTTAACTTGACTGCTATTAATGAGGTTTTTATTCCTGTTATATATTTAAGGGTCATTCGTGGGTGCTTGGATACTGTAAATACGCTGTTTGAAACATTTACATATGAGCTTATTGTTCGGCTATGAAACTATGACTTTACAATTATTGTTGGGAAAAGGGTTTTCTATAATAACTGCTTCTGCTCTTTTTCTGTCATATATTCCTTTTCTGAATTCTTATGAAGGCAAAAATGCATTTTCAGGTCAGTAATGGATGCAACAGGCCCTTGGAGATTCAGAAAGTTACCCCTTAAATATTCATCCATCCGTCCATTTACCAACCCCGCTTTATCCTAATGGGTCGCGGGGGGTCCGGAGCCCATCCCGGAAGCAACGGGCACGAGGCCCCTTAAATATTGATTATGTTAATTATGAATTAAGATAAGTTTAATAACTGGCATGACGTTTTAAAAACTATGTATAACTGGTGTAATGAGAGTGCATCCTGGTGATTTGTCATATCACTGTATGTGTGGGTAATAAACTGTAGGATAACTGACTGTCATTTCAATGTGCAGCAAATTATGTTGGACAGAATAATAACCTTATGCCAACACCAAATTTACAATTAAAATTTAGAGGCTTTTTAATAAAGTAGTTGATATAAACCTGATGTAAATAGTTTTCTTTTGATTCCATGCAGTAAAATGAATGACCAACAGTAAAGTTCATTCGGTACCCATTTGTTTATTTAAATCTTACTGTGTACGATGTGATGTTACAGCTTGTTCAGATTTATTTTTCCTTGAAATAAAATTTACCCTCATTTTTGCTTAAATTTACACACCACTGGTTGCTTAAACATATTTGTTTTTAGTTTATCTAACTGTTTTGCAACTAAAAAAATCTGTCCCCTCGTATCCTATGATGAACCACTATCTCACCCTGGGAATTCTGGGACAGGTTACTGTTGTAGAAAATGGTTATTATATTATATTTTCCATGTTTTTATGTTGTAGTTCATATTTCACATACATGTATAAAATGATATAATGCATAAGCTTCCCTTAATGCTGCATTCCCTTTTATCTACACTACCCCGTTCTCTCTTGCTCAAACTCCAAGCACGTATTTATTGTTTTGTTGCTTGGCTTTTGTTCTCAGATATTTATCACTCTGCACATCAAACACAGCCTTGGCAATTAATGGTAGCTCTCTCTGAGATCAAGTCAATAATAATTCTCGCTGGCAGGATATCAAAAGCGGCTCGTAAGGCAGCCTGTGCTCTGTGAGTATGGCATACCGCTGGTGAAAATGGTTAGATGTCAGAGAAAGCAGCTCACTCTTCTTGCTGCACGGGCCGGCAACAACATTATTATTGTAAGGCTCTTGAGGAGAGAGACTGTAACATCTAAAGTATTATGTAAAGTATCACAGTAACACATACCTCCAGTATACATTTAAAAAAAAAAATTATTGGACACCGGAAGATATGAACACATATGAAGGTATCCGATTCTATGGTTCCCTAAAACTTTCACCCTCTAGCATCAGTGATGCTTACCAAGCAAAACCATGGACATACTCTTTTCAAATATGACAGCTCAGCTGTTTTTCCAACTTTCATTATTGTTCTCAGTCGGGCTGATGAGCTTTGTCATGGTGGCCAAGTAGCAAAAAGAAGATTGCCGGTCTTAGCTTCCTAAGTGTTTCAGATATGTCTACAACAGGGCTATTCAAATCACAGTCCTTAGGGGAAGAGCACTGCTGTTTTTCCAGCTTTCCTTTACCTGAGAGCCAGTTGTGAAGCCTCTAGCCAACTAGAGCCAGAAATTAAGATAACTACCTTGGAGACTTGAAAACAAGGCCTGGATTTGGAATTTAGGGCCAGATTTGAATAGGGGGGGGGGGGTCTACAAGACACCTCAGTCTTCTGCCCCAAGCTCCACTCGGCAGTTGCTGCTTCAGCCCGCCTCCCGATTCCCGGCCCTGCCTCTTTCGCCCTCTGACCTGGCCCTGAGTTCCAGGTGATGAAGAGAAAAGCCACCTGCGGGGGCTCTCGCTCAAGCTCTGTCTTCTGCTCTTGCTGTGTTTGTTTGCTATTTTCTGATTGACTCGTCTGTATGACTGTTTTGACTTTCTGCTTTGCCCCTATTGTACCTTTGCCTTCGGTTTGTTTGTCTTCTGGGTTTTGAGCTCCTGACTCCTCGCTTTGCCTCGCCCCTTCGGATACCGTGTTTCGGCCTGTGTGTTTGCAGTATATGTTTGTTAGGTGCGTAAGGAGTCACTGCCCTTTTTGTTTATGTGAACGTGGTGTTTACTGTTGTTTTGGTTTGGGAGTTAGACTCGGTCTTTCTCATTTCGTTTCCTCTTGTTTTTCTACATTTAGAGTTAGCTTAGTTCGGGACGTATTCATTAGCTGCTTTGGTTGTTGTTTTGGCCTGGGTCACTCGCGAAGTTTGCTGCACCATGTGTTTGTAAAGGTGTCTGCGAATAAATATAAAAAACTACAAAAAAAGATCCATTGGCCCGTTGCCTGGTTGTCTCGTCTTCCCTCCTTCCCTTCCCTTACCTTCCTGTCGATCCTCAACCCTAGACTGAGGATCATAACAGCACCCAATCCATGCTTTCTTTGGGGGATACTGACTCAACAGGCTGGACCTCTATGCCTGTGATGAGTAGGGGGGACACAACATAAATCCACAGAGGTCTATAGAGGTCTCACATCCTCCATCACTGATTGATCCACCTCTGAGTGCAATGCATTACAGCTAGTTTAAACTAAGATAAATGGTGCATAATTTAAGCACTACATTTTGCGTGGCAGCTTAACCTTAATAAAGACTGTTGTAAATTATCTCTGTCTTGTCTTCTTTGTACAATGTGGAAAATCCCACAGCTGTGTCAGGATGCTGTTATGAAACAGGCACTCAGAATTATCACGCTCTGTTCTTCTAATAGCTGTATCATAGCTGTCCTCCACTATGGCCTCGCACCTCCAGGATTGTGGCTTTCATTCTGAATGACTGCAGTGTAATGCCTGAGTGTAATGCCTGAGTGTAATGCCTGAGTGCCTCCAGGTACTCGGGTTTCCCCCGACAGTCATAAAGACTTGCAGTTTTGGTAAACTGGAGTACCGATACATCCTATTGTGTTTGTGTCTGTGTGTGTGTGTGTGTGTGTGTGTGTGTGTGTGTGTGTGTGTGTGTGTGTGTGTGTGTGTGTGTGTGCATACTGCTCCTCCTGCTTCCAACCATGTTG
>JAODKE010000101.1:21719347-21734070 GCA_026779605.1 Mormyrus hasselquistii | reverse complement strand
CACACACACACACACACACACACACACACACACACACACACACACACACACACACACACACACACACACGCACGCACACGTGGCAGGATTAAAAAGGCCAACCCTGCAGTTGTGTGCTTACAAGTCTACCCACTGAGCCACCATGACGCCCCAGTTCGGTTCAGTGAGTCCAAAATGAAGAAGTCAATTATCATTTACAGTATGTGTCGGAACGAAATGCCTTTCTAATGGCATAAATATTATTGTTTTTTATTTTTTAATCATAATCTTCAGTGCATCAGTAGGTGGCATGTGTCAGGGATATTCATCATGACATTGCAAATTCATCAAAATCAAAGATTATGGACACCCCTCTGTATTTAATTTAAAGTTCAGTTTTATCCGTATTTCACTGGATCAGCAGGATTCACAGGTTCATATTTAATTCATTTTTTAAGAGCTCTAAATATGCAAAAATGTTGTGCATTCAATGCAAGAACCTCATAAGGGCTATACATTATGATACAATTTTTAACACAATTTGGTTTTTTGCTATTTTTTTCCGAAGTACTTTTTTTTGCTACTATATATGATATATATACAACTTGCAGAACATAGGTGGAGCAAGGATTAGCGCCATCAGTGTACTCAATATTATTATGAACAGGGATGCACTGTAATGTATCTATCAGCAATTTTCAATTTTAATTGAAATTTTCAAATTAGTGTTAACTATTTGAGAAGGTGACACAACATTTGAAACTTTATTGTGGTCATTACAGAGATTCTGAAACGGTGGACAGTTTCATTGTTAGACAACTTGAGGAACCAGGATATCTTTCGAGTCTTCAGAAATCCAGTGAACCAATGCAGAATGAACAGCAAAGGCTATTTAATCAAAGTAAATTTGTCTCATGAAGTTAGCTTACTTTTCGGAAAATGGTTTGAGCTGAAGTTTAATTAATTAATCAAAATAATGACGCATACGACTGGCAATCTGCTGTGAAATGAAGCTACAAAAAACAGCAGTAAAAAGAAAACAACATTTGGAAACAAAAGTGCAGTGCAAAACATGCCTTCCTTGACTTCCAAAGTGCAGTGATCTTGCATTTAAGAACCGAAGCACTCCTTTTTTCTATCTGCCAATATTTTTTTAAATAAAACTTCAGAAGTGTTAAAATTGTAAAAGCACATCTTTAGAATCTTTAGATTATTAATCGCAAGTCCAGTTTCACTACCTCTTCACCATCTGTTGTTCTCTAGATTATGATAAACTGGCAGTTCGTCAGTAAATAGTTCCATATGCATTGCATATGGCCAACAGATTGTTCTATACTTAACACCATCTCATGGAGCAGGATAGCTGACACCTATAAACATGAATATCTTGTAACTATATAAACACCCGCAGCCTTGCCTCAGGTTTTTCTGAAGTTACCCTAACAGATCATTATCTCAGCAGTACATGGTACAGCTCAGACACTGTATCCATTGATGGATGATTTGGATTACTTATGAATAACGGATTCTGTTGTAGCCGTTTTTCCTCAGAGGAACTATGTCAATGACAAAGGAAACATGAATGTATATAATAATTTAGAAAAGGTAACTAAATCATGATCATGTTTATGATGTCTTTAAGCTTAGGGGAAGGGCTGTGTGGGCGTAAATGGCTGTAAGTGAGGCAGCAGAGCTGAATTTGGTTGGGCAAATGTCAGAAAGGGAGAGCATGGTAATCTGCATTTATTGACCACTTTAAATTCAAGTTATATTGCTTTGATTGACTGTTTTGAAATAGCTTTTGTTTTATTAATAGATCAGTTTCATTTACATAGTAGTTTCATTCATAGTTTTGTTTAGAACAATAAAACAAATAAGTTCATCCAAATATTGTCTGTTGAAGTGCATATAAAAATGACCTTTGCATGGGTTTTGTTTAGATTAAAAGGCTGATATTGGTTCCAAGAAACTTAATTGTATAGTATATTTGTTTAATATAGAATGTACATGTGATAGGAAGTATGAGGCAATAAAAATGTTGATCTTATTAATCTAAAGTCTTGTCATGAGCTCTTACATCTAATTTTAGATTAAAATTTCAAAAGGTCAGAGTTTCAAGCTCAAGAGTTGTAAGTTTAAAACTAAATTGCTCTGAATATAATAAAAATTGGAATTCATCCATACCTCAAAACAGACAATACTAATCATGCATTGTAAAGTGCTGGGGTACTTTGTGTACCGAACCCAAGGATTAATTCAAAAGGCACCACGCATTTTGGGAAATTTAACGGGCTACACACAAATTACAATGGAAACAATTCAGTAATAAGATCCATTGAGGGTTCTGCAGGTGAGGCTGCAGATAGGTGAGCATGCATTACCTTGGATGACATTTCCACACAGAGGTCAACACCCTTCTTATCAGCATTCTGTGTCCGGCCCACTGAACACCTCAATGGCTTCTACTACAAAAGCTGAACACATGAGTGCACAAATTTGAGTACCATCTCCTTTCCAGGAAAAAAAAAATGGCTTTTCAAAATGTCACAAGCATTGCACCTAGAATATAAATGTCAAAAACAATTCCCATTCGTTTGCTTCACAATTCTCCACGTCATCCAAGGTCCACAAAAAGAAGCATAAAATTCATAAGCTCTAGCAGCTTCTTTCATCCCCTGATTATGAATTAAATCTGGTAGTGAGATTTATTCTTTTTTTTTGTTTAATCAAATTTCTAATTCTGTCAAAAAAACAGTCCACTAATAGATATACTTTCCATTCTACGTGCAGAAGCAATTACCTACTTTTTTAGAAATTATATTAAAATATTTAAACTATACGTTTGTATTAGCATTATGAGAGTACAATAAAATATTACTTCTTTTCCAAACACAGTGTCATGACCTGCTCATTCGCTCCTCCTGTGTGCCACGCCCACCTCGTTACCTCGTGTTACTTCCCGGTTGTCATCCCCTGTTTCCTGTCGTTTTCGGCTTGTCCTGTGTATTTAGTCAGCGTCTGAGTTAGTTTCCCCAGATCAGTCATTGATGTTGTATTGCTGTGTTTCCTTCTGCCTGAATAAACCCTGTTTTCTGCCCGTATTCCCGGCTCGATCGCCTCAATCCCCGCTCGCCCAACACGGAATGTGGCACACAGTGTACAGGATCTAGGATGAGAATCTGTAAGTTCTGATAGAAGATAGAAGGCCACTCCTGACCCAAAATGAGGCAGTCCAGCCAGCTGTCACGAAAATTTAACAGATTACTACTAGTTACATCGCTATAATATATTTGTCTGCTGTCATAACCAATTATTTTTCAATGCACTGCATCAGGACTATGTTTCAATAGGAGATAATTTGTCTGTCTAATACTGATCTCAAAAACTATACAATTAACTAAATGTAACTAAATGAAACCCCATAATGCGTTGTTCCCTGCCTTGTGCCTGTAGCCTCCGGGACAAGCTCCGGACCCCTCACAGCCCTGAATGAAAAGTGGTAGAAGAAAATGGATGGATGGATGGACTAAATGTTGTCTATGTACCTTGACTTAGATCTGCACTTGAGGCAAAATAAGCACAATACACATAAACTACAAATGGGCAAAACCTCATTCAGCTCTGCTTACCTGGCTGGCCCTGGGATGGGTGGTTTCTTCAGTGTGGGCCTGGGTACAGTGTTGGGGGCCCTGGCGCCCGGGGTCCAGGCCGTTTCCTTGGTGGGTGTCTCCCTGCGCCAGGGTGGCCTGGGCTCCCCCCGGGGCGCCGCCGGGGGGTCGGTCCACGTCTGAGTGTCGGTCCTGTATGGTGTTGGGGGTGGCGTGTCTCGGGCCTGGGCTAGTCTGCCACATTTTTGTTGTTGAATGAGTGGGTGTTTGAGTGCGGACTGCCCTTCGGGGTGGGGGGGCTTTTTCACTGTGATGCGTGGCCCCTTTTTTAATTGCACTTTAGTCATTACATACCAGTATATACACAGGGCCTTGGGGGGTAGGGGCACCACTCAGAGGCTGGTGGTCTCACTCGCCTCTGCGCTGCTGCTGCCCCTTAGTTTCACTCACACCATATACATTGAGGGTCTTGATGGGGGGGTGTGGGGGGGTTTGATGTGGAGGAGAGCTGTTTACAAGTTTACAAGTAGCGCTCCTCCACGTTTCCCCCATCAATTTTAAATCCACCTTAGTTTCTCAACAGTCATACCCTACACCACACGCATCCAACATTCTCCCTCTGACACAGGTGCATGGGGGAGGAGAGGGTCTTTCTACACCCCTGCTCCCTGCCAGAGATGGTGGGGGGGGGGCGCTTGGGTGGCAGCTCGGTTGGTGGCGCCCTGGGGTCACGGCTGGTGCCAGCAGTCGCGTCCGTTCTCCCACAAGTCGGAGGGCAGTCCGGAGGGGATGGGCATATGTCTTCTTGTCTCTGCATGTGGGCGTCCGTGTATGTTGTGGGGATGGGTGTATGGTTTATGTGCATGGCTGAGAGGTGTGTCTGCGGGGTGTCTGTGTGGCTGGTGGGGACCTCGGTCCGGGGCTCGCTGCTCCGTCCAGGGTGGGGTTGGCCTCCTGGGTGTGGTTGCTGGCCCCTTTCCTTGTGGTGGTGGCCCAGGGGGGGCTCCGGCCTCTGTGGCGCAGGCGCCTGGGGTCCTAGGGACCCTGTCCTTGGCTCGTACGGGAGCGGACGCCCCCACGTGGGGTCAGCTGCCTGTTGCCTCTGGTTCTCTGGGGTTCTCTGGGGCTGCGTCTGGGACCTCCCTCCTCCCCCGGCTGGAGTGGGAGCCTGGCAATCATTGGGACGTGGGGCCACGGCTTTTCCGTGCTCTTCGGGGGCTGCGGTTGTCCTGGGCCTCCTGGGCCTGATCTCTGCTGACCTCTGGTTCTTGTGCAGTGTGGTTGAGGTCCTCCCACCCTTGCTATTTAGTATGTTCCATGTTGAAAACACACACACACACACACAACACACGCACACAACATACGCACAACACACACACACAAGCCCACACATCTCGCCTACACAATTGAGCACGCATGTACATACACTTGCACACACTCCTCCAAGCGCACACAACAATTTTGTACGTTTGTATAGCTGTGTTACTTTCTTTATTCTTTATTTTTCTTGTGTTCATGAATTTATCCATTTGTGCACTTCTTTCAGATGCTGTTGATCTATTGCCTTTTCTTTTTCTTCCCTTTCCTTTACAGGTGCAGCAATTGGCAAATTGTGCACTGTGTTTTCTACTTTATTCATATTGTTTTTTTCTGTTTTTTTTTTCTTTTTTTTGGATCTTTTCGTTTATTTCCTTTTCTTCCCCCTCCGAATGTGTCCCTCCTTTTCAGGCAGCTCAGCCACTGCAATATCTTACATGTGCTAAAAATGAAATAAATAAAATAAAAAGAAATCGACCAACATGAGGAGCCTATACAGAGGTTATACGGCCCCTCATGGTAAAGCTAAGATTCTTGGCACAGCAGTGCATTCAGACCATGATTCTGCTTGATAAAGCTGCCAGTCAGGACAAAGAAAAAAAAAACTCTGCTTACCACAAAAGGTATGGTAATTACCACAGATAGTATGATATTTAGGACATAGATGTTTAATTTCAGAGTTTAATGATTGTCAGTGTGTCAATGATAGCTAAACATCTCATGAAATAATGTTAGTTATTATGTAACACACTCTGTGTTTGTTTAAGTTTTTTAAGTAACTTCTGAATAAAATATTAAATGTTTCTGAAGAAAACGTAATGCTGAATATTTTTGTATGTAAAACCGAACCATGAGATAGGGAATAGGAATTTTATTTGGGTGTGAAAGTGGAGAGAGGTTTAACAACAAGGATGCGTGTTGGTTTTAACGTTATTAGGTACCAAATCAGCCCCCACGTCTCCACCTGCATAAACACACGGTACTGCCAGAATACTCAATAGGGACATGTCCCTACCATCCATACCTCAATCTATGCCCCCGTTTAACAACATAATGCAAAGGAAATAAAACAAACATAGCAATTGCAGTACTGTACATGTAAAATACAGGCCACAGGTTGAACTGTAGAAAGGGCTATAGCAGAACTTAGATTTCAAGATCAGGGCATCTGTCCAGCAGCAATGGACAAAATGAGATAAAGAATTCCATGTGTAATTAATGCACTTTAACTATGGCTTTGCCTGGATTATAGTAAAAGATCATTAGCAAGAAATTAAATATCTACACATGCATTCGCGGTATTAAGGTACTGTATGTTTTGGGCAAATACATAATACTATACATGGGAGAGTATATATTGGACTGCTATTGATTTTTAGTGTTCTTTTTCCATTGTTGTACACTGAACTATATTGTTTTGCGTGTCATTTTAGCAAGCAGGTTATTTTTGGACAAGGTCATCCAAATTGTCTTTTGACAGAGTGCTATAGATTAATCGATTATACATTGATATCACTCCTGCAGACTAACCTTTCCTTCAGAATAAATGGGGGTTTACTGCATGTCAGAAGAGTTATGGCACTTATTGGGAATACTTGGGGTTAATGTTTTTTTTCTGTTGGTTTTTTATCTGTTGGTTAGGACGTTGCTGCTACAGAATGTATGGTTGTCAAAGCTGGAACTGACAAACCTTGACATTACTTACAACACATCCCTGGTCACCTGCAGTTTATGCTTTGCTCTGTCACAGCCTCCCACATAGGTTTTCTTGTTTTAATTCTTGAGGGATGCATTTTACTTCATTAAGAGAAGAAAAAGGATGTTACCGCTGGGCAAAGAACAAAATAAAACACAACAAAATTCATCTGACAACAAACTTTTTTACTTACCCCCATATATCCCAACCTCTTTCTTCTACTGATATGCTTTTGGCTTGATATGAAAAAAATGTTATTGGAGTTTCATTAGAGATGGCCAGGTACACCGCCACATACAGAGCTGCAAGTCAAGTCGACTTAATTTATATAGCACTTTAACAACAGCCCTTGCTGACCAAAGTGCTTTGCATAGATCATAAAATCGCAGCATGATATGAAGGCACAAACCCAACATAAAACACAGACACCCAATCTGCTCTGTAGTACATTTAAGTCTCCTCAAATGCTAATGAAAACAAATGAGTCGTAAGTGTAGATTTAAAAACTAAAATGAAGAGGAACATTTAATGTGCCGTGGAAAGCTGCAGTATTCCAGAGCTTTGGTGCTACAAGTACCAATCCATGGTCGTGTTACAGTGAGGCATGATGGAGGAGGGACAATCCATATAGCGGCTCTCAATGAATCGGTTTTATTAAACAAAACAGAACACAAAGGGAGAACTGGAAAATAAAGGGACCGCAAAGGGTCAAAAGCAAAATGGGAAAAACTAGAATTAACGAAAAGTAACCCAACACAAGTGAACACAATCAAGGAACAGAGCAAAACTGGGAGCAAGACTGGGAAAAAAATCACAATGACTAACTAAGCAACAGAACAAGGGCAGCTACTTAAATCCACACATATAACAAGGGCTAACAAGAGGCAGGGATGGATTATCACAAACTAGGGGCAATGAAGAGCAGGTAAGGTCAAATTAACAGACAGAGGATCAAAATAGCAAAGAAGACTAGGAAACAAGGGTAAATAACCATTACAAAAAACAGGGAACAACACGGAACCATAACAAAAATACATAGATGAAGGATATAAAAAAAAACAAAAAGTCAAAATTGCAAAATTGCTGGTCTCTGATCAACCTCAAAACCACCCACGAAAAAGGAAGTCTGGATGAAGCCACCTGCTTAGCCCATTAATCTATGCAGAGGAACACAGGAGTTAACAAAAATGGGAAATAGCAGGAGACAGGATGACCAGTGACACTTGCTGGCCAAACAGGGAAATGACACATGGACCGGGGCAGGAAAGGAACCAAACCTGACAGGTCACCCTTTGTTTTCAACCAAAACCGAATTTCAAATTTGCTCGCCATCTCGCGTTCAGTTGAAACCAAAAACTGACATACGACCTGAATACGCAGTGACATCTGACGTCAAACTCACGTTGTGAAATCAAATGTAATATTACGCCAGTTTTTCTGTTAAAGTACTGTGAAGCACTCCTAAAGTAGCGATGTAGTGATTCATTTTCCACATCAGCCGGTTTAAATCGTCATACATTCACATCGATTTTTAACCAATTCGCGACTCATCGTTACATGCCAATTTAAGAGACATAGTGAAAGGACTTCAAAAGCCTGTGGCCTCGTGCTTATGACCAAATCACAGCCGTGACATACTGGAGTATAACTTCACTCCTTCTCATATGTTATTGCTTAATGATCTCTTGAGTATGAGACTAAAACTTCTGAATCCCTTTCATTCAAGAGGAATTACAGTACTGTATAATAATGCAACGATTCTCCCACCCAGCACCATACATCAATGGGACATTATTTTTTAAGCTAAATCAGGTCTGTCCATCATTGTCTGTTAAGCTGCTTAGTTCAGTGATCATCTTTGTTATTAGTTCCACCCATTGCCCGATTCCCTGTGTCGGCGTTTGTTTATTGTTCTACCTGTTGCTTCTCGTCTCTTCTGATTGGTTGTTTTGCTTCATGTGCCTGCCTCCTCATTAACCCAGTTGTCTGTTTGCACTGAAGTGCCTGTCTATGCTCTTTTCCTTAGTGAGTCATTGTGAGATGTTACTCTGTGTGCGACTGCCATGTGTTACTCAGCCGGATCTCCTAGTTCCTGATGTTGCCCTGCTTCCCTGTTGTGTTACTTGCAGTTAGTTCTTGTTTTCCCTGTTTTCTTTTGATCCCTCACAGCCCTTTTATTTTGTGCCTTCCCTGTTCTGTTCAGTTTCCATAATAAACCCCTGTCGTCTCGTGTGCCACTCCATGGATGGTCATCTTTTACCTCCATGCCACGCCATCACATTAGCCCTCGCCCACCCCGTTATCATGTGTCCTTTTCTCCCTTTTGTCCTTCTGTGACATCTGCCACATGCAACACCGACCAACCCATAGTAATGAGAGTGATAATATGATCATAGTGGCAATGTTAATATCATGCATCCCGTAAGCTCTGTTGCATCGATAATGATGTCTTTTCAATGATCTAAAAAAGATGTCTTTTCACTTTTCATATAAATCAGGCAAAGTCATCTTTTTACTGTCTTTTCAACTAGTTTTTACTGGGTGGGGTCATAGCCCACGCATTGCCTCATAGACCGCTGAACACCACAGAGGACTTTATGACAGCAGAATGTTAATAATTGGTAGCTAGCCAGTGTTGCTGGGAAAACTGAGCAAGATAAACTCTGAAACAGAAAGAAACTGGCAGCTGAAGATAGTGGAGAGGTTGATACAAGTGGGGTGGCCAGATTACACGAAGAGCGTGCCCAGCAGTATGGTATCCTACTACGGTTTGAAAGATTCAGTGTTGGTGAGTGAGGGAACAAGCCAACATGAAAAGGTCCAACAAGAGTGACATGAGAAAGCATCACCCAGCGCAGGTACAAGGTATGCAGCGAAAAGCGGGGGGAGAAGCAAAGAATCAATGGCACCTACAGCAGTTATCCGGTGTAGCTACACCTGGAAAAATGGTGAGTTCCTACCCACCATTAGAAAGGTTGAACTTATAAAGAAATTTGAAAACTGCATGGTGTTGATGGGAAAAAAATTGATGATGATGTGTTTTAACGAGGGGTGATTAAGTACTGGATTATCTGTATCTGTTCAATCAACAAAAACGATATCTGTAACCAGAATGGCACCAGAATATTTATTATTGGATCCAAGCCTGGGGGCAGCTTGCAAGCAAGTAGCTGGCAGTCAGGCCTCTAATCATGGGGACAGTGTTACAAAGGTCCACCTACTTGTGGGCTCACCAGCTGCGGGCTGGGCCCCAAAGATTGGGTGCTATGTGGACCAGGCAGCAGTCAAAAGCGGGAGCCTTAAGTGGGTTTTGCAACATAGACCATAACCTCTCTGGTGGGAAAGGAGCCAGAGATAGGGCAGGAGGTATAGAGATAGTATCTAGATCAGTGCTTCTCAACTACTGGTATTCAGCCACATAACAGACCACTGAACTGTGGTAGGGAAACACAGCTGGTCCATAAGGGACATAAGACAAAAATTATTGTGGGAATAGTCCTGGGTGATATAAATAATATATTGAGTCATTTTCATATAAAATTGAAATGAAAATTGGAAACTGTCAATTAGGACCACTGCTTGATGGTACACTTCAGCCTATCACATCACACAAATGAATGTAATTGCAATCAACAATATGATTTTTTTAGCATCCCCTCAGCAAGCTTCAAGCGTTGATGGAGAAGGTGACAGCTCAGCAACTACAGCATCTTTTAAAAATAGAGATATTATGGATAAACAAGGTTAAAAGAAGTTGATGGTGTTTGTAAAAAAACAAAAAGCAACAGATTTGTGTGTGCTCTATACTCTGCCAAAAGGTTGTGGCACCTAAAATTGGAAATACTGTGAACTTATTCCACCACTTGAGTCACTGCCATCCAGTAGAACATACAGAATGCAAGCACTTACAGTCACAGATGCCAGCAATTAGTGTTCCCACTTTCAATCTTAAGAAATACGGAACATTGGTTAAAAATGAGACACAATATTTTATTTTTCACTACAGGATGGGTAACAAATCTACCAGCAATATCACAATTGTTCCCTGAAACAAACACTGAGGCACTCAGAAAGATCCCAGCAACAAATCATACAAAAATCAAGTTGGCATTTTTTTATGCTATGCCCTACAGTACCACAAAATATGTTTATTTTTGTATTGTATAATTATAAAAATTTGATTTCAATTTGCAGTCCAGTCACCTCTTATGTTTTGAATATGTCGGTGCAACTATAAGGGATTTTTAAGCAAAAATAGAAACTTGAATACAGACCATCCCTCCCCCAGGTCAGCGAAATGTGCCAAGCGGGGCCTCAGGCCTTGTAATCGGTAACGTTGAGAAACCCACGTCTAGATATAGCCAGATTCACCACACACATAGCACAGTCTCAAAAGCTCCTGTGGCCTTGTTTATCAAACTTTGCATAAAAATGCTAATTTCATTGTGAAAAATGCACACACACGAAAAGAAAAAAAATGTGTACACACTTTATCAAACCTTTGATAAATATATTTATACAATTTCCACCCCAGTTTCCACCCACAAATAACCATAAATGGTCAATGCAAATAAGCGGCATGGTCATATAATATGCAAATCAAGCCTTTCTGGTGGTGAATGAGAGTGACTATATATAAAAAACAAAGAGGAATTTTAAACAGTGTGAGTTAGTGGCACAATAAAATGTTGTATCATCTGGGGGGGGGGGGCTAAAAATATCTATCCCAAGCAAAACAATGTATACATGTGCATTTTCCAACTATTTATTTATCACACATAATGCACAACTGTTTCTAGGAACTTCTCATCGTTTCAGATCAGATGTCAAGCTGCACTCCATGTCTGCGTACTTATATTTTGTCTAATGATGATAAATTTAAATCTACAAAAGTCTTGAATGGCGACATATCACTGCTACGGTAAACTCCTTCAGCTCCACAAGCGGAGAAAAGAAAGTGGTTGAATTTGAAGATAGAGAGAAAGAAATGACTTGCTGCGCACAGTGTGCGTTTATTGGGGGCAAACCCACTCCTCTGTCCTCAAACTTTGACAGGAGTGTGGCATCTATAATAGGGGAAGCGCTAGCATGCAGTGTTGTGGCAGAGCAGTTGGGATATACTGATGTGGTATGTAAAACTCCAGATGAGCAAATCACCAAGGTCACCCAGACCATCACTGCTATATTTGTCAATGTCATGTCGGCATTGCAGATTTCTTGCGCAGTAACAGCAAAACTGGACAACGCACACAAATATAGCTTGTACGTTTGCCTGTTCACCCATAGGTTAAGGAAGCATACATTTCATAATAGTCTTTCCTTCTGAGGAAATTCTCTTTTTGCCCACCCAATCTTACTCTCTTGTGGCACACGGACACATATATAAGTGAGATTAAGCTTGGAAGGGAGGGGCACCCTACTGCAGCAGCACTTATGGAACTGGGGGTTAAGGACCTTGCTTAAGGGCCCACGGACTTGTCACTATTCTGCCAAAGATGGGCTTGAACCAGCAGCCTTCTGATGACAGGCACAGAGCCTTAGCCCACAGAGCCACATGCTGCAAAACAGAGGGAAGTGCAAAGACATAACAGATAGTGTAAAGTAATCAAACAAGTAAAAAGAATTTTAGTAGTGTATGAAAGCTCATTCCCTCCTAGTCCTTCCATTTGTACAGATACTAGCAAGGATGCTATTAAGCCGTATTACATTCTTGTGAATATTGGCCAGATTTATACATGCATCTCGATGTTTGATGCCCAATTCACATTTAGTGCAACAGTCGACTATTGACAATTTCAGATATTTTAGATCTGAGGGAAGAGATGACTGAATGAATGAATGAAACAAATAAAATAATAATAAATAATAACCATTAAAATACATCCCACTTCACATTTTTAAATTTAGTCCTACTGTGTTTTTCACATGAAGGCACAGGTTGTTGGTATGAATTGTTGTCATGTGTGTGATCATTTCAATGATTTGCTTGCAGTTCCTTGCTTTACATTGGGTGTCACCTTTTCTCTATTTATCCAAAATGTTGCATGCATTTCCATAAATATACAATTTTACCCCATCAAGTTTTGCTTGATAAATTCAGGGTTTTGTGCAAAAACCTATGTATGCTCATTTTCAGCATCTTTCTGTGCACACGTCACACGTAACTGTGATAAATGAGGCCCCTGAAGAGAGACTGGACTCTGTTCCACTCTGGAGATGCCCTGGATGAGAGGTGCCTACTTTCTGTGCTTGGAAGTGACAAATAGTCATAATTCAATACGCTTTATGGGACCAAAAGAAACAAATATATCAGAAGGGATGGTTACCAAAGGGTCTGGAAGGCCTGATTCTGTTCCCCTGTCTGCCCTCATTGCCTCTGGACTACCAGGGCATAGGGTATAGGATTGATAGCTGTACCTATTCTCCTAATTGACTTAGCTACTTAACTGAGTTGACTGGTATCCCAGTGTAAGGAATTGTTTGGCTACTGTTTTATTACCGAGTGTCTCAGATTCCTGCACAGGTGAGAACTGACTCAGTCTCAATAACACAGGTAATGTAAGAAATAAATAGTTAATTAAAATATGGCTGGCCTCTGGCCAGCCTTAAACCCACAATAATCAAAGGGCTGTGCCTAAGAGCTTATTGAGCCACACGCCGGCCCCAGAAGCAGAGCACATACACCAGGGAATATGAAATACGTAAGACTAGGGTAACACACAGAAAGAGATGGCCAGCAACCCCAGCTGGCCAAACAGGAAACCAGAGCAACTGAAGGGGGCAGGACAGAGGCTGCTTCTAACAATACAGGAGGTCTATAACAGCTATACTGTACAGGGCCCTGGAGGGGCCACTGACAGTTTTGTTTTGTTTGTTTGTTTTTTGCACAGTGTATATTTTACATTAATCTAGTGCTTTTATGTAAAAATGCTTATGCAGAGAACTGCTTCAGTTTTGGGCAATATGTTGAAATATGTCAGCATTTCCAATTTGCCAGTGATGCAATGTCTACGCAAAGTGAAATTTACAGAATTGTTTTTAAGTCATATACTTCAGGTAGATCAAGTGTCAAAACTGTCTTTTTTCACTATGCAGTTTGCATCAATTTTGGTGCAATCTTTTTCCAAACTTCAGAGGTAGGGACTTGTGTTACTGACTTGTGACTCGAATTGGACTTGAGTTACAAATTTGTGGACTTGTGACTTGACTCTGCAAAACTGTCTGAAAGACTTGCACTCGTCTTGGACTTGAGGGCAAATACAGTGTACCCAAGACATGTACTTGACTTAAACCCTATGACTTGAGAAGATTTGAGATTATAGTCTTCCTCTGAATACTATAATGTTAATTTATAATTTCAGTATATATTACTTCTCTGCTGTCTGCATTTTCAACTGGCTGAATGCAAAGTCACTTGAGACAGTCTGTTGGAAAGATACATCACTCCCTGCATATACTTGGACGTAAAAACTGTGAGGATAATCATAAGTGGACACTCTTTTCATCTCTGTCTATAAAGAACATATCTTATGACACACTGTTGTGGGTTTTTGCTGCATGAAGTTTTAACCAATAAAGGTAAAAAAAACTGACATAGGTTGGGTCTCAAGTTATATGACTCACAATTCAACTTTGACTCAAGTCACAAATTCATTGACTTCTGACTTGACAGCAAAACATTGTAAAGACTTGGACTCGACTTGGACTTCAGGCCGAATGACTCAAGACTTGACTCAGATTCGCTAAGATATGACTTGTCCCCATACAAGACCTCTGCAAAGTTTCACAAAGAACCATTAAATGCTTTTTGAGTTATGATCATAATACTGTATGCAACGCTTCTGTGGCAGATGGTGGCAAACTGGTGCCAAAACCATATGAATTCCTTGATGTCCAGGGAATACAAAAATGTTGCTATTAGTCCTTAGACTAAACATGACTAAAACATGTTTAATTAATGTTTCAACAATGTTAAATAGAGGGTGAACTAAAAATATACTTTTCTATATAAGAACATAAGAACATAAGAAATATACAAACAAGAGAAGGCCATTCGGCCCATCAAGCTCGCTTGGGGAGAACTTAACTAATAGCTCAGAGTTGTTAAAATCTTATCTAGCTCT
>JAODKE010000101.1:21684084-21713359 GCA_026779605.1 Mormyrus hasselquistii | reverse complement strand
ATGTAAGGAATTGGTGGGGGGGTGGGGTGTAGGGGGGAGGGGAGGGGGGGGGGGGGGGGGGGGGGGGGGGGGGGGGGGCACTCTTGACTAAGCCGCTCTGTACATTATTAGTTATCATATGTATTCATAATCACAATCTTGAACATGCAATAAGAGTGTGATCAAAAAGAAAGGTTTATTTGATATGGGTATTGTACATATTGCATACTTAAATAGTACTTTATTTTTCAAAAACATAATTTTAATAAAAATTGTATTAAGATATTCAATTATTCATGATTGCTACACACGTCTTACCTCCAGCAGAGTCTGGCTAGGAAGTGACGTTCGGGCAGCAGTATGGTAAGCAAAATAAGTAAAAGGACAAAAACATGTGGCAGAAAAACATGTAGGAATATCTCATCCACTCAAGAAATTGTCTGGTCAGAGCTACTAATTAAAAGTAGCATGAAAGCTGAAGTAAACAGATTTTTAGCACAAAACTGACCTTTTTTAAACCATTCACTTTCAATCTTTTAGTAAATTTAGGGACATTTTAGAAAAAAAAGGTTAACTTTGAAGGAGGCGGAGCTGCAGTCCTGCAGGGTGTGATTTGGACACAAGGAGGCAGAGCTGGGCTCTGCCAGGCTCAGTCTATATTTAAACCCTGCTTATTTTAAATTTATATCTTTGCTTGTCACTGGGGCTGTACTCTTGTAATTGGACCTTTTAAGGTACAGAAAAAGACTCTGAGGAACAGCCCAAAGGAACAAACAGTATTAATATACCTTCAGTGGTACGGACATTTCTCTCAGAGTCTTAAAAAGGTACAATTACCTACAGCTAAAGGTACAATTGGCATATCCTTGAGGGTACTGCCCCAATGCCAAGCAAAGTTGAAAATGGTACCCTTTATTCTAAGAGCGTAGACACGTCAGTGCTCCATCTTCAATTTAACTGTATTCTGTAATCATCTACATGGCCTCCCTACCTTGCTACCATGTTTTATCTTATACAAGTACTCATTATACAGTATTCAACCAAAATTTTCAATCATTTCAACAATTATTTTCAGAATTGTTTTGAAAAATGATGGAAAGAAGAAAGCTAAAGCCCAAAAGGTACATGAATACATTGTTACACAGAGAATGGGTCCTTCTCATGATTTTTTCTAAAAGAAGGACCAGGCCTGGAGGGATTCATGCAGGTGGTGGGTGCAACTGGATGTTGATGACTGTGACCTCTGGGAAAATGGAAAAATCATCAGTAGTGAGGGTTGCGGATCGAGGCAAAGGAGAAGAGAGTTAATGAGGCCAATGAATGTTGACAATAACTTGCAAGTGTTAATGAGGACAGCAACCTTCTCTTGCTAGTACATGGTCTTGACATCAAAGATTGGCTGATTGGACAGAAGGTATCAAGACATGAGGTAAGCACAAAACAGAATGTATCACAGTGCTCCATCATGCCGGAAAAGGCATTATTCATCATCAAACTGTTCTTGGATGGTTGGGAGAAGTGGGGGATCTTCAGGTACCATTCTTTATTCATGGCTGTTTTCTTAGGCAAATTTGTGAGTGAGTCCACTCCCTTGGCTGAGACGCAACCCCACACATGAATGGTCTCAGGATGCTTTACTGTTGGCCTGACATAGGGCTGAAGCCTTCTTCAGAACATTTGTACCTCTCTCCTTGAAGTTCTTGATGATCCGAATAAATGGGTGATTCAGGTGCAATCGTACTAGCAGCAATATCCTTGCCTGTGAAGCCCTTTTTATGCAATGCAATGATGACTGCACATGTTTCCTTGCAAGTAACCATTGTTAACAGAAGAAGATCAATGATTTCAAGCAACACCCTCCTTTTAAAGCATCCAGTCTGTTATTCTAACCAATCAGCATGACAGAGTGATATCCATCCTTGTCCTCGAAAACATTCTCACCTGTGTTAACGAGAGAATCACTGAAATTATGTCAGCATGTCCTTTTGTGGCAGGGCTGAAATGCAGTGCAAATGTTTTTTTTTTTTGGATTAAGTTCATTTTCATGACAAAGAGGGACTTTGCAATTAATTGCAATTCATCTGATCACATCAAAACATTCTGGAGTATATGCAAATTGTCATCATAAAAACTGAGGCAGCAGACTATGTTAAAATTAATATTTGTGTCATTCTCAAAACCTTTTGGCCATGGCTGTAGGAGGACTGGTTAAACCAGTTACACAGCACAGGGGAATCACTGGAATCAGTAGAGGAGTGAGTGATGGCTGTCAGTATCCTGAGGAGAATGAATCGCAAAGGGGACTTAGCAGTGGTGCAGGTGACGGATCAGAGCTGAACCATACAAATACCATCCCCTCATTTAGACCTCACACACCTATTACATCAACAAAAAACCCACATTATATCACCTAAGGTGTACCTCAATGGCACATACTCTACCATAAACAGGTACAATAGAAAAGAATATTATTTACCAAACTCAGTCCATTTTTGTTGTTAAGCTTCCTTATCATATGTTACAGTATCAGGAACCAAAACTCAGTCCTCATGTAATCCAACGAAGACTATTTGCTAAATTTCCAAAACTGACTAAGTCCATAGATTTTTTTTTCCCACCAAAAAATCCCATGGACCGAATGAGTTTTACAAATTTCCTCTTCATTTACAATGGAAAATAATCAGGCATGGTAAAGCAGTACAAAAGAAGATACATTATATGGACAAAAATATCGGAACACCTGGCCATTACACCTACAGGAATTTTTATAACATCCCATTATAAATCCAGAGGCATCAATATGGGATTAGTAGGCACTGATGCTGGACATGAAGGCCTGGCTCACAATCTCTGTTCTAGTTCATCCCAAAGGTGTTTGATGGGGTTGAGGTCAGGGCTCTGTGCAGGCCAGTCACGTTCTTCCACACCAAACTGACCCAACCATGTCTTTATGGACCTTGCTTTTTTGCACTGGTGCACAGTCATACTGGAACAGAAAATGTCCTTCCCCATACTGTTACTTGAAAGTTGGAAGCATAGAATTGTCCAAATTATCTTGGTATTGTCTCTGCGACATGGCATGGCAGAGGTGGGGGAAAACATGGCGATCCACAGAGCAGCTCCAAGAAAACAGGGGTTTATTAAATACAACTAAAACACATTGGGGAAAACGAATATAAAGGGGCCACGAGGGGTCAGAACAAGACGGGAAAAACAAGAATTAACTAAAATAAACCACAAATTAAATACACAGAGGAACTTGGCACCACAGGGAACAGAACTAAGAAAAGCAAGCAGGGTATCCATACACAATAAAAAACGCACAGTGACTGGCAGAACACGGAGATCAGAACAGGAGCAGACACTCACACATAAGGTTAACGACACATGATACAGCAAAGCTGAGAATAATAAGCAAATTAACCAACACATGAAAGTACATAACAAGCAGCAGGTGGAAACAGAAAGACTAACACAGACATTAGGAAACAAGCCACACACTAAGGAAACAACGCAAGGATAATTAAAGCAGAACCAGAAGACGAGCCGGGCAAACCTAGTACAGGAAAACTAAAAATACCGGAGAAGAAAAATCCAATAGATACAATTTTTTTAAAATAAATACAAAACAGTTTTTGTGCCGGGGTTAACGGCAGAGGAACTTTGTAACTGCAGTTATTGAGTCAATAGTGTTGGAGACATTTATGCACTTTGTGCTTCAGCGCTCGGTGACCCCACTCTGTTACTTTGCGGTCGGCCACTTCATCGCTGAGTTTCTTTTGTTCCTAAATGCTTCCACTTTGCAGTAATACTACTTACAGCTGACTGTGGAATATCTAGCGGGGAAGAAGTTTCATGAACTGACTTATTGCAAAGGTGGCGTTCTATGACAGTTCCACGCTTGAATTCACTGAGCTCTTCAGAACGACCCATTCTTTCATAAATGTTTGAAAACCCGACTGCATGCCCAGGTGCTCGATTTTATACACCAGTGGCAGTGGGTCTGAATGAAGCACCTAAATTCAATACCTATGTGGTGTGTGGCAATATAGTTTATATTCCATGTATTTCATATAAAATAATGCAATAAATAGATGACAAATATTTCTGGAATAATTTTAAATAGTAGGTATCAGTTTACACTTTAGTAATGAATTCATTCATGATTTACTATGCTTCCATAGATCGCCAATGCAATTTTAATATGTAAAAGGGGTTTCACCTGTTGCAAATAATCCAACCATCGACCTCATCGTTTATTCAAGTCATGGTCGCAGGGGTCCAGAGGCAGTTTCAGTCAGCATCGCAGGAGTCCAGCACACATCCCAGTCAGGGTCGCAGCGGCCCAGAGCACATCCCAGTCAGGGTCGCAGCAGCCTGGAGCCCATCCCAGTCAGGGTCACAGGGGCTCAGAGCATATCCCAGGTGGCACAGGCCAAAACACAAGGGTCCCTCACAAGATGCACAAACAAGACTGCAGGCAATTTAGAGACACCAGTTAATTTAACTGCATTTATTTTGGACTGCAGGAATAAACTGGAATAGTACAGCGAAATCCACACAGGCCAACTTGACAGCCTTCAACCCTAGAGGGAACAATACTACACAATGGGCCGCCATGCCAGACTCTTTTATCAATTTTTATTGCTGGGAAATTAAATTATTAGTAGAATAACCCAAATTTCATGTGAAAACTTTGGGGATATGAGAAACAGCTCTGAGAACATATGCAGAAAAACAACCTAAACCACTTAATCATAAGTACCATAGTTCCTGTAATATAAACAAAGACAAAGGCAATATATATTACAGTGATTACGTTGTTGTGGGACTCCGGCCTCTGATTCCTCATTTGTGATTGCATTCATTCATAAAAAAACCACACACTAAACTACATGCCAGTTATAAAGGTGGTACATGCCATTCAGGTTCTGAAGAAGATTGCATAAATGGAGCTTGAGTACATACTTAAACCTCATTAGCTTCCTCTGAAACACAGCTATGCCAAAGCGTCAGGCATTTAACACTATATTCTAGGAGGTCTTACATACACTATTGTAAACGCTCATAAGTTTCTGTATTTATGCATATCTTGATACTAAAGGATTGTTTCTTAAAAAAAAACTGTTTATATGTTCAAAAGCTATACATTCAGCTCATAAATCAAACCTAGAGTTCATAGGTGGAATTTTACAGTTCACCTCTATTAACTGTGTGGAATTAATGTATCAGAATTAGAAAAATTGTACCACAGAAAGAATTTGATGACAGTGACTGACCGTAAGACATAGATAGTCAAGGAATATTCAACAAAGCATGGGGGTGTCACACTAAGCAGAATTTCCCAGTTAGCTGGATAACTTAAGCTGAACTTGAAAACTGTTCAATGGAAAGAGAGGTAAATGACATTCCTATTAGACAATTCTTACCTTTGGGTCAAGTGATTTTGCTAATGAAAAAGTCCTGCTTTGTGGAATACCCCCTAGGAGTTTACGATTATTGTAGAAATGTAAACAGCATTGTGTGCAAGGATGTTTTGTTTACAAAATATTTTTTGTATACTGATGTCACAGCATAGCCAGGCAAGCAAGGTGAAGGGACAGCAGGAAGCATTTGCAGAGTCCAAGTGGGTGATTGGGCAATACATGAGGTACATGAGGGGACCACAAATGCAGTAGCACCAAAAACAACTCACATAACAAATGCTCAACCTGCCAGCCCAAGCCTGAGACCTTACATTTAAAGGGTACGACACAGGTGAAGGCAACGAGGGTAGGATAATTGGCGACTACAAATTAAGAGACATACTAGGGTAACACAATATGAAGGCCTGACAACTATGGGAAGGTGTTGAGAAATGGTACTAAGGTTTGTCTTCATCAGCTGTTTCAAACTGTTACTGCAACCATCATTAAAGCTGAGGAAAAAAAATTATGCATGGGAACAAAGATGGTGATGAAATTACAAGCAGAGTAGAAAGCAGTAGCTTCCTGTGAAAGATTCTCCTGTGTGTAGAGGGATGCAATCTGGTGCAGACCAGTCACATATGCTGACTACTGCTGGTGTGAGGAACGAGTCACTGGGGAAATGTCTCTATTGTTCGCATTGCAGGGCCAGAAACAAGCCCATTGAGCCGAATGTGAGGTCTTTGTCCCCCTGGGATTTTGTGATTGTTTTACAGCCAGAAACAATGGAGGTGTATGGCATCCCTTTCTAAGAAGGACCATCTATATGAGGAGGCTGCTGATTTATTTATTACAATGTACTCTTTTCAGTAGCTATGTGTGTCTGTATCCTGCTCTAAGATTCCTCATGGAGTGTGGAGACTCTGGATAGAAGACACATGAACGGTGGGGTCCTCATGACTTGTGTGATCATCTTTGCACTGAGAGTCTTCAAAAACAAAAGGGGACCCACCTTTCGTCATGTACATCCACATAATTTTCTGCGACTTGATGACTCGAAAGATAAGGTGAGTTCTGAGAGAACAGCAGGAACAATTTCCTTGTTATTCCAAGTAAATAAAAGTCATTCTCATTACACTTACCTGGACTTAAACAGTATGTGCCTGCTTCAAGCGAGCATGTTTCTGTTGTTCTTGTCATCGTTGAAGCCCACAACACTAGATATAAAATAATCATTTTTGCTCAAGATTTTTTTGGCATAGAATCATTTTTGTTGAACTTATTTGAATTATAGTATAACCCCAGAAACATAGTGTTCAAATCCTGCTAGCGCTCCTGAAAATGCACTTGCAATACTGATGCTTGCTATTCTGAAGTGAAAGAAAATTAGCATTTCATTGTTCACTGTGTCAATAGTTTTCAGTTTGTGCTCAGAAACATGAAGCATATCCCTCACGGCCCTTTTCCATTCTCTGTGTTTACTCTGATAATCATTTAATTTTTGTCTTTTCTGTTCTGCTTTAAACATCTGGCATTTACACAATTTCCTTCCTCTCACTTTTTCAATAACTAGAAAAAATGACAAGGATATTGGTGATTAAGAGTAATTAATGGTTAGTACACAATCTAAAACGTGTACAAGATCAACTGATCAACTGAAATGATATGAAATCTTTCATGTTTCTGAGTGGAAAACAGAATCAGGGAACCCCAGCCACTTGAGGAATTCTTTTTATTTCACCCCCGGCTAACTTAATTAACTAATACAACAGAAACTGAAATGTGTTGGCAACAAAAATTTCCTCTATTGTTCAAAAAGTTATTTTTCTGATGGCTAGAAGACCATTGCAGGTCCCAAAGCTCTTTCCATGTTTTTTATTGTGTTATTGTTCATTTGTAAATAATCTAATACAAAACACAGTTTTTTCTGAGCAAATATACACTTGTGACTCAGATAAATATTCTAAACATTTTCTTTGACTGCCTAAGACAGTACTATACAACAAATGATCATTTAATTTGCAGTTATCATAAGTGTTTTATTAATTTAAAAGTATTAAAAACTTTAATCTGTATTTAAGATTCTCAAAGCTTCAATTAACATGACCTACTTCAGCTAGCACTAACTGTATTTGACTTACTGGTCACACCAGCTGGCGTAAGCTCATTTACAATTAAACAGGCATCTGTTTAGACACTAACTTTTGCCCTTGCATCCAAGAACATACATAGATTTTTAAGAACAAACATTTTTACAATAAAAATATTACTGCATCACCAGTGAGTAGGTGAGGCAGGCAGTGGAGACAAATGGAGACTGAGGAGATAGTGCTTTTTAAAAAGATAATGGAGGATTTATACCTTTGCCCTAAATTTAGCTGGGTCATTGACATGGGATACCAAAAAAATCCATTAGTTGCCATTAGTTGTTGACTGGAAATGATCCTGTCACACCAAGATGATGTCATATCATATGCGAGAACATCTAATCTTCATATCTAACATTGCTGAACAGCATCCAGTTCCCTGTGTTCTTACATGTTGTTTCCATGAGTTTAAGCCACACGACACGGCCCCATGGCATCTTAGCACATGTTGCGAGTCTGCCTACTCTCCAGTGACATTGGCTGAGCTGCACAGTATCTGTTAGATCTGCAGAACATCTACTTCCGTGTAATTATACTGGCTGAATCTACATCGGTTAATTGTTACTTTTATAATTGTGAGCAACGCAGACTGTAGAAATCATTCACAAATTGGTGAAAGGTGATTTTTACTGTTGCTCGACAATGAGAACAGAGGTTACCAAAGTTGCGAGAAGTCACCAAATCTGCCTCCAGTTGCTCATTGCACAGTCAGTCAGCTCACGGCGGCACACTTTTTACACGGGAGATCAGCCATATGGCGTATATATTCATGTTATTATGAGATCATGCCACTTAGCATGAAAAGTTGAACCAGATGAGCCATGACTGAAAAATAAACAGCTTTTCATTGTTTTTGGATTTTTCATTTTGCCAGAATGGTCACTTGAGGTCTTCTTTGTGATGCAATATCCTGTTTGATGTTTTCTTATTAAAATCACATAAAATAATAATCTGCTTCCTACTGGGGAAGCTGCCTACCATTCGAGCAAATCGCAATTCAGGGATAAAGGTTTTTCAGCAATTTGAAGACTTTTAAGCCAGATTGTTTTCTAGTTCCTAGTTTAATAGATTTCCAGTAATTCAAACTTTATATATATTTCTTTCTCTGCATATCTGCTCTGATGGTTGTTAGACAGTAGTACAATAAAAAAACAAAATAAAAAAAAAAAAAATATATATATATATATATATATATATATATATGTGTGTGTATGTATGTATGCATTTATATATGCATTGTAAGTAAAAAGTATTTTTAAACTGATTTCTTGCAATGCTATGTGTAGTAAATCATGTAAATAATGTATAAAATAATAAGAAATTTATTCATCAGGATAACAAACTGCAGTTTTTGTCTCTTCTGCTTGCCAGCCTTTTAGTACACTTAATTTTGTTTTTTGTACACTTGATTTTTTTTCCGTCCTGTAATACGCAGATACATTTTTGGCATTTTCCTATTGATAGCAAGCAGGGTTCCCAAAGTTGGATGTTTAAAAGTCCCAAAAAAGTGCCTACACAAATCATTTGTCATTTAATTTAATTTCAAAATTGCTGCTGAGATAGTAATCATAACAAGTGATGCGTTTTACTGCAGCACAAAATACAGCAGGAGCTCAGGAGAAAAAAAAAACATACAGGAAGCTAGAAAAGCTGCAATATGTAGCCTCTGACTTTATAACTAATAGTAGAATGACAGAGGAGTATTACATGGTGACATTACAGCTAAGAACACACAGCCGTCAGAAAAGATACTTTTAGCCAGGGAGTCATGTGATGTAGAGTGGGCCACACTAATTGGGGGGCAGGGAATGTGGAGTGATTTCTATCTATCTATCTATCTATCTATCTATCTATCTATCTATCTATCTATCTATCTATCTGTCTGTCTGTCTGTCTGTCTGTGTGTCTGTCTGCCTGCCTGCCTGCCTGCCTGTCTTATTTATGTATTATATTGTATTGTGTTACAGTGTGCTGTATTAACGAGCCCCTGAACTACACAACCATGTTCAATGTTTAATTGAATCATCAACCGAAAATCCATTCAAGTTTATAAAAAAATAATTTGAAGTCGCAAGTGGACTCATATATCTGAAACCTCAAAAAAAAAACAATAAATGTAAAAAGTAACGACATTCCTACCTTAAACAGTGAGTATTCCCTGCACTGAATCCCAGTAGTGGCGAGGTGATCACGCCTTGTAGTGGTCTTCTCTGCATTCTCTTCATCTCCCGTAGTATCTCTTCTCCTGTCCTCTCCAGCTGTTGTTGTCTCTGTTATGGACCCTCAGGTAGAATCTTCACTCTCCTATCCCACAGAATCAATTTCATCCATGTCTGCTTTTAATTAAACATCAAAATTGTCATTATCAGTAGTACTGATTACTACATTGCTAAATATTATTTCACTTCCATACAATTACTTGGATTGTTTGAGAATAACTGACCATAGTAAAGATTATTTCTTTACAATATACAACAAGGAGGTGTACATATTTAACTGCACATCTAGGTATCCCCATATGCTGCAAATATACTTAACATTTTTGCAACATTGCTGGTGTTTCTCCTAAAACCAACACCATGGATCATAACATGCAGTGCAGAGTGCATGCCTTTCGCTATTGTCTTGGATAGTGTAATAATCAAACTGGTCAGCTAGTGAAAAAAAATGAAAATTGGGAACTTTAGCTATACAATGCTAACTAGTTCCAAGATCCATGCCAACATTGTTAGAGTGATTATTCACATTTCCCACAAGCTGTGGTTTCCCTAAATGTTTAAACTATATACTTATTGCTAAGCCCCCCCCCATTGCTTTGTTCTGTCTAAATCTTGGCTTCTTAGAGCAGCTTCTTCGATGTCTTTTATTTATTTGATCAAAATCAGAATCAGTTTATTTGCTAAATGTACATAGTATACAGGAAATTGACCTGCTGACACAGTGCAGTGGAAATTCAGAATTAAAAGGTTAAAAATAGGTAATCAAAAAGGTAAAATAAATAAATAAATAAACAACAATAATTCAAATAGTAACAACAATAAAAAGATGGCGAAAATAAATGGGGTTAACTGTATGAATGTAACACAGTCCATTGTAGTGTTCCTTCAAGATTACTGAGAAGGTTTATGGCCTGTGAGAAACGGTTGTTAAGGTTTCTGGCGGCCCTGGTACTGATTGAGCGAGACCCGCGGGCCAAGGGGAGCTACCTAAAGAGGGAGTGGGCCGGCAGGGAAAGGTCTGATACTTTCTGTCCGTTCTAAGATTTTAACATCCATCCATTATAACACTTAAAATGCTTTAAAGCTAACTGGAGCCATTCCACTTGGGGAGGGGCCACTCAGTCGCTCCCCCAAATTACTGAAAATCTGAACATAGTCACAACGTTGCGCATGTTTTTGTTTAAACCCCATGTGGGAGGCAGTGTCGCCCGGTGCGTGCTCATCGCTCGCTGGCCAAATGGAGCAGCGAAGCACTTACATAAACACAATATTGTTAGCCTACAGTAATTAGCCTGAAATGTTACCAGTCCACCGGGAATTGTCCCAACTCTCCAGCATCGGCTAAGACACATTAACATCTATGGCCTTATAAATGTGTCTAATAAACAGGGAAAAAATCATGTTTTGTTAGAAAATTGCCTAAGGGAGTTAGCGCTTTAAAATTGTAGATGATGTTTCAAATAAAACGAATACGGCGGAACGTCAGAAAAACTCCCCCCACCCCCTCTACAATTGTGTAAGCCCACAAGGCAAGTGTATTCACATAGATATAGGCCCTTAATTATGGGTATTCTTCTTTTTTCAAGATAAATTTGCAGGAAGGATAACAGCAATCACTATTATTTGAGCGTGACCTTTTATTACACCTAATAACATTTAGTGAAATCAAATGTTCAGCTGCTTCACACAAACAAATACCAAGGGCAGAAGAAAATGTTTTAAGATGTAAACTGGGCATCTCTGAAGATGCTTTGGGCTGTTGTGTCAAAATCTTAAAAAGGTGGGTGGTGTTCCTCCGAACAGATTGTGTGTGAAAATGATGTGCAGGCGAGCCAATAATTGTGATATGCTAGAGCAAAACACTTCAGATAATCCATGACAATAAAGAGATTTACAGTGTTATTTCTAGTCCAACACACTACATAAGACATATAAGATGTGTATCATATATGATTTTTTGACATTATATAAAGCTGTTTCACCAGTAATGAGGTGAGTCTGGAAAAGTAGAAAATTTCTCGTTCATTTTGCAATCCATGTCACATTCAAGATTTATTAATATAAAAATGGCATACATATTTTATTTTAAATACTGACATAGCATGCGTGGACAGAAAGAAACTGAGAAGTGTATCCAGATAACTGCATTAGAGGTATGAAGCGCCTCACTGAATGGTGACATTTCTGAGCCATTTACCTCTTTTGTGAACAACTTCAAAAATCAATAAAAGAAAATATTTTTCAGCTGAACAATACAGCTGAAATGTCAGCGACAATTAGCTGGTTCAATGGTTGCTAAAGGAAAGAATGGCTTGCTGTGTAAAAGCCTCTAGTCGGTGCTTAGATTTATATAAAATAACAGGAACAGACAAACACAGAAATGATACGAAGGAGGTAAACATCATGACATTATTATGTTTCTGCGTATTATAATCACCATTGTCATTAACACCCTTTATTAATCTTACACCAGCATCTAGTGACCGCCCACTGTTCTGTAGGAGCCATTTTACTGTTTTACAGCTCTTGTTAAAACATCAGATATAACATGTCACCTGGACAAGAAGTCCCCTGTCTTACAGTTCAGGAGGAACCGGATTTTTTGAGGGGCATCTGTCACCTGTCTTTGGAGACATAATGTTCTCAAAGTCTAATATCTAGAGCACAATGATTTCTCAAATAAAAAGGACAAACACAAAACATCCATTTATTGTTGAGTAGAATGAGGAATACACAACTTACAAAAATCAAAAAAAAAAACAATACATTCTAAATAAACACTGATTTGAATGTAATAACATCATAGGACTGACAAATCACACTTAATCATACTTAAAAACAAGTTTAAAAAAAAACCAGTAAAATCTAATAAGTACCAAAAAGGGTGAATGGTTATTTATGTTTGCAAGACAATGGGGACAGAATAACCATGGAAAACCTTTAAGGCTAATTTCGGACTTGTCATCATTCTTAAGGAGAGTGGTGCATCTTGCTGCAGAGGATTGACCAGTTATTCACCCCTAAATAAAGCAGCAGTGACAACATGCAAAGGAAGTGAAACAATGACCAACAAGGACATTGGTGGGAGTGATGCAGGTCACCTGACCGGCCTCTTCAGTACTTAGTCATGCTGATGGTAGGAGCAAATGGCCAATGGAAATATGGCTGTTGTTCCTTCAGTTTAAAGACAATTTCAGTGCATCACACTTGGCCGAACATATACCAATGGAAACATATTGTATTACAGGTTCTTCTACTAAGAAAGCATTTTAAAAATCATTGAAATACTTCTGGAACATTATATGGGCACATTCACTCAAGCTAGAGCCATAACAGTGACACATGAGGAAAATATAATATAGCTGTCGAGTATACATATAGCTATGCAGTGAGGCTAACTGGCATCCCGGTATTGGCTATAGTGTGTGAGCATGTGCCCTGTAGTGGACTAGATGCTATAATAAATAATAACCTCCAGGTTTGTGAGTTGATTTGTGTATGAGTTTCCTCTAGGTATTCTACTTTCCTCCCACAGCCAAAATAAATGTTGTTTAGATGTATTGATTTCTATAAATTGTGAGTATAGGGTCCCATGTGCCCAGATGAGGACTGGCATTTATTGTCTTGCACCTTTTCCTACCTGGCACGCGCCCCAAGATCCCTGTGATAAGGCATTGATGAATCAATTATATTTTCTCTGTCTTGGTCCATAACGCTTAGCATGCTACACTGCACTGAAGTGCTCCAAAAAAAGCTAACCCATTTGTGGTATGATCATTATTTAAAAACTTAAATCTTATCTTATCTTATCTTATCTTATCTTAATAACACAAAATTCGAAATGTGATTGTTTGAAAATATTTTCTTGTATCCTTTAGTCTTATTTTAATGCTATGGAGAGTGTTTTTCTCTCAAACTATCGAAAGTCGATTTGGATTACGACTCTCCGTTTCAGTTTTGGGACACTAGGTGGAGCCTTGAGAAGTATGAGAAGTTACGGAAATCTTATCCAAGTGCATCTCTAACGGTATTCATTTGCTAAAATGCCACAATGCCATTTAGCCCTTCTAATACCTCTCTAATGAACTTCCACGATTAGCATAATTATACTACGAATAATACAGCGTTGTTGGAAGCCTACCAAAATTCGCATCTCTAGGATATTATAAATTAGACGTTTAATGCCACCAAATAATCCTTTTACATTATAATTATTTAGCCCGTAACTTTTATATATTTAACATTGCACAACAGAGAACTACAAGGAGACGGGTACCACTTAAATTAGTACATATAAGTTATATGTTACAATGTAATAAATACGCAATACCCGAGTTATCTCTGATTTGATGTACCTATAGAGCACATAATTTTTACAAACTACACAAAGAAAATTTGATACCTTAATTGTTTAATACCTTGCAATACACACAATCAAGCCGTGTCGGACTCCTATTTCATTACAGTATATTCAGTAAACGGGCTAGATGTAGCACATTAAAACAGTTCAGAAAAAAACGTTATAATTTCCGCTTAGTCCAAGTAAATAAGTGTCAAGATAGTGGAATAATATAAGAAAGAGACAATCAATGTTTAAAATTTCGTCTTGTCGTATGCTCGCTATTTCTTGATAAAATAACGTGTTTTGGAGACTGACGTCACCTGGTGTCTTTAAATATTTATCGTCAGCGCCTTGCTGCTGCAAAGGCATAGTTGCAAGTTTGAGAGAGCAAGACCAGAAACGGAACAGCATCCCAATGTCCTGCGAGACATCAGAAGGCTTAAAACTGACAACACTAGCCATGAAATGCCTAACTGGGAATTCTGAAGTGGATATTTGGAAGTTCATAACCTGGACAGTAATGTAATATATTACACTGGGATTTAGTATTTTCAAGGAATTGTAAAAGAAAGAAAAACATTTGCAGGACTGTTTTGAATTGCTAAACCCGTTTATTTATTATGATGTTTAATTTTCACTTTCCAGGAATGTTCACGTGGTGTGCCTGCGCTATATAACCGTGGAACCAAGTCAAAGCGACTGTCTTAAACTCTGAAAACGCGATGCCTTGGTGGCAGATGGCATGTGGCAAATCAGTTACGCCAAGACTCATTTTTTATATTGCACGGAAAAAATGTGATCAATTTGTTAAGGCAATGTTAAATTGCCGAATCTATCGCGTTGCCATAACTGGGCTTTGTAGTTACCTATAAGATCCCTTCGGAATGTTGCTGCATACTACAGACGTTCCGGGAACACACAGAAGAACTGGGATTGTCCAAAAGGAAAAACATGCAATCTCATAATCCATGGAGAAATGGCATATAGGTTCCTTACCAACCGAGTCGTGCCATCTTCAAATAGGCTTACCAGGAAATTTCTTTTCATATTCACACTTTCTTTATCCTTCACGTACTTGTGCTACAGTCTTATATTCTGTTCTGATACCATCATGCACGGCCAGAGTGATGAACAGCACAGATGCCTCCTTTTCCAGAGTGTCGGGAGCAAAAAAATGCTGCAAAAATCAAATTACTGCACTTTGTCCGTAGATCCAAAGGGCACCCGGGATACAACATCAAAGGCAGATTTGACTCGCTTACAAACTATCCAAATAAACAACCAAAGCAAAAACTTTCCAGCTGTACCTTTCCTCAGCAGTCCTCGGGGTTTCGGAGCTTTGGATCGAAAGATAATCAATAACAACACCGGCTCACCAAAATTTGGGAACAAAAAGTTACCTAATGCTATCATTGTTGGCGTAAAGAAGGGGGGCACTCGGGCAGTGTTGGAGTTCATTCGGATCCACCCAGATGTGCGAGCAGTCGGCACGGAACCGCACTTCTTTGATAGAAACTATGATAGAGGATTGGACTGGTATAGGTAAGTAAACCAGCGCCCCCTCGTTTTTTATTATTATTATTATTATTATTTTGTGTGCAAGCAGGGGATGTCTCTTCTACATCTATTATTGTATAATTGAAATAGGACCGTTGAAGGTGCGCAATTTAAACGTGCGTAAAACAAGTTTGAGGGGAAGTGCAAGAAAATCGAAAAGCAAAATACACTTACGCCTTAGTTACTGTTTCGGAATGAGAAATTAAAATTTTATATGAGCCACTGTAAATTCGAAATATAAAATGTGATATCCAATGTTTTTAGACAATAGAGTTTATTACATCAATATATTTGGAACCTAGTTGTTGTCACACTATGTGTGTACGTGTTTTTTTTATTATTCGCATTACCGTAGGCCTGTGTGTTTCACTTAAAATTTCCATTGACGAGAAGATTTACTGGTAAATCCGATTGCAAAACTACACGTGAAAAGTTAAACTGGGCTGTTCGATGAGATACCTACTTGAACATTAAAAGTATGAACTTTAACTAGGTACCATGTTCATATAGGACATGTCTGTACACCACATACAAATACAAATGAAACGCATCACAGAAGCATCACCACTAGAACCCAAATGAAAACGACAGCAGATAGCAAGGTGCTGTATTAGAGGCATCTATATCATCGATAAAGATATCTATAAAAATAGGCGATAAAGTGAAAAGTCACACAAAATTCATTACATCATGATTTGTCAGTGATGTCAGGGTAAGACTGCGAACGTTTTTCTTAGATGCCTTTTTTTCTCCTATATTTTTGCATATGTTCACTAATTTATAAAGTATATAGGCCTAAATAAATACACACATTTTATCATTTTTCCAATGAATTCCTTTTAATTAAGTGATTAATCGTCATTGCTGACACACCACAAGGAAATGCATCTTCTACATTTAACCCATATGTGACATCCTGTGCATTTAACCCATGTGTGGTAACGTGACACAGCAGGGGGCAGCTAATTCAGCATCCTGGAAGTAGTGCTTGGGGGGGGGGCTTACGCAGGGCACCTCAATGAGGCTTTGCTAGTCAGGGATTCAAATCGGCAATCTTTCAACTACAAATGCACATCCCTAACCATTAAGCTACCGCAGGCCACAAGGGCTCAAGTCAAGGTCGGTAATGTAGGTAATATAATAATAATTATAATAAAGTAGGTTGAAGAATATGCTGTATCTTTATTACTATGCACATGAGTACAGCTTGAATTTCACGGATTCAGATGCTTTCGGAATGTTTATTTGTTGTGCTTGCTGAAAGCTTGTAGAAGTGGATTCATCTGCTATCTCACATCCTGCTTTGAGACTATTATGCACAACCAGAGTGAAGAACAGCACAGGTGTCTCTTTTTCAAGTGTGTTCCATGCATGAAATTGGGAAAGTGGCGTGAGAGTATACCGGCACTAGATGCAAATAATATGGATACATGCAGTACATAGTCTTCTATTTGCTCTGAGGTGAAGTGTTTTTTTTTATTGTTCCTGCAGTAAAGGACCAAATAAGTAATGCTATCTATATGTCAATTTACCTGACCTTATCTTTACCCGACTGAGGTAAGTTTAAGGCTGTAATATAAGAAGTTCCCACAGTAATAGCTTGGCGTCGGTGGTGTGCATTGCCATTGAAACACACTAGAGCTTTCTGATGTCCATGGTTTTCTGGACTGTACAGTGCTGACAAGGCATTGCTGCCTTTAATCTGTGCTGTAAGCTCTGCTGCAGAAAGGCTGTAGTGTTTGGCCAGAGATAGTTAGACAAGTGGAATAAGTAGAAGCAAATGCTCATGTCTTCTTGTATCTGGGATGTTGATAATGCAGAAATGAATGTGTCTACGATGTTTACAGGGATTTGGTGCCCTGCACCACTGTTTGCTTTTCTGAAGCACTGCATGTGATGCTCTTTGAAGCACTCAGAAGTTCTCTTGATTTCTAAATAATTCTGAATAATATATAATACTAAAACATCCTTGAGTCATCTGGAACAAGCTAGTCTTATATATAATGCGCAGAAATATGAATCGTCTATCATGCTGCGGCTAGATGTTACCGTTGTGTACAAGAATGATTGAAAGATGTCTCTGGTTATGATCCAGGTGATTTACATGCTTTGCATTGTCACAGAGCCCATTTGGTAGCACTGTTGCCTCACGCCTCCAGCGTTGGAGATCTGAATCTTTCCTTTGCTCTGTGAATGTGGAGCTTAATGTTCTCACAGTATTGCACCACAACCCCTCCTATAGCCCAGTGTTATGGAAGGCAGAGAGATTAAAACAGTTATATGATATTAAACACAGTGAGTACTTCCTTATACAAGGTTTTCATATAATGTTTATTTAATGTATTCAAATAATCATTTAGTTTGCAATGTACTGAAAGTTGACAGTATACTGAAAGTTGACATAGAATACACAAAAACACATTTTATTTCAAGGTAAGCATTTGTACTTTGTTTTCTGAACTTACGGTACATAATGTATCCTTGTTTTGTTTCAAATCTAAAACAATTATAAAGAATTGTGTGTATAGCTTAACTGAATATACAATAGAAACTTATCTTTTCAAATCTTGTCTGGAAGCTTCAACCACAACAAAAAATTTTTTGCATTTTTGTGGACTCCTCGAGAATTTTAAATTTACTGTTATGTTTTTATGAAGTCATTTGATAAAACAGCCACGTTAGACTGTGTGTTTCTTAACCCTTGACACAGAATGTAATGGTTACCCTTACAAGAGACAAGGGAGAGTTATTTTATACCTCGTGTTATATCTCAAGACAGCGCTCAATATTTAATGTCTTCTTTGAAACAGCTGGTTACTATCAAGCAGCCACATGCAACCTATATTACATTCAATCTTGTCAGATTTTGACAGTTACAGGTGACTTGTTATTGCTATGTTGAAGCCATAACCAGAATCATACTAGTCTTTAATTGCACAGATGTGTGTGTTGTCGGGCAGCACATGAGGGCAAGAAAAGATTGCTGCATCAAATTGTCGCCTTAATTTGCATTTCCCATTTCAACTATGAGGAATCATTTGCTTCCTTCATACTTTTAGTACGATTTCCTGGATATTTCATTGTACACATTTCAGTAGAAGCAAAATCATTTTTTTGTATAGTAATAGGAAAATGTGTATAGTAATAGGAAAAGACCAATACACGTTGTTGTTTATATATCTATAGTGGTAGTACTTTGCAGATGAATCTGGAGAGATCATAATTTGTGAGAAACTATGATAGTCTCTGTGTATAATTTGATGTTTAGAGTGATGGAAACCTGCAATACCAGCGTTTAACATTGGTTATTCCTGCCAACAGACTACTTGCGAGTCCCAAATATTTTAGCTGCTGTATCACTTGCAATGCAATCTGTGACTGTACAGCACTTAGTGTATGGGACTGTGTATGAATGTGCATGACGGTGAAGGCCCTGGCATCTACTGGTATTATGGCAAGCTTATCGTCCCTCATGCCATATACTTCCAGGCCATGTACTTCCAAAATATGTGTTTGGGTAGATGGTTATTTGAGCGACTAGCAATAGATTTCCCATAAATCATTGTGAACTCTGCATCAATATTCGACTAACTAAATATTTTACGTCTGGGGTTTATGAAGATTTTACTGTGCAGCTTTACTGTGTGCACGCAGTAGTGTATATGAACTGAATATGTATAGCTGTAATAGGTAAGTACTATATATAGACTGTGTGTGTGTGGACGTGCGAGTGTCCGTGCGTGCGTGTGTGTGTGTGCGCACGTGTCTAAGCAGGTTGAAGGCGAAAAAAAAAGCTACTGCTATGTTTTATAATAGACATATTACAGAAAAATTTAATGTGGATGACATTCCTGATGGAATATGTTTGTGAAAATTGATGTATTTGTTTAAATGCAGTGCACAGTTTCCAGAGGCTGACTGTAAAGGTCTGAACAATAGACGTATACTGTAGAGTTGATTGCTCAGGCAACATATGAGATTACATATAGCTTGCTTTGAGTTGTTTTATTTTAATGAACCAGATCTAAAGCTGATTTTATGACAAGCAATAAATTGTTATCAAAAGTACCTGATAAATTCTTATTCCCTTCACGACTAATTGGCCTCTCATCAAGACTTTAATAGGCTAAATTGTGTGTGCTAAAAAGAACAGCCATTAATCCATCCGTGCCTCTTCCATTACTGCTTATCCTGAGTATAGTCAAAGTTAATCTGGAGCCTATCTGAGAAAACACAGGGCACAAGACTGGGGATACTCAGGAGGCAAGACCAGTCCCCGGCAGGAACAGTCACTCACATAATGACATGTACTAACAGCACTTTAGGGACATCAATCCAAGCAAACAAATCAAGTTTGTGTAATGAAGCAGGAATGATTAACAAATACTCTGTAAGAGTACAAATGATCCTAGGCGTTTTGTACCAGAATTGGCAAATTGCCGACAGTTATTTTTGCCTTCCCGCATTTCAGAATGCCAGCACTATTTTTCCTAAAACAAAGGACATTAATGCCAACTTTATGTGTAGCATATTTCTCCCATGCAAATGATATACTTCAACTACCGAATGATTGTCGATAGTGGTAATATGAAGTACTCTCCAGTACTACTGCTGATTCCTGTGGATAAACAGCTAGTGGTGTGAACAGTTTTCCTGTAATGGGAATTGGTTTATTTTATTTTATTTCAGCTCCCATTTTAGGGTCAACCCATGTTCCCGTGCTTAAAGTTAAATGAATTGTATTGCCTTCTTTAAACTCCAGTTTGTTGTTTTATTATGTTCCATAATAACCTTGAATGTTCGATCAATTTGTCCAAGATTAGCTCACCGAAGCATTACAGTGTATGCTATGCTAATGTATGAGCAGCAAGAGGGAAAAAAGGAATGCAAAAAAGATCATAATACATACTGTGTAGGGTTGTTGGTTTGAATCCCTCTACCGTATTTTTTTCTCCCTGGGCGGTGTGGCTTCCTTTCATAGTTCAAAGGCATTTAAAAGTTTCCCATGGTGTGTTGCTGTGTGCTTGTGTGCGAGTCCTGTGATGACCTGCATGGCATCCCACCCAGTCTATGTCGCAATATGAAATACGCTTCAGGCCCCCGCGACCCTAAACTGCAGTTAAAAGACAGATGATGGATGCCTGCGTTGTAGTATATTACAAACTGGAAAATATTAATTATGTAAAGAGTAACAGGTTACATTTGCAAATGCTGCCAGATTATGCATTGTGCAAATTACTTAATACGTTTCATTCAAAGTGACTTTTGGGCAGGTGCCTGTACTTGGGCCATAATATTGTTGCTACTCTCAGATAACGATGTGTCCAAGTTGATGCTCAAATGAATTTAATTGGTGACGCAATTTAGTCTAGTTTTATGGCTACTTGATGGGGTTGGGCCCTGGCCAAGAAGTCATGTTAACTCTCAAGGGTTGCAATTAAAAAAAAAAATTATAAAATTTGTCCATTTCTCCAGCAAAAGGAAAAAATCATCTGACCTGAAAAGACATAATTAGCTCTATAGCTCTGGATTTTAATGCTGCCATATAACGGCTGCCAGAGTCAGGGATTTAAGTCAGTTAGCCACCTAAGCTCTTTAGAGTAAAATGTCACGGTAAAGCAGAAATGCAGAATTACCATGTGCTGTGTTCTCCATAGGGTAGCCAATCCTCTCCTAATGGATATAAAGCCTGAGATGAGCAGGTCGCACGCAAAGCAGTCCAACGTGGAGAAACCGAGAGAAGTACTGTATACATTTCAGAGAATTCTATAGCTGATGTAAAGATTGTTTTTTCCTTTTCTTCTTCTTCTTCTTCTTCCCAGTGTCAACACAGCAGTGATCTAAAGACTTTTTTATTTAGAGCAACATGTTGATATAATTTGTAATCCATAAACATCTTTCAGTCATAAATATATATTTCTGCCATGACAATGCAAATTTCCCACTTGTAGGACTAATAAAGGATTGTCTTATCTTATCTTATCTTATCTTATCTTATCTTATATAAACTCCCCTTCGCAATATCAGGAAATTTAAGGGGGAATGAAATTGTTATTCCAGAAATCTAAATGCATTGAACAACTCCTGCAAAGAACACCCTTTACTCAGTTGCTCCTTTGGTGATTCATGGTCTTGTTTTTTCAGATGCAAATGCATAACTGATTGATTGATTGATTGATTGATGGATGTATGGATGAATGAATAAATGAATAGGGATCCTGCACAAATAAAACAAATAAATAACAGGGGTTCCATACATACAAACTAACAAATCAATAATCTGAATTTGTAACCGGCTCAAAGCAAACAAAAAGCAACCACACTGTTTCCAAAAATGCGAGTGTCGGGTTTTAACAGGATTAGCATCTTTTGATGGACAAACATGAGAATGAACATCTTTAAAAGCTGAGAAAAGTAAATCCGTGCCTCATTAGTCAAAGTTGGCTGTCGGGAAACCATTCAGGTGCAGAAAATGACCTGGCACTTTGCAAAAGTACTTTCCACAAAGTGACAAGCTTAAAGACAAGAAAGCTTAATTGCCTGGAGGGTTAGTGGGGCCTGGTGCTGACGTATGTAGGAAATTTGAAGGCATTTATGTTCAAGCCATGATATTAGAGCTGCTTCTGAATCATAAAATTTTAATTTGAGCTGCAGGTTTTTGCAGCCAAATCTGCATGTATATACTACTGAGGCACAGTGACAAACCTATCCCTTTATTTGAGGAAAATTGTCTTGTAATTCCTTCACCAACATTCTAACAAAATAATATCTTGCACCACATAAATTTAAGGTCACCTGAAAAGGCTATTTTGTAATAGACTGTTCCTCTCATTGGACTTATCTAGAGTAACTCGGCATTGAACATTGACCTTGAAATTGACTGTAAGGTGAAGTTGTAAGGATACTGTTGATTGATGCCTTTCAATTATAATCACTATAGCATTTTCATACAAAGCAAATTCTGGCTCACACACACTTTCATAAAATCCTCTGTAACATCTTAGCATTGTTTTTGTGTCCTGTCTTGTCATTGCAGGGTTAGGTGAAATCAGTGTAGCTTGCATTGATTTTTACTGAATTGTGTCAGATTCCAGAAGGATAAACAATGTACAGTCAACTTTCCCATCGTGCTTCTGATATATCACGGGGTCAGCATAAGAAATCGAATGGGAGGTTTTTTGTGGGAGTTTTGCAAAAGTCACAGACGACACAAAAAGCTTAGTAGCTTATAAATACATAAGGTATATGTACAATGCAGAAGGATGCCAAGCATGTTTGCAGCTGTCTCTCACATTATATGTTGCAGTAATCTTGCAGTGATCTTTGTGTCTCGACTTTCTTGTATCTTTTTGCTTTGCTCCACTCCACTCACACATTCGCTTTGTTCGAGATGGGGACCGGAAAGTTTTACAGAAATTTTCCAGATTGCGGCGAGGGAACTGTGTCCCTAACCCTCGCAATGTGGAAGGGTCAACTGTATTATATAGAACTAAACTTTTTTTCACGAAATATTTTGTGGAACATTTCTATTAGACAAGCAGTCCCCAGGTTATGAATAAGATCTGTTCTCTGGCTCTGTCAGATTTGATGGTATCTTAGAACAGTTATAACTGGGTCATATTTGGCATCAGTTAGTCAGATGTCTGTCTTACAATATAGTATATATTCTTACTTTTCTGTCACAAACTACTGCATGCATTTCTTATTATGAACCTTTGTATTTAGTTCAGTTTTTTATATAACAGGCTTCATGGCAGTCCGTTCTTAAGTACGAGTTGTCTGTATGTCGGACGTACTTAACCCAGCCTCTACATGAATGTGGGATGTTGCTTTGAGCTGAGAAAATTAATCGTTACCCCCAAGGTCACCTTTTGTTTTTTTTTTCCGATTTAACCAAACTGTGATGGATATGTTCATTTTTGTAGAAAAGGGAACTTGAATGGAATCAGCACAATGGACTTTTTTCCTATGATGTTTGGGTGAGACATTTGCATGCGAGGTGATGGAACAATTCCCTGCATGATGATTTTGTCTAGTCAGTCTTGAAGGCCGGATTTAATATGGAAGCATCTATCAAGCAGCATATCTGCCTGTTGTCATGTTTCCCCTTCAGTGAAACATAGGTTTTAAGATAAGATTTGTTGTTCCCATCAAGTGATACATGCATGGATGGCGATAAGGATGCAGATTGACTGAGAGTGAACCTCCGGGCTCCTTTTTGGACAAGAGTTAATGTGAGGACTGCACCAAGATTCCTAATGTGCATGGTACGGAAAGTGAGCATTGATACTGATCTTCACCTGACGAGATCTAGTCAACAGGAAAGTAGCGACTATAGGCAAAAGCGTTTCTCAGATGGCATTGGACGGCTTTAGGCTCGATGGACAATCTAGGTAACTTATTTCCTGAAAAGCCACAGAAGGTAAAGATAATTTCATTTTGATTTAGATCAACGCTTGTGTAAGCTAGCGGGAGGTAGAGCTCAGGCTATGTGTGGGTAATGTTTCGTCGTCCCACGGTGATTTGATCCTCACAGACAGGTCCATTAAAGAAACACAGTTGGCCCTGATCAGACTGTTTAGCTTGTTACAGCTTTATAGCAGTCGGTCGGGCAGATTTGTGTTTTAAATGCTATGGAGTATATTTACTGTGAGGTTTTTTTTTAAATTAGTGTCTCATTTGCTCTGTTCTGTATTTCTGCAGTATTTTCATTCAACATTATTAGATTTGGATATGCCACGTAAAGGGTGCCCCGACATTTATTTTTATATAACAAAACCCTTTGTTTTCCTAAACTGCTGTTCATTGTTTCTGTCTGGAAGAACTCTGTCGCAGAACAACCTGTCACAAATTTCTTCTGTAGCTATATAGTGTCACAATCATATTTTCTTTAATATGAATCCCCTAAAGAATGACACGGTGGCTCATTTGGTAGCCCCGTTGCCTTACGCCTGTGGGGTTGGGGGTCCAATTGTGGGGAGGATGCATATGCGAGTTTAGATGTTCTCCCCATGTCCTGTGGATACTCTGGTTTTCTCCTGCACATCAAACACAGGCAGTTTGACTAACTGGTGTTTCTACAGTAAGTATCCTATCAAGAATGTGTCTATGCACTGTGATAGTCTGGCATCCCGTCCAGCTCTGTGCCCTATAATAGACTGCCATCCCACCCAGGGTGTACCCCATCCTTGTGCCCTGTGATGGACTGGCATCCCGTCCAGGGTGTATCCCAGCCTTGGGCTGTGCTGTCGGGATTGAATCCAGGTGAATTAGACTAGGATAAACAGTTGGAAGGTGAACAGATAAAACCTATAAAACTTTTTAACAACAGTGCTATTCAAACGTTTCTTTCTAAGTGACAAGTTGGCATATGCTGCATTTTATATTATCATCTAGACATTTGGTGAGCGAGGAATATGGTACCTTGAAATTTCAGTGGCAACTGAAACTGCTGTGTCATGCAATCCACGGAGCGCAATAAATCAATTATCTGGCGTGCTTTGGCAAATAAATCTATAAAGCATGAATTGCAACTTCATCAACAGATGCTCTAGCTAAACCAGCCAGTGAGAAGTCAATCTTATTTTAATTAAATTTGTCTCTTTCTTACCAATCAGTTCATTACAGAAATTGTCCCACCTTCCCTAAGGGAAGATGGAGTGTGTTTACGTTATCAAATGTATTTCTACTGATAAAATATTGTCCCTTAATTGAAGATCTGTTAAACTGAAAAGTTAAAAATACTTTAATTAATCCTTGTTTAAGAGCTAATGGTCAGTAATCACTGATTAATTTGAACCAATTAGTAACTTTTTAAAGTTCAACATAGGAAACTTCAGTTTTGCTAAGCCAGACAATAATGCTGGCTAACAATGATTAGCTACCAAAAAAAGCTGAATGCTGCTTCAGTCTAATTACTTCCTCTTTGCTCTGTTACCCCCGTTTCTTCTTCCTGTCTGTGTGATCTTCAACTCTAGCTTGATCTCTTATTTTTGACTGCAGTGATTGCAGGGTGGTCTTCTCTGCACCATGACCCACCCCTATAGTTTTCCTGAGGGCAATTCTTTGCTGAAGTTCTGGTCATAAAAAGATAGCTGAAGCACAACTGACAGTGTGCTTCCACGGCCGCAGGCATCTGTGCCCTGGGAAGCGGACTGGGGTGGACACAGAATCATGTGGCTTTTTCTGTTTTTGTTGAGATCCAGGGTTATTTAAACATTAGAATAGTGGAGCAATACTACAGCTTGGCTGACTGAGTTGTCTGGGCAAGTCTATGTGTTATGCGACAGACTAATGTCCTGTCTGGTTTTGTAGGACAAAACTGACTTAAGTGTTTATCCTCATATTTGCATCGGTACAATGTCCCACATTTTCCTATAAAAAAATGAAAACCAAAACTTTATTTTGTCATGGACAGACTGGATATACTACAATAAACTTGTACATTTTTTTTAAAATCCACTGAATGCAACCTGCTCTACACTGAATTGCACCCAACAGTCCTAGGCAGCAAATTAACCGCAAACCAACGATTGTCACCGTTTGACAACTGTACCCCAAGTGAGTGAAGCCAAATGACTGGAACAAACAAGCACAGAACATGAAAATAACTGGAAGGAATTATGAGTCCCGTTGGTTTACTTTTGCAGAATGCAAAATAAACCAGTTTACAAATAGAATGGAAACCAACTATTTTGTCCATTCTGATGTAAATGTTCAGTTTGTCGTGGAATGGAGCAGGAGGTCTGATATCCAAGCATGATCCAGAGCTGAACAATCCTTCAGTTCTATAATAAAGCTTGCCATTGAAATATTCTGCCAGCTTTATCTTATATATAATAGTGTGCAAATTAATCAAATTCCATAGAATTCCATTGCAGGTAACATGAATACATGATGGAACTTTATCATGGCAAACAAGTGATGCGTTCTGGACACAGCTGTCAATCAGCAGAGTGATATATAACATGAAATGTATGTGTGGATAAGGCAAGGGGAGCGTTATTGGTGTCAAGTCAAGGTGAGTTGGCTTTTATTGTCATTTCAGTATACATGTGGTGCAGTGTACAGTGAAACGAGATAACGTTTCTCTAGGACCAAGGTGCTACGTACAAGACGACAGAAGTACAAGAGTGCACGTGTGTAACAGGAGACAACATAAAGTGCATGTGTGCTAACATGGTGCAAACATGGCAAAAAAATATAAAGTGCAATGATGTGTGAGTGTGCAAACACTGCAAACATGTCAGGACACACAAGCTTACGCTGGGCCAGGAACTGTGGGCCTGGTTTTTGTGCCGATTCTGAAGTCAGTAACAATATCTGGACACGTTTTGGTCCGTAATACATTTCCTCGTCAAAAATGAAAATGATGGAGAATATGCTGTAGGTCATGGGTCCTGAGTACAAATTTGGCTGTGACGAAGACCTAATCATCATAACATTGGGTCTTATGATGTAAACTGCCTTTGTTATCTTCAACAATAATAAAATCTAAAAATTTGTTCCATTAAAATGGACAACAACACAGCTTTTACCCATTTGCCTCACTTTAACAATTTTTGTGCTAGCCTTCTGTAGTCCTACACCAACATAACCAAGGCAAATCACTTAAAGGATCATTCATTTCTTTTAATTTCTCTAACAGCATATCGTGATTGACACACATATGTTCTTTCATTCCCTTGTGTTTTTTTTTTTTTTTGTGGAAAAATGTAAAACACTTTTGCCTGGTTTACTTTTTGTCACACTAAATTATCAGACTATTATGTACAGAGATAAGAAAATGGCTGTTCCAAAGCTCCCAGCATTCTTTTTTTTACTCTGTTATTAATTCTTCATAACAAGACCATGTCTCCTATGGTCACGGTGGACAGATGCACAATGTTATGGTCCATTTCAGTTTAAACTGAAGCACAGAAGGATAATGGCCATGTTTCACATACCCTTATCCTTTTATTTTCCCCACAGACTGCCAGGAAAAGTGCATCTGAGCAGTGTTGATTTTTGCTGAAGCGAGAAGCATTGAAGGTTGATGTTTTTGAGGATATTGTTTAGATCTAGTAAGTAACCTTGAGGTAGTTACTATAATAGCAAGTATTCTCATAGCCTGGTGTAATTGGCTCCATAGACACTGAACTCATAAATATTGCCGTCAAAAAGGCTGACGAGAATATGTTGGCTGAAATGCTTATTTAACAGATTCCACTGCCAATCCTGCACTTTTTCCGCATTAGTGAGGGGCAGTTTTACTTTTGTAGGACTGGTCAAGTTATAGAAGTTCGACATGCGGAGTAACACCAAGAAACCTGCTTAAATATTTTAAATTCTCAGTTAATGCTGAGAGGAGTATTGTGCATCAATACTTTTACAATGCAGTGGATCAGTGGGTTTCTCTGTGGCCTCCCATACACATGGTTATGGCTTTGATTAGTGCTGCAGCTTTGTGTGTGTGTGTGTGTGTGTGTGTGCTGATTACATTTATATTACTTTGTGGGGATCAAATATCCTCACACAATGGGGCATTGGACTGACATTCAGTCTGTATCTCCTGCGTCCATGAGTCTCATCATGACCCAGTACAGAATAAGCATTTACAGATGCCTGGTGGATGACTTTGCCATTGCAATTGACAAATGTTTTTTAAAATAATACTGTCTTATTGGTTATACAATAACAAAAACTATAAACTATGAGCAAACTAAGTGTATTTCATTGCAACATCTCTGAAGGTCTAAAAGAGAAATTATCTAGCCATATACAGCATACTTGAACGAAATAATTGACTGCAGAGATTGAAACATCTGGAATTATGATAGCATACCCAGATTCCTGCTGTTATTTATAAGACGGACGTCTTTCCAACTAATGGGGTCTGTCCAACCTAGAATGATAATGTGTTTTGGCACTTAGATACACAGCAGGCAGTTTCTTTATCATCCTTTATATAATCCAGCCCTTTTTAGATGATCTGTAAGTCACTCGCATTTCTCTCACCTTCCGCCCCGCTACTATTTTGCCATTTAAATGGTCCCTGCGGTGAAATATACAGTGACATCAAAGAAAATGAAAAACGGGTGTTTTTTTTTAATCAACTCGGTATTTAATTGCCACAAACTAAGTACCCCCTCAACCGTAATGGTTGTCATCTCTCAACAAAAGCGTACTTGTTGGGGACAATGACTTTGGGGTTTAAGCACAGAGATGTAAACAATGCAGAATTGCTAAAGCAAATGTTTTTCCATGTGAAATTTGGCTGAAAAAAACTTCCGTCCATTTCCTGTAAATGCTTGTCCTAATCTGGGTTGTATGGAGTTCCTGAGCCTATGGGCACAAGGCAAGGAACAACCCAGGATGGGGCCCCAACCCACTGCTGGGCACACTCACACACCAGTCACTCACACACCAGTCATTCACACACCAGTCACTCACACACCATTCAGTCATACACCAGTCACTCACACACCAGTCACTCACACACCAGTCACTCACACACCATTCAGTCACACACCAGTCACTCACACACCAGTCACTCACACCATTCAGTCATACACCAGTCACTCACACACCAGTCACTCACACACCATTCAGTCACACACCAGTCACTCACACACCAGTCACTCACAC
>JAODKE010000101.1:21658286-21668576 GCA_026779605.1 Mormyrus hasselquistii | reverse complement strand
AGGGCACGAGGCTGGGGTACACCCTGGATGGGATGCCAGTCTATTATAGGGCATGAGGCTGGGGTACACCCTGGATCGGATGCCAGTCTATTATAGGGCATGAGGCTGGGGTACACCCTAGATCAGATGCCAGTCTATTATAGGGCACGAGGCTGGGGTACACCCTGGATGGGATGCCAGTCTATTATAGGGCATGAGGCTGGGGTACACCCTGGATCAGATGCCAGTCTATTATAGGGCACGAGGCTGGGGTACACCCTGGATCAGATGCCAGTCTATTATAGGGCACGAGGCTGGGGTACACCCTGGATGGGATGTCAGTCAACTGCAGGGTACATACACGCCAATTATACACACGATTATACACTATGAGCAATTTTGCAATACCGATTAGCATAACTGCATATTCACACACAAAAAGAAGAGGTGGGATTTGCACGCCAAAACCCGTAGGTGTGAGACAATTCTGGTGATATTTTTTAGATAAAACCCTAACCCTAACCCTAACCCTAACACTGGTAATGCTCTATAAAAATGAATGAGGTTACATCGATGGCTAGCACTGTGGTTAGCGCTGCTGCCTCAACGCATTAAGGTTCTGGGTTTGGTCCCGGGTCCTTTCTGTGTGGGTTTAGCTGGGGGCTCTGGTTTCCTCCCACTGTTCAAAAGCATGCAGGATAGGTTGATTGGTGAGTCTACATTGGCCCTGTGTGTGCACCCTGTGGTGTGTTGGTGACTGCCCAGGGCTGTTTCCTGTCTATGCCCATTGTTCCCAGGATAGGCTCTGGTGACCCCAGCTGGGATTAAGTGGTTACAGTGATGGATGGATGGATGGATGGATTACATCAGTTCACATGAAGATATGCAACTCTTACAGTCATTAACGTTGCTGCTTTAGTTATTCCCTGTGCTGGCATTCTGCAGATGGAACACGAAGTATCATAAAAATTTACACAATCCTTGCTAAGGGTCACATTATCAGTTACTCAGCACATACTTACCAGCCCATCCATTTTATGGGCACATTTCATGACATTCTGTATAGTATAGTCACATATGAAGTATAGCTGTGGGGCATGAGAATGTTGAGCTCCTGTCCAGTCTATGGATCCTCAACCATTATGTCAAGGGTTCTTCAATGGACCATACACTCAGCACCATGATCATTGTTGTACCTTTGGCATACTCTGGCTGTCTCTATGCTATAAAGCAGAGCAAGTAACAGTTTACCAGCCCAAGGAAGTCGCCCTGATCTTTGTCTGGTTTCACTCTGGTTTTCTAAGCATCAATAAAGAAGCCTGCCAAACTTCACATCAGATGCAGGCTTTGGAAGCTGTGAATTATTAGACAAGGGGGGGGGGGGGGAGAAAGAAGGACATGTAATAAGGAGAGAATGAGACAGAACAGAGAACCAAGGGACACTAATGAGCTCCTTCCCTTTCGTGCTTCTGCACTGCTGCTGCAGAGACTCACTGGTGGTTCCCAGCATGCACTGAAATCCATCAGGTTGTCAGTTTCACTGGAGCTTGCTGAAGTGTAAATTAATCCACTGAGCAACCTCTCAGGTCTCCAGCTCTATACGAGTCGTGTAACAGCAACATTCGGCGGCTCACCCTGGAAGCATGACGCACAAGTATCCCGATATTTTCATATATTTTCAGCATCTCTAAATTCACGGATTGGAACACGGGACATCTCTACATTTGACTTCATGAAGTCATGCTGTGGCAGTAATGGCTTTTTCAGAGCTGCAACATCTTATGATCGCCATTGTTTCGTTTTTATAAAAAAAATCACAACAACACCTGCACTAGACTCGTGACGATCGCTGCGAATCTAAGAATGAATATGAACAATATGGTTCCGTTTCAATTTTTCACTGGAAAAAAAATGAGCCAGACATTGTTTCCACAAAATCTCTGCCAGTCATTTTGCTTTCAGGCCCACATGATAATTCTGCTAATTAATTAATCTGAATAATACTATGTGAGGGTGTGCATAACATTGCTACCTTCCTGATTTGCATGAATGTCGCATCATTACGTATCTTTATGTCAAGCACCATATATAAAGGGTCATAAAGACATGCATAAACAACAGTAAATACCGACTGTGTGCACACACCAATCCATCCATCTTCTACAGTGAAAGCAGGGTACACCCTGGACAGGATGCTCGTCCGCTACAGGATTTAATCAGATCTGATACAGGAAACACTCCTCTGTCTCTTACAATGAAAAAGCTAATATTTCTGCATTTCAACATGCTGGCAATCAGCTTCAAATGAAATATGCTTAATGTGCCCAGTGTATTGATAGGAGTCAAAATCAGAACTTTTTATAGTCTTATGGTAAACATAATATATTTAATGGCATGATATTTGCAAGCATATCAGTTTATCATGAATGAAAAAATCCAAATTACTCATATTACTTCTAATGTACAATATTTTATATAACTTGCTGGATGGTGGTGCTTTTTGTCTTTAATTTACACTAACGGCCACAAATGGTAAGACTGAAATAGTGAACGCCAGAGAAATACAAAGCCATAACAGAACACTATAAACAAGCCGTTTGATCATTATAACTGTCACATTTGTTCGTCACATGAGGGAAATGGTCAATTGGATTTAGAAAATTGATAAACTGATCAGATCAGTGATGAGGGAACCCCACAACGACACGGGAAAACGTGCAAACTCCTCACACAGAGCCATGGTGGAGACTCAAATGCTGGTCCCAGAGGTGTGAGGCAACAGTGATGCCCACTGCGTCATCATGCCACCTCCAATAAAATGTCAATGAAACATAATCCATTAAAAGGCGAAAACATCTAAACTCAAAGGAAAACAAAGATGATACAATTTGAAAGCAATTGTTACGACATCAAAAAAAAAAAAAAAACAAGCAAGATTGTGAGGTTTGAAATTCAAAATGTTTTATTGGCCATGTACAGTGATTATTGAACTTGTTCAGCCGAACCCAGTACAAGGAACAACTAACAGTATACAGATAAAAAGACAATAAACAATAGTGCAATAATACAATGACTAGTAATACTCGATACATTGAAATTAATATAAAAATATAGAAGTGTTCAGGTTGAAACATAAGTGGACAACTAGTAATGTGTATGCCAGTATGGGTTTTGCAGACAGGTAACAGTATTGTAAAATCACTCCTGAAATCTAAAGGGAAACTAAGCAGTGAAGTTCACACAGGTATGACATGCTCAAATGTTTGTGTTTGTGTTTAGGTTCCAGCCATAGCGTTTTGTACGAGCTGCAGTCTGTCATTGGCGTTCTTTGGCAGCCATGTAAATAATGCATTGCAGTAGTCTGGGAGTCTAAAAACAACACGATGTGTCAACTTTTTAGTGTGTCACGGTGAGGGGAATGGCGTGACATGTGCTTTATTTCTTAAAAAAGGCTGCTTTGGATACATTGTGTGGGATGTGAAACTTACTCTCAATATTTACTCTTTGGTCTCATTCAGAACTTTCTCAAGGGCATCCAGTCTGCTGTGATGAATTTTGGCCTGGCATTTTTTCTGAATGTTGATTTTATTATACTTTCTAAAAATATATAATGTCAAATAGGAACATTTCGTATATCTCTATTATTTTTCAAAAAAGTGTTATATATCCGAGCTATTACTCTAAAATTAAAGCAAATCTTAAGTAACCATATTATCAAAAGCATTCTTAAGTTTATTATTGTTGTTGTTATTGTTGTTCTTGTTGTGTGGAAGTCTCTGACAGAGGATTTTAATCGTGAGTTCACATTAAATTATTTTGTCAAAGCAAACAGAACTGGGTTTTATTGAGGGTCTATAATAGAAAACAGCCGCCTCAGACTGTTACCTCCGTCATCGCTAATTTTAGAATAGTGGGAATGTCTGAACAAACTGCCTTATTGCTATACATTTTTTACGAGGTACATGCTGCACCAGAATGTAAGTTTATCTGCTTTTCAGCTTAGAATGGTGACTTTCTTATTTATTCAATCAGATGTCTTTGGTTTTCCAGGGCAACTAAATCTAGAAACTTCTTTTTCGTCTTTTTCTAGATCCAACAAGAGGTGGCTTCTAGACTGGCATTAAAATCATTCAGCATCCTAGCCAGTACTCTAGTACCCTGACCTCCTGAATCACTTCATGAATAGATTTGTTGTGTGTTCAGAGAAGCCTTCCTGTACACCACTGTTGTATTGAGTTGCTGTTTCTGCACTTGCGGCCTTCCTGTTAGCTTTAACGAGTCTTCTCCTCTCACTCAATAAAGAGGTGTTTGTGGGCATAGAAATGCTATTGACTGGATGTTTTCACACCATTCGCTGTGAACTCTAGACACTGTCGTGTGTGGAAACCCCAAGCCGGGGATTGTTTCTAAGGGGCGATCTCATTCAACCAGCAATCACACCACATTTAAAATCACTTAGATTGGATGCCTTCCCTATTCTACTGCTTAATCAAACAGGAAGTGTACCTTATTGGTCACTATGCTTGCAGTGTCACTGTCTACATGCTTTAAATACTGAATTGCAGCCATATGATTTGCTGTACGGAGGAACAGGCTGTTTGCATTAGCAAGCAGGTACACCTAATGACCTGGCCACTGAGTTTATAATACTCTAAGTTTCAAATCGTGACCAGGTGCTTGACTGAACAAGTAAATTCTCAGAAAGTGATGTTGTATCAAAGTACTTTTTCTTGAAAATGCATCCTGCATTGTTTTTTTTGGCTGCATATGAAAGAAGAGTATGAAAGAAAATGTAGTAACGCTGATGAATAAATCAGCGATATCGAATGTATTCATCCATCTCCTGGCCAGGGTCACGCCGGGGCCAGGAGCTTCTCGCAGGCAGCCTAGGGCGAGCCCTGGATGGGATCACAGCCCTTTGCAGGGACATGTCAGGAAACAAGCTTGGATCAATCAGCATTATATCCAATTGTTAATGTTAGATCTAGTACATCCGTGACTGCTAGTAGATCAGTAACATATTGATTAAAAAATCAATAGAATACAACAGTAAAATTTAAAAAATGCATTAGATTCATAGTGTGACACCATAGGGGTGATTTTATAATGGTAGCAATGTAAGGAGAAATGGTGGAGTCAGATTTATTTAGAAGGTCTTGCCCTAGCCATGCTTCCATTACAAGTATTAAATACAAAAAACGTACCTTCACTGTCAAACACTGCTTTTTGGTATTAATTTATTTCATGAGGAATTCTGCTCTGCCTTTAAAGAGCTTTTAACATCACTAATTGAAAATACGAAGTCAAATAATGTCACCATTCTCAAATAATCCTTTTTCAAAATATATTGAATGTATTTATTTTATGACACAGTGGGGAAGTATAAGGAGTTTAAAAAAATACTACAAATTGAGTAATCATTCCATTTCAGGAAGTGCTATGTGCTACATTATGGTAATGGTTTTAATAGTAATTTCCCTCTAATTTTGTACTGAATAATTTCATCTGATTATAGGGTTTCAGGCTTAATTCATTTATGTGTTTTATCTTTCTTTAGCTTCCATTTTAATCGTTGCTCTAGTTTACCTCAGAGAGCAGGAAGGGAGGAAGTAGTTCAAGAACACATTTTGCAACTGAGGCACAAAAGAAAATCTTGGGCCAGAAGAGTGATATTTTTTGTCGTGTCCGTGAATATGGGACACATCTCTATTGTCTGTGTCTATGACGGCTACCCTGAAAAGCAGCCTGTACCTGGTGGCCCATTTCATGACCTAGATTTCTTAACTCCATTCCCACATTTAAACCTCTGCACCATTGATAACAGTGATTTATGACCAACAACACAACTGGCCCTCAGACATGAGAAGTTCAGCTTTAGTTCTACCTCATCACAGTCGCATGAGTGATGCTTTGGAACTTGAGAGGCCCTTTGGAATCATCCCCCAGTTGCACTGTCACACAGCCATGAAAGAAGAACAAGAAAGTATTTATTTTCTGGCAATAATAAACGGCTGAATAACAGGAAATTAGGAAAAAAAAAACATGTTTCATGAAGAAAAAATAGATGAATTGCTATTTTCATAGCACATATCTCTTCTGTTTAATGTCCATGTAAAGAAAAGCAAAACGGACATCTTTAAACATGGAAAGGCGCTGATAAGCCTCACAACAGATTATTTCCAGTTTCGTAAGTCACTTCACTACAGGGTGCTGCTCATTACACTGCTTAATCTCCCATTTAATTGTAGTGCTTGATTTAAACTCTGTTCTCCATCTGGAGATGATTTTTCCCATAAGATATAAAAGGGTAACTTGAACCTGATATGGATCAAAACGGGGAAGCAGGAGCAGGGACACGAAGAGTCGAGTAAACGGGGTTTTATTTAGGGATACACCAAAACGCAGACCAAACACAAACGTCAATGACCAGACAGAGGTGAGAAGACACAGAAGCACTAAATACAAGAGCCAATTAACAATGACTAGAGACAGCTAATAACACTAGGATTCCACATGAGGTAAGAAGGGGGCGTGGCACACAGGAGGACTGGATGAACAGGTCATGACAGAACCAATACAATATTTGGTTTTATATCAAATAGTATAACATTTATCAGAATTTGCACCTGCTGTATAAGTCTTTGCCAAGAGAACAGTTATGGAAATTCGAATATCTCACTTAAGTAAAAGGCCATTTTTTGAAATGTCATATCTTCCCACTGTTTTCATTAAAACATTTAATACTTTTTGTTTTCTTAGTCCCCTATCCGACACGTGTTTTTTTTCCCCTCAATTCTTGAATTAATGAGTAAAGAAATTTATTATGGACCATGTTACTAAGGAGATCACTTGTGAATGGAATTTTCTTATCTTCTCTCCCATTTACTTCTGCCTAAAATAGTCTCACAGATATGTGTGCATACAGCATATGCAATTTTGCACCAATTTCTTCATTTTATTTTAAAAGTTAATTAAAGTTAAGAAGCAGAAGACTGCAGAAGTTAAACAGGGCAAAGATGTCATGCATGTATACTGCTATGACCTGGACAGGATTAAGCCTTTGGGCACCAAGCAGGGTACCCAGTCCCTTCACAAATGTCTTTAAATTAATATGATCTAATGTGGTTGTATATTATTATTTTAATATGCCAGTAACTGAAAAGCCTATCTTCCCTCTATTGGATGCATTTTCAGGTTGTATAAAGAAAGAGAGGGCCCATGTTCAACCAATGACTAGGGTTACCAGTCAGATGCTGTACCAACTGAGCTACATCCACATTGGGGAGGATGGAGCAGCAGCCCTACTAGGTGCTTGCTGTTGCCCAGAGGCACTTAAAACTCTTAGTCCGGTCCTGGCTATCAATCCGGTTTATTACACTGAACTCAAAGAAAACTAGAACGAGGTACTTCCTGTGCCACTCAGGGAAGCTGGTTCATATTTAAAAGTAATTTTAACTTCAGACTAACATCTTCTTCATGGAATTTAGCTACTGCAAGGGAACCAAGAACTTTGCTTGCGTTTTTGAGTTTGTGAGTTTTACTTGGTTTTATATGGGTTCTGCAACGTCATTGTTGTGCTGTAGCAAACATAAATGTCTTGTTCTAACACTGCATGGTAAGAATATCTACAGGATGAGGAGACATGCTTGTGTTAATACAATAGCGATTCAAGGATGCATGTATGTGTGTGCGTGAGAAACCTTGGTCGGCGTATTAGTTATTCACTTTTTGTTTATAAAAAAAAATTGTCAAAAACATAATTTGTCAAAAAAAATGTCTTCACATACCTATTTTGCTTGTTTTTTGCCTGACAGTGAGCCAAAAAGCAGCAAATATTACACCTAATGTACAGAAAAACTAATGAACAGCAATTTTTACTGATATTAAATGAACAACAATATCTCGATAGTCATGGATATGGCAGAGGATTTGGAATTTCTAATAGGATTTTATTTCTGACATTTTCAGTTTGACATTTCAGCACAGGAACATCTTCATCGGTTGTCTTAAAATGTCACAATAATGCATAACTTTACAATTTGGAATGGAGGGAAGAAAAATCACTGGTTAATTCTGACTGAATATCATTATATGGGCAGACAAAGATAAATGCACTGCTGCACTGGATTTTTAAGATGTTCTGAGAAACCTATTCTTGGTTCAGGTCCTGAATATTTATTAAAAACTGGCCAAGTGATGTAAAAATGATTAGTTATATACCATAGTTTCTGAGATTCCGATTTCGTGTAACATTGCTATTTCTGTCCCCCGTCTGTTACGCAGAGGCCTCATGCCTCGGACTCTGGACAGCCAGATCACCATGGAGAAGACGCCCAGCTACTTTGTGACACGGGAGGCCCCAAGACGGATCTCCAGCATGTCCCGGGACACCAAGCTAATCGTGGTAGTGCGAAACCCGGTCACCAGGGCCATCTCAGACTACACTCAGACGCTGTCCAAAAAGCCAGACATCCCAACCTTTGAGCTCCTGGCTTTCAAGAACAAGAGCTTGGGTGTGGTGGACACCTCCTGGAACGCCATCCGCATCGGAATGTACGTGCTCCACCTGGAGAACTGGCTGCAGTACTTCCCGCTCTCGCAGATCCATTTTGTGAGCGGAGAGATGCTCATTACGGACCCTGCAGGAGAGCTGGGCCGAGTGCAGGATTTCCTGGGGCTAAAACGAATTGTCACAGACAAGCACTTTTACTTCAACAAGACTAAAGGATTCCCCTGTCTGAAGAAGCCGGAGAGCAGTAGCTTGCCACGATGCTTGGGCAAGTCCAAGGGAAGAACTCACGTTCAAATTGACCAGGAAGTAATCGAGAAACTTCGCGAGTTTTATAGACCGTATAATATTAAGTTCTATGAAATGGTAGGCCATGATTTCCGATGGGACTAGAGCAGCAGGGAGTACCTCAAAGGTAAAGAGAAGAGCGCAAACGCTTATGTCTTCCATGAATATAAGCTGTGTTGATACAGTCATTTATCCATATGCATGAGTGCCAATGTATTGATTGGCCATGTCAGTTTATTGCGATGCATTAACTGGGTATTGTAACTTTTTCAAAATCTGGCAAAATATTCTGCTGAAAGTTTTTTTTTTTTGTTTGAGGTTATGGATTCCTTGGAGGTGCAGGAAAGAGTACTCTACATATGGAAAGCCTTATGGTTTTATTTAACATGTAAATTTCTTACTCAGAGCTAATTGGTTATGTACCCAAGGCTTTTATGACAAATCTTTAGACTTCGGTGTCGAAAGGAGCCTTAGAAGAGCCTCAGAGGAGTTGCTTTTATGAAGACCATCTGTTTTCATTTAGCTACGAGTGTATTTCAAATTATTTATTAATTCTACCAGCTCAGTCATTCATTAATGGTCTGCTACTTGTCAAAATGTCAAACTAACTAAAAAAAAATAAAAACTCTACTGCTAATGTAAATTGAAGTGTGTGGAGTTTATTAGTTTTATTAATGGAAAGTCATGGTATTGTCTGTTGTGATGATTCAGGTGCATTGAAATGATAACTATCATGTAAATCAAGCAATAGTTTAATTAAACAAAATGTTGTTATTATGACTTAAAGTGATGTAGCTTGTATTACAAATCTAAAGAGAAGCTTTACTGGCATACTGTAGCATTTCAATACGCAAGTGCATCTTCTAAATGCTTCTAAATACCATCACAATTTTCTCTTGTTTGTTATACACACATTAGCACTTAAAATCCAATAACATATAGATAAATTTGTCAAAAGCAATACATTGTTGCATGAAACATATCATGTCCCTATGACGCTCTGCAGTTTTGAAACTGGGTGAATGCAGATGACATCATTTTAATTTCCATGTGGGAATTATTACAGATTTTTTTTCTATCACTTTACGGGAAAATTCTCATTTGACGTTTTTCGATAAAGCTGAGATTATGTGTGGCATTAACATATAAATAGCCTACTACCCCCTAACCATTTGCTGCATTTTTAAACATGACTGAAGTATCATCTGACAAATCTGAAAACTTTCTGGGAATGTTTCCTGTTTCAGGAAATATATGCAGCACATTTTCATGCTGAGTGAGGATGGTGTGTTGAAGAGCTGAAAATGTGCTGTAAGAGGAACCATTACATCTACATCTATGTCTTTTGTATATATACACACACATCACATACACACACAAGCACACACACTACATATATACAGCCAGGGAAAAAAGATCCCACTCTATATTTTTAAGCCTGCATTTTTAAATCCTGGTTTAATCCTGGTTCTGTTGGCAGAAGGCTACATTGAACAGCAGGCTGCTTCCAGGTT
>JAODKE010000101.1:21639215-21655538 GCA_026779605.1 Mormyrus hasselquistii | reverse complement strand
ATAGATAGATAGATAGATATGCAATCTATGACGATTTTCATTTCAGTGAGTCTATTTTTAAAGTCTCCGTACACGTTTGAAATTAACTTGTGTAACATATCCAGTCTCTAGATAAATATGTAAACATAGATGCCAGTAGAAGATTGCTATAATGACAAAATTACATAAATATGAAGACACATGGTATTTCGATAATAAACATAAAACAGAAATGCCACCAATTTCACAGAATTTGTGTGTATCTAAGAGAGTGTGAATAATCCCAGAATTGTAGCTCTGTTGCAGTCCAATGTCAGTGGTATTTAATCCTGATGTTAATAACTTCCTACTGGGTTTTTACCTTTTGTGATTTTAGTTTGAAGCTCAGTGCTTGGATATGAGACTATGCACCTTAACGATAGTGGACCTGATTTCTTCCCTGGCTCTGTGTGTGTTTGGCTCTGGTCCTGTACCTTCTCATTCACTGAACTAAAACAATTGGTTTTGGTGGATTTCTGTCCCTAAATTCCCTGCAGTGTGAACATGTGGCCCGTGATGTCATTTAATGAATTTGTCATCATTGTAACCAGGACTTTTTTTGGTAATACTTTGAGAGGCACCATACACAAGGAGGCACAAGTAATTTAGTAAGTCAGTTACTACTCAAATACAAATCATGATCAAATTTAGCAACTGCATGAAATACATGAACCGTTACGACTGATTAATGATGAACGAACATGGGATCGATACGTAACATTTCTTTATTCGATTTACAGGTCAAAATAATTAGCAAACACTGCAAATTGTGAGGAGCAGAGTAGGAGGACGTATTTCTGCTTACAGTTGTCTCATGTCCAGCACTGTCAAGCGCCTGTCCTAGTAAAAATAAAAGACCAGTGGATCTGGCTTAGCTTTTAAGGGCACGTCCTGCGATGCTCCGAATAACCAATGTGGTACCTTTGTGAAGCTGGCCTCTCAGCCAATCACAGCGAGCCAAAGCGAAGACTCCGGGACCAAGTAACCTGTTTCCAGATTTTCATCTGCTAGTGTAGAGTGAGAGTATGCTATGGCCTGTATTTAGCATCCACAGTCTGGGTGCTTTAAACAGTAAGACGCTAGTACTGAACTCCACTCTACATTCCAGCAGACAGGTGGTGACTCAGGGATGAACTTCTTAGAAAGCTCACCTCCAAAATGCATCCTGAGAGTGCGGGCCTTTGTAAGTGCTGGCCTACTGGCTACTACTGCCTGGCTACTAAAGTCACATGTGGCTTAATTATTTTTCCTGGTGTATAGCCAGGTTGCGGGTTTTCTTAAATGACGTAACCTCCATGTGTCATAGCAACACCTTTGTCCCTCTGTATTTCAGAAAAGCAGAAAATTGTGGCTCTGTTGCAGTGGATTCATATTTCTCTATATTCTTTCCGTTGGCTAAGAATAGAAAATGACGACAGGTGTGGAACCTCGTTGGGTGGAGGTCTGTCCCATTTATCTGGGAATAAACCAAGACACTGCAAATCCAAATCAACACATATTAAAAAATTCATATGTAAAAATTTTTGGTCTTTCAGAATCTCCCTGAATCCACTGAGAATAACCTTAAGGTGGTAATTAGACCCAATGGTAGTAACTGAGGTATCTGTACGTAACGGTGTGAAAGTAGATACATTCATCTAGTCATTTATCCTGCGCTGTGTGGGTATATATAGAGGCTTTGCTATGCTTCTTATACATTTTATATTATTGCTGCAAGGTTCACCCTTCACAAGGTATTGAATACATTTCCCATCGGAGCAGTGAGTTTCCTGGGTTTCTCACACACACTTATTGTGTGAAGGAACGAACACAGTCAGTTAGGGTTACCTAATTTTGTGAAAAGTTATAACTTAAGAACACTATTTTTGATTAGGATACCGCATCTCTTTCTGGAAACTTCTTTTAGCGAACTGGTGTATTCTAACTTAAATATAACATATTTTATTGAACCCACCCTACTCCTACGTCCTTCATGAGGTGTCATACTCTATTAAATTCATCTACATTAACCATGAATGGAACAGCAAAGTATTAAAACATTATTATAGTAGAGTAGCATAGTATTATTATTAGTAGTAGTAGTATTCAAAAGACACAGAGGACGGAGAGTAATGTTGTACTGTACAGTCAATCAGCTGTCTCCCAGGAATTCTAGCTGTTTTTTGCAGTTGTTTGATGTAGCATTTGGCCAATTAAATTCCTTTCATCAAATGCAGATTGCTGCATATTCAACAGGTTTACAGAGAACATGTCACCCACCATACCATACAACACGACTGGATCCAATAGCAGGTACAGGATGTGCTCTCCACAGCGTCGTTTGTCTTTTTATTCTGCAAACGATCTGCAGTCAGCCAATATCTTATGCACAGATTTTCATATGGAAATAAGAACCACCTCGAGATGGATTTTAAGCTAAAAAAAGCTTGTATGATTCCTTAGGCAACCCCTGACATGCAGGTGCATCTGTGTCCTAATGTATAAGAGGTGAGCCAATAGGTTTATGTCTTTACGTAATTGTTTGACTTAAAGTGACATTCCTACTTATTCCGGGGAAGGTTTATCTGAGTGTGTGTCATATTACAAATGGATTGACCATTTTATTACCGGTTTGATTGAGCTCACCTATTTCTCTACTTCTTAGCTAACCAATCCCGAAAGATTTCCAGTAATCCTTCTACAGTGCTTGATAATTCAGCATAACATCTGTAATGACTTAAATGGACTACATGGTAAAAATCCATTTTTCATTAACCAGTTCAGTTACAGGAGATGGCTTGGTATTCATTAAAAATGTGAAGTTTGTCACATAAAGCTACAGAATAACCAGAATTGTCACCCCAATGGCTGTTACAATATTAATTTACAATGCGGAAATATTGTGAACCATGTGCGCCAATACAGACAGAATGCCAGTCCATTGCAGGGCACACGGAAATACACGCACGCAGTCGTTTGGGAGATGCCCAGCTGCCAATGTTTTGCACTGCTGACAGAAATCCACACATCAGTGGGAAAACATGTAACATGCACACACAGAGAAGGGGGAACTGCTTGGACCACAAACCCTGCCGATGTGAAGCAGTGACCCTCAAGTCATTAAAATAATCTCAAATTAGGGCAAATAATAGTAATATATGGTAATATATGTAAGGGAAAGGGGAAATGATCACTAGGATAATGAAAATAAATCAGATGTCAAAAAAAAAAAAGAATTTAATTGCCTGACAGCACAAGAGTTAAAAAATATCATTTTCACGAAGGGTCCCCTTGAATGTGAATGACAAGCAGATAAGAGTTTGGGGCTGTAGGCTAAGGTCTTCCTTGAAGTGCGAGGGATTCTTCAGTCTTTATTTATGGTGCTGGAAACATTTGACTTTAGAGAGTCATTCATCAGATGTATCATTCTGAGCAATACTGTAATCATGTACAGAAAGTTTTCATAAATACTAATGGTCTCATTTTGACATTTCACTCTAAATAGAGGGATCAAACACAGATGTCTGCTCTCTCCCTTATTTGCAATATTTATAGACATACTTGCTACTCTAATCAGTCAAAGCTGAATCCGTGTATTTATGCACACATTATGAAAAGTGTAACGCAGCATTGTCTTACCGTACTTAGAGCAATAAGTCTGGTGAAATATAATGACGGCCATGATTTTCAGATGAATGTCCACCGATCTGCAGGAAGAAGTGCTTCCAGTTAGTGTAGGATCATGCAACGTAGTACTTCACTGTAGGGAGTTATGCCATTGAGTGATGTAGTGATGTTTAATAGAGCTGTTAGAAGGGGACTGTAATGTTTTATGTGTTAATGTGTCACCAGTGCTATAAGTTAATGGGACATTGACCTTCCTTTTATGTAACTCCTGAACAAGGGGCTTATTGGGAGAGTATAAGAAATGGTCCGCTCTCTGTTACAGGTATTCTGATTTTTTTTTTTTTTTTTTTAAATCGTAAAAAAAAATTATAAATTACAAAAACCATAAATATGTTATACTCTGTACACTTGTTGTTACATTCTGCATAACTGGATGCTACTGACATCCCATCCAACAGTCTGACCTTGCCTAATGCTCCTTGACCCTGGATAGATGGATGGATGGATGGATGGATGGATGGATGGGCAGCTGAGACAGAAAATTGTTTATATAAAAAATGGCAGGTGTAAAAGACATTATGCAGAAAAATGCACAGTATACTATGAATGTCAAACAATGAAATATTTCACTGTGTTAAAGCAGGTTATGGGCACTCACCACTCCAGTGAGTTCTAAAATTCAGTTCTAAAATTTTCACTCACTTTTTCCAACACTGATATGAGTATTCTGGAAAGCACTCAAGCTAAGCAGTTTAAAAGAAAACAAAAAAAAAAAAAGAAAAATGAAAGCAAAAATGGGGCATCTGTGGCACGTCACGTCAATTTAAATGCAGGCTTGGCAGGAGTTAATCACCAGCAACAGAATGCGATTTAAATGCCTCTTTAAGTTCCCTTACATTAACAAAGCAAAATTTATTCCTACAAGCGGTGGGGGACAATAGCCCCATGGAAACCAGCCTTCTAGCATGTTCTCTGTCTCATCCTTGTAAGATAACTAATGCTAAAGCTAAGGCCTGTCCAAGCTGCCTCTGGCTACCAAAAAAAATAAAGAGATGCCCACAGAGAGTTGGGGAAGCCGGAGCCAAGGCTCTCTATGCCATCCCATCCTCCTGTTAAAGTGCTGCTTATAATTGTTCATAACAAGATAGCCGAGTTTCACAGCACCACGCTCTAGAGACCGTCGGGAAAGATGAAAAAAAGTCATCCCACATTTTCGGACTCCTTTCCTGCTCTTCCTCAGCTCAATATAGGTAAGAGATGTGTTAAATGCAGGTTCAGTATGATATCGCTGCTACAGAGAGAAGGCCATAATAGCTATTGAAGCATGAAAATAATAGGAAAGTTTTATTGAATTACAAAAAAGGGATACCTGCAGAGCCCTGGCATCTTATCTGAGTACTTACTGCCATGCTTAATTGCTTCATGCTCCCCCAGGCGGACCTGTGCCCCGGGACAAAACCTTGGTTGCTGAAAATGAAAGTGGAGCGATTAGCGTTCATACTGATTCAATCTGCTTTTTCATTTATGCAAAGATTTAAGTAACTTTCTCTAGCCACAAACTTTTGTTAAGTGCAAGTTTTTTTTTTTTTTTTTTTAAGTACCGGATATCAACTTTCTAGTGCCACAGTTCATGGAGCAACAAATTGCCCCGAGGTTCTTCTATGTTCACTGCTCGTTACACACCTTGTACATTTTTTTTTAATTCATTCCAGCACAGTGAATGCAAATATGCAGCCTTCCAAGCCCAAGGTTAGTGCAGATAATCTACTGAATACATTTCAATGAGGCCCTGCCCTTAAACTCCCCACATCAGAATGGATATCTAGAAGTGCCATATTCTCACAAGGTCTTGCTGTACCTTTATGTTCATGTCACCCCTTTAAATAGCATGATTAGGGAGGCCACATGCCTGTACATTGAATAAAAAAGAGGAATGAGTTATCATATAAAAAAAAAAAAACTACTCATAGCCAACTGTGTCTTGTTAGTCGCTTGCAAAATCTTCTTCAGTCTGTTGCCTCAAATCCACCGATATGTGTCACCAGTATGTGTCACGCCACCCTGTCAAAACAAATACGTGGTCCATGCACGGAGAATGACGACGCCAACCACACTGGGAGAGGGTGGCCCTCAAATGTCCATCGATTCATTTCTTCATTTTCGTTGCTCCTCTTCAGTCTTCAGATCCCTGGTTCCATCTTGCAGTCACATGACACTGCATGCCGGGATTAGTTAGCTGTGAATCATCATCTCAGCTCAATTAACATTCCACAAATCCCTAAGAGTCCCCAGCAAGCAGACAGCCTGGCTAGCTGGCTACCTAACTTTAGCAGTGAGAGAGCACTGGATAGCACCATCTCACTCAGACCTCCAAACTGTCTCTCATCACTTTGTCATTTAAAAGCCCAAGTCATTTTTTTAAACCAAGAAACCCTCAAAATTATCTATTGCTCACTTAGCTGTTTTTGACTACCAATCACCTCTAGGCAAGGACAGGGAGTGAAAATTCAGTGCTGACTCCCTTTCGCTCAATCACAGCCAATTAAATCAACAATTATGTCATGCAACTGCCTCTCCCTTAGTCCCACACCATAATCATAAGTCCCTTAACATTAGTAAGATAGAGAATGTACTTTCAAACTTAGTCAAAAAGTCAAAAACAGACCTATGTTTCCCTAAAATGGTGATTTATTTCTAGAGCACTGGTAGACTGGTTAACAAAAATAATACTGGCTTTCTTTTGTTAACATATACATTTTTCATTAAAACTGTATTTGAGATTTAGACGGACCCATCTATTTCATCGGATTTTATAAGTTAAGCCCAAGATAAAGAGCTATTGGAACGGTTCACATGATGGTTTTCATTTATAGCAAAAATAGCCATAATCTTGGTGTAAGACTTGCTTCAGGCAGGGTAGTGAACAGCAGCACTCAACACGGGGATGGGAGATAGGAATAGGGATTTTTTTCTAACAGTGGAGGGAGTGAGATGGATTTAACGAAGCGGTGGTGAGGAACAAAAACAAAAGATGGCCATTTTGGTGTCAGCACAAACGAGACAGGTGGTGGGTAATGGAAACAGGTTCTATAGAGTGGAAGCAAAGATAAAAACATATTCAATCTTATATGACTGGCAATATCATGAATAAGGTGAAGTGAATGAATGTGCTTCTTACCTGACGTCCCTCCCCAGTCATACACAGGGGCAGAATAACTTCTCTGTGGGGCCTCTAACTGGGTCATTTGGGCTACTTTTTAGAGCCAAAAGAGAAACAATATGGAATTTAAAACATCAATAATCAAAGGGTCAGGGTGCCAGTGGATAAACTTACCGATCAGGGTGGGGGTGAGAGTGCTTTCGGTAAAACGCGCTGATCGAGGCGAGGGGGAGTATCGTGTTGGTGGATGGGGCAAATTTAAGAACTTTAACCGCTCCCTCTTTTGCAGTGGCCCTAGGCTGTAGCCCATGCTTCCTTCCACCCCTGAGGCTAAGGTTAGTCTTCAATTTTTTTCATAAGTTCATTTAATTATGTTCTCTCCACGTCTGCTCACAATTTGCCTACCACCCCAGTGGGATAGCATCACAGACACAGGAAATGTAATTCTAGTCTTGTATCTTTGTGTTGTTTTTTTCTTCTGGATAGGTTAATTCATGCTGGTTCTCCTGACAGTGAAACAATCAGTACCGCTAGACTGCGATGTTAAAAGAAAGCTGGGTAGCTTAAAGTCGCAGGAAGAGTAGGAAAAGTCCATTACAGCCGAAACTTAGTCTATCCTGAAAACTGTCGCAGAAAATGCAAATACTGTAACAGACAAGTTACTATAACTTAAATGATCATATTTTATATTTGATAAATGTAACTTCTGGAAGTTTTGTCTTCATGGGGCCCCTAGTTTTCGGGGCCCCCGACAGCTGCCTACTCTTCCTTATGGTAAGTCTGCCCCTATTCACACACAGGGTTATTTAAAGCAAATGACTGTGAAAAAAATCCACCCACTCATCTATCTTCCAACCTCTTCTCCAACAGGGGGGCCTGGAGTCTGTCCCAGGTAACGCAGGGCACCAGGCATGGGAGTCGCCATGGATGAGATGCCAGTCCGTCACAGGGCTCTACACACAATTGGCAATTTAGAGATGCTAATTATCCTAACTGCATGTTTTTGGAGCACTAGAGGAAACCCACACAGTAAGGAGAGAACACACAAGCTTCAAAGACACGGCGGAAAAGACGTAACACAGCAATGCTATCTATCCACTGAGTTTTTTAGCGTTCTGATGAAATGCAAATAACTGAAATCAGTTTCAATAATATGTGTTCTCATATTTTAGGTACATACAAATCCTACAAAAAAAAAATCATAGAATTAACATATCAAAGCTAAATTAACCAATGCTACCTGAGGTCAGCAAGGTCAGAAATGAAGTGAATAGCTTTTCAGGGGGGTTGCCAGAAATATCTCCATTGGAGACCATATGCCACAATACTGTGTTCCAAAAACAGCCTTACCACCAAGTCTGAGGTGTAAAAGGGAAAGCTCCAACTGTGTGCCGGTTGGAGGTATGATGTACGGTAACTACTTCAGGACCTCTGGGTGTGCTCCAGGTCCATCTCAGTGTGGTCGATGAAGGAGCAGATGTACTAGTTAATCTATAGTGGAAAAAGCATATTACCTTCATAGTACCCCATCCCCGTGCTCTGTGCCCCCAGGGATAAGCTCCAGCACTCCCACTCCCCCACCCCTCTCTGCCATAACCCCGACCAGGCCAAGCAGTTACAAGATGGACTGATGGACTTTCAAAGGAGACGTCTGTTCTGTATCTGAAGGAGGCAGGTTTAGGTCACCTTCATGGGCCTTTTCTGCGGTCCATGTGAATCCTAGTGGTTGTGATAGTGATGTCATCAGAAGTGTGATAAGGGTGAGGGATCTAGCTGGTTTAACCATGCTGATTTTAGAAAAGCTCTCAAGGAGATGCCTTGGGTGTCCACTGACGCATTTAAAGTACCAAGTTAGCCTTTGGGAAGAAAACATACTCTACTGGAAATTTTAGCAGCTCGCACTATAATGTATCTCCATAAAGTGACAGCTGTAGATGGTAATGATATTACAAAATAAAAGAAACAAAGTCCTGTTTTCCTGTTTCGTTGTTTTTTTTTCCCATAAATCAATTGTTATACCCCAATCAGCCATAACATTAAAAACGTCTGCCTAATATTGTGTAAGTCCCCCTTGTGCTGCTCTGACAGCTCTGACCCACTGACTCTACAACACCTTTGAAGGTGTCCTGTGGTATCTGGCACCAAGACGTTAGCAGTAGGTCCTTTTTAAGTCCTGTAAGCTGTGAGGTGGGGCCTCCATAGACGTATTTGTCCGGCACATCTCGCAGATACTCGGTCAAATTGAGATATGGAGGATTTGGAGGCCAAATCAGCACATTGAACTCTTTTTCATTTCCTCAAACTATTTCTGAAAAAGAAAATTGTAGGTTGCAGGGCACATTATCCACTGCCATTGGTGAATACCGCTGCTATGAAGGGGTATACTTGGTCTGGAACGATGTTTAGGTAAGTGGTATGTGTCAAAGGAACATACACATGAGTCCCAGAACACAAGGTTTTCCGGCATCACATTGCCTCTGCCAGCTCGCCATCTTCCCATATTGCATCCTGGTGCCATTTCTTCCACAGGTAAACGATGGACACACACCCATGATGCAACAGGAAACGTGACTCATCAAACCAGGCCACATTCTTCCATTGCTCCATAGTCCATTTCTGATGCTCACATGCCCATTGTAGGTGCTTTCAGCTGTGGACTGGGGTCAGCATGAGCTCTCTAACTGGTCGGCAGCTACGCAGCTCCATATGCAGCAAGCTGTGATACATTGTGCGTTCTGACACTTTTCTATCAGAGCCAGCATCAACTTTCTCAGCAATTTGCTACAGTAGCTCTCCTGTGGGATCGGACCAGACAGGCTACATAAGAACATAATAAATTTACAAACAAGAGGAAACCATTCGGCCTCCCTCCAAGAACATCAGTGAGCCTTCGGTGCTCATGACCCTGTCACTGGATCGCTGGTTGGCCTCCCTTGTTGGACCACTTTTGGTAGTTGCTGACCACTGTATACTGGGGACACCCCACAAGACCTGCAGTTTTGTAGAAGCTCTGATTCAACCGTCTAGCCATCATGATTTGGCCCTTGTCAAAGTCACTCAGTTCGTTACACGCTCCGTGCTTCCTGCTTCCAGCACAGCAACTTAAAAGACTGACTGTTCACTGCCTTCACCTGTATTTTTATGGCTGATCAGTGTATTACAAAGTGAGATCTGACTTTACAGAATTAGAACAGGAGCACTGTAATTCTCGAGAAAAAGTGTACAGATAAAAACACGCAAACACACACATAAATTCCAAAATAAGCCCAGGAGCTTTATCCTTGTTTGAACTGGCAGATGTTGCTGGGATGTTTCACCACAGTACTCAGAATGTTTTAAATTGAAACTGCCTGGCATCAAAACACAAGACTTGTTAGGATTATATCCTCAATGGACTGAAAAGGAGTGTTCCTATCTCACTTTAGATAAAAAACAAACCCATGTCTGCTGCTTTATGTATGAACTTTTTTTGTGTCACAGTATAAATCATGTTCATGTTCTTGAAAAATGATCAACCTGGAATTAATATTTAAACATAATTATCAGTTACTATTTACAGTAACCTCAACTAAAATTTTATTTGTACTTAGTGATGTTACATCTAGAGACATGAAGACCCAGATTTTTCAAATGCCTCTTCCCTGGTTATTTGCTATCTGTCTTCTGTTGTTTTGAAGAAGTCCTTCTTAATATACGAGTCCTTTATATATTAAATATTGATTTCAAAAAGGTGGCATAAAACTGTGGATTCACACCTTCAGAACTGGAGGCTTGAATCGTGCCCCTGGCCCTCAGTGCAGGGACTTTCACATGAGTTTTCTCTTGCAGTCCCAAAACATGCAGTTAAATTCATTTGTGTCATTATATTACCTTTAGTGTGTGCAGGGTAGCCCCTACCTCTGACTGATGCATGCTGGGATAAGCTCCAAGCTATCCCATATTGTATTATGGGATTAAACTGGACCTAAAGGAAACCCAGAAAGGTAAAGGATGTAAGAACCTGTCAAATCCAAAAAAGAGAGGTAGGAATATGAATCAAATGCAATCCTGATGACAATGCTGTACTGGACAAGCAATATGGAGGATGGGTGTGATGTGAATGTTAGTATTGATTTTAATAGGGATATATATACTTTTATGCTTCGCAATTATGGGCTTAACTTGCTTAACTCGCATAACGTGCTTGGAATGTTGTGAAGCTGGCATCTCCTCTAATACCACCAGCTGTACATTTTCACTAAAAGCAGTCAGTAAATCACTCTCTCAGAGCTCAGAAGCAGGGGAATTCAAAGACACTTAATGCATGACTCCGTTAGAAAAACAATGCATTCAGAAGAACCCCAAATGAAAAATCAGTGTCCCTAATGACAACAACATTGTCCAGTGACGGCCCGAGTTTATCAAGGCAGAGTCAGAGTTTGACTAAAAATACGTGAAAACCAGGACAGGATGTCTAAACCATGTGGTTCCACAACATGAATACCTAATGACCCACAACACCAGTTCTCTAGAAACAAATATAAGCTCATTACTTATTTAATGCTTGTCTTAAGATCCCATGCGAGAAAGAAAATGAAGTAAAATACAAAGTTTTCGGAAAAGAACTAGGTTTTTTCCACCTATAGTACCAGATGGCTTACTTTTGCTATCTTAGTATTTGTCATATTAAAATAGCTCACATAACGCCCTTGAGCATTAGCATCATTTACTGTACCTCCAAAGTACAACAAGATTCCTTTAACCAAAAACGCAAGCTATTAAGAGTACAGTTAGCGATCAAGCAAAGCTAGCGGCATGAAGCCAATCAGGCCAGAGATCAGTGCATGCATAAATCATATTAAAAGTGGGCGTAAGATGACACGAAGATTACAGTTTGGTGTTATGTTTGTTCCCAGTGTCATTTGCTCGTATCCTGATGTTTTCCTGCTCAGTGTCATGCAAGCGGTCTCTGAGATCCAGTGCACAGCTCCGTGCCGCTGGCCAGAACCCCCGCCGAGTCATTTCACACAGGTCAGAATGAAGAAAGCAAGCAGGCTTTTTTTTTTTTTTTGTCCATCTCTCACTGATAGAATTAATACCCTTCAGTTAAGGCACTGGTAGATTATTACTATTTGTAAAACCAGCAGATGCATTCTGACACAAATCTCATAATCAAACTCCTCTTCTGTTGTTGATGTTTTATGAATATCGGGCATCAATATAGATGTTACCGGGATTGAAAAGTGTGGAGAATATGAAAAAGAACTTGAAAGTGCACAACAAAAACTCTTAACAGAATGATACTCCCAGTATTAGTGCAGAAGGAAGTGCCAGCTTCCTTTTACTAATCAAATAATGAGGAATGGAGAATGATTTGGAGCAGTTTTTTTAGTACTTAGGAATGTAGGACAAGAGCTCCCCAGTGATGCACAATCTCCCTACCTTTGTGTTCAGACATGCATGCTGAACAGAAAAGACAGATTTCAGCAGTAAAGAAATAAATAGTTACTCTGGGTTACGATGGTCTGTGTTACGATATTTCAGCTTTACGATGGGTGTGATTGTTCAATAAATTACATGAGATATTCGACACTTAATTATAAAATAGTCTTTGTGTTAATGATTTTGCCCAAATGTAATGTAAGTATTCTAAGTATGTTTAAAGGAGGCTAGGCTAAGCTATGATGTTTGTTAGGTTATCTGTACTGTATTAAAATGCATTTTTGCAATATAATATTTTTGCGTTATGAAAGGTTTATTGGAACGTTACCCCATCCTAACCCGGGGAAAGGCTGTATTACAATTAAATATTTTTTAGCTGGTTCACAAACGTGTTTTCTCTCACAGCGTGTTTACCTGTGCTATCCATGGGCTAGAAGAAATGGAATTGGTTTCCACGGCAAGGAATAGACTGAACATGGAGTGTGGCTTACGGCAGAAGAGCCGGCTATTGCAACATACCTTTACGTTACGGTATATGCTGGACTGAATAGACTTTTATGAGTGTTCTACAGATACAGGATTCCAGACTTTTCCTTAAGCAGCGATAACGGAAATGAGTGAAAGGCTTCCATCTGGAATGCCTTGGGGCTTATGGAAAAAATATAGGGGGTGACTCATTCTGCGGGTGTGGGGCTCACAGCATAAAAAAATGATCAAAAAAAAAAAATCCATATTCAATGCTTACATATTTTGCAAAGCTGAAGTGTACTTCTTCAATTAAGCTATAGGCTAAAGTTCCATTAAGCTAGAACCTTCAGTAAATATATACAGTATGAGACCCTGATAAAGTACTGTTTTGTGCTGTGTGTATTGTGTATTTTTCACAAATCAGTAACAATTTTGAATTAATATTCACTACATGAACTACTAATCAGTGTTAATACTCATACAAAATGCCTACATTGTGTCGGGCTGTTCTTTTGTCACGTCAATGTCTATTACATTCCTAGAAAGTGTTCGTCAGGTGACTAACAACTGTAAACTCCTACATACATTTTTCTGTACTTGATCATTTTTGAGCACCTGAGACGACACTTGAGAGCATGACTGAGACTTTCTGAGGGGCTTTTGCCGTTTCGTTCAGAGACTCATCATAAAATAGACGGTTGCTGATAGGGGCGCTGGCACTGAGCAGCGAATGGAAAGCACTGCCTTTGTGCTGACATTCCCCGCTTGCAGTGTGTGACTCCCAGCGAAGGTAAACATTTTTGCTAAATTAATTTGTCAAAAAAATGGCCATAACAGATGGTGCCTGATTTCAAACATTAATTTTACCTCTGCGGTTTCATACAGATGGATACATATAAATGAAGGTTAGCGTTTTGTTTTCCGTAACAGGGCGACACCTTGTCTTTCCTCTCTGAGTAGCAAATCTACTGAGGACAATGAATGTGCTGTTTTTCCATATGGTGGGGCAGGCGAGCGGCGTTATCCGCGTATGAAACTGTCTGCGTCGTGATGATTTACTCCGTGCCAGGCACACATCGACGGATCAAGGACTCCTGGAAGTGTCTGGAGTATGAGCCAAGAGGGGCAACCATCCAGATCCTTTACAATCCATCCTGGCGGTAAACGCTGTGATTTTCTGCATTTACCTAAGATCCCTGTACATCACATACACACAATTAGATCAACTTGTTTCCCCACAGTTGCATTTCATTAAAGAAAATGAATAAATACTCCCATAGATAAAAAGGAATGACCTTGTAAAATCAAAGGGAAACTTGGATGCCACAGTCAGATTCTTTTGGATTCATTTTATGCCTGACATTACAGCTAAATAAAGGTCTGACGATGAAGAGATGATCAGGAAACATTCACATATCCATCGTCCAACTGCTTATGTTCAATTGGATTTCAGGGATGACCTGGCACCCATTCCAGACTACAGTACATAGGGCACAAGGCAGAACAATATCCTGGATGGGATAATAAAAATATATGAATTCACGTTTACACAAACCCTAAAACTAGCAAGCGTATGGCAATGAGTTTTATTCCTGCCTACTGATAAGATTTAAAAGACCAATGTAGAACCAGTCTTGCAAATAAGTGCTTGCGAATATACTGACACACTTATTTTTTATATTTAACTTCATACCAAAGCCATCCCTCCTGACTGTGGGCAAATACACCAAGCCTGCCTGTTCCTTCAGCTACACATGATGGCTCTCGAATGCCATGTAAGATGCATGACTTTGCGCCATATAAATCATTAAATGCTTAATTAATTATATGACTACTTTACTGTACAATCAAAACTCTCACTGATCTTGTGAGAGTTGTGTGATTTACTTGTGCAGTAAATGTACTCTACAAATAAATAATCAAATTAGCAATTTTTATATGTCCTCTCATTTAAAATATTTTAAAATATTTTAAAATATTCCCTTCACTAGCTTCTCCACAGCAACAATTAACTGGCCAGATATTCTAAGCCACCAAGCTGCAGACCCTCAGTCAAGATTTGACAGAAAGCCAGTAATCAGGTGATCGTGTTATACTTTGAATAGAAATCAACAGTATCCTTCTTGCAGAAGCAAACCTGAGATTTATCTCCATCCATTCAGCTTCCATAACTGCACGCCCAGGATGGGGTCACTGCGAGCCTGGGGCCGTTCAGGAAGCACAGGGCACCAGTCAGGGAACCCCTGGGACAGGATGTCAGTCTACTGTAGGCTCCACACTACAAGCAATTTAGACACACCAGTTTGCCTAATTGCAGGATGTTTTTGAACTGGAATACCTAGAGGAAATAAGCAAATTCCATATACGGAGCGAGAGTCAACCCCACTACCCTGGAGGCTTGAGGCCACGTTGCTACCCGCTGAGTCAATGTACCATGATTTTCTCTGTCTATGAAAAAAGATATCTCAGAAAAAAAAGACATAGAAAACATTTTGGAGGAAAAAGTTTAGATCTGTAGTATATCCAATACAAACACTATTACAAGGCTCTCGTAGGATACTTTCACTAATGAGTTCAGTAATTGTCACAAAACATTTTAGGTTGCCATAAAAAAAAGTGAGCGATACTAATTCTTGACTCATTCAAACCAACTGTCTTCTTCTGAAGATAATGAACATTTGGTTATTAAACCTGCCTCAGCTACTGTTGTACTTTTGATCCTGCGAAGCCATTTCCTTGCAGTAGGAGTACAACACTGACAAAAACAACATGACGACTTTTGATGTCTGTTTGCAAGTTCCTCGAGTGGGGTCTTGGAGGGCTCATTTATCAATATAAATATTCTCTAATTGGCTCTGTTGCAGAGTCATTACAAGCTGAAGAGGTAGCGGTTGCCACAGTCGGAGATTTGCAGTGCTCGTCCGTGAATGTTGCTTGTCATTGTTTTGTCACCTGCTGTAGCGCATACAGTAGCTGACTGTCTGAACATCAAAGTGTGAATAGCTGTTTCTCTAAACTATAAATGAAATCTCATTTGAATGGAACTTAAATAGGCTATAAGGACTATTATCGGGAATATATTACAAAATATATTTGTTTTAGTTATCAGAAACTATACAAGTAGCCCTTCTTGTAAAGTCATTCACAGGTAGCCCCAATTCAGATTTTTAAATACTCATTTTCGAATGCCAAAATGAAATCGGTACGACTGGAATACAACAGTTTAAATAATGCTCAGCATGAACAAAGTCCTTCAGATGTCTTCTATAGGTCACACAATAGGTTTTTCAAGCTTCACGCAGAGATTTTTGATATTCAGAAAAAAAATAATTATTTATTGCGTAATACACCATTACTCAAATTAATTAACCTCCGTATGTTTTGGTCTGTGAGGGGAAACCAGAGAACCTGGAGGAAACCCCACCCGAGCAGGCCTGCTAGTCTTTGGGCACAGTGCCTTCTCTCTACATCCACTCAGCCCTAACCCCACCTGAGCAGGCCTGCCAGTCTCTGGGCACAGTGCCTCCTCTCTACATCCACTCAGCCCTAACCCCACCTGAGCAGGCCTGCTATTCTTTGGGCACAGTGCCTTCTCTCTACATCCACTCAGCCCTAACCCCACCTGAGCAGGCCTGCCAGTCTCTGGGCAC
>JAODKE010000101.1:21606252-21638989 GCA_026779605.1 Mormyrus hasselquistii | reverse complement strand
CTAACCCCACCTGAGCAGGCCTGCCAGTCTCTGGGCACAGTGCCTCCTCTCTCCATCCACCCAACCCTAACCCCACCCGAGCAGGCCTGCCAGTCTCTGGACACAGTGACTCCTCTCTCCATCCACCCAACCCTAATCCCACCCAAGCAGGCCTGCCAGTCTCTGGGCACAGTGCCTCCTCTCTCCATCCACCCAGCCCTAACCCCACCCAAACAGGCCTGCCAGTCTCTGGGCACAGTGCCTCCTCTCTCCATCCACCCAGCCCTAACCCCACCCGAGCAGGCCTGCCAGTCTCTGGGCACAGTGCCTCCTCTCTCCATCCACTCAGCGTATTCTCTGCCTTGTTGTCTGTAGAAACCAGCAGGTCCCAGGCCACTGCATGCCTGTCTGTGTGACAACTTGTTTCAATTAATTCGCACAAGGGTGTAATTGGGAGTGACAAAAAATAATTTTTTTTTGTTTTATATTGAACAGAGATGTACAAAGGAATGGCTTCACTGTGTCTGATAAAAATATACTGCTGGACACTGTCGGTGTCATTTCAGACACTTCATATGTTAAAAGAAAAGCACCATAGCTATTTAGCATGAAAGGTAACCTGTCCTATAAAACAGATGTTAGGTCATAGTCTTGGGGGATTTAATTGCTTAAAAATTGTTTGCACATTAGGCATTTGAAGTATCTTGCCATAGTTACTCATATCACCAGCTCTCCCGAGAGGAGTGTATATTAACAGGAACATCCGTGATGACAAGCATGGCTGACAGGTTTGTTGAGTAAACCCTTATCCCCCCCGGACTGCTCTTGGTACCAGTTCTGTCTCACCCATCTTTTCCCCTCCCTTAATTCCCTTTTTTTCTGCATTTGCTGAGCCCCTATCCTCCTGAATCGTGGATATTTTTACCACATCCAATGGCTCACTTGTCACCGGGCTCCTCGGCCAGACTCATTTTCTAGTGGTCTGTGAAACATATGCAGGTCGGCTCACCTTTAAGGAAGGGCCCCGCGAGACATGACTTCCAGCACACGGTGGAGCTAATTAAGTCGCGGTGTTGGAGAGCTGAGGCTCCCCCGCAAACAGAGCAGCCGCCACACAATCCTGCTCTCAGGGCGCCGGTCTGCCCCGAGACCTCGGGAGGTCAATGCTGTTTCACCCATGATCCACAGTGTATGATCCACGGGACTTATGCAGCATACAGCTGCTTTCTGGCAGAAATCACGATAATTCAGAAAAACGTAGAATGGAAAATTTACGGCCAAATATATGCAGGTACTTTCAGGTTTTACAGATTTTTCTTTTTTAAATCGCTCGCTTTCGTCTTGCAGCCATGGTGTCTCGACACGGCCGTCGCTGTCCAACTTGGACGTGTGTGCCGGCATTCAGAACAAGCATTGAGGGTGGGGTTTCGCATCCTCACGACCAAGCTGCAAATGTTAAACACATTTGTGTTTTTTTCCCCCTACTTGCTGCGAAATTCCGCTGAACAGTGATTTCACACTTCATGTATGTTATTACTTTTTGACATATGTAAATGAGTTCCTGAAGCCCAAGAAGATGTGCTGTCTAGACACACAAACGCAGTTGAATTCTGATACCTGACGTATATTTGTCATGGTTCACTGTTTAACACTCACTTAGCATTGAATATTTATTGAAGGAAAGAAAAAAAATAGCAGCAGTAGATCATACATTGCACTGTCCTCTATATTCATGAAGTAGAATGTACCGGAACTGTGGGCTACCCTAAGGGCAGTTATTGTTAAACACTACAAAAGAGAATCATTGCCTTGGAATCAGCTCTGTATGGAGGTCACCTGTTTGTCAGTTGAAGACCCCCCCCCACACACACACAAGAACACCACAAAAAGGTAGATGCTTTTATTCTGGTAATGTCTAGTCACGTTCTAAGGTGCACCTTATCTAGAACTGTCATAAGTGGCCATTGTGAATTTGACAATAAAAAGGAACCTATTCTTTGTATTGTTTCATAAATGAATACATGTATCTCACAACTCATTCATTCGAATAACAATGCAAATATCACAGTGTGGCATCAGTTTAATTTATGTCTCTGGTGACCTCTGGTATATTTCTGCTAGATGGAGTATGCAGTCATTATAAGACCATACTGTTAACTCTGCAGCATTTATATGTTTCATTGTTTTGTTGGAACTCTGCAATAACAATTAAAATGCTAATTTTTATTTGTCCTAACTGAATGTATAGGGTGCTGTAAAATGATTCATTTAATCAAATTAATGTTATTTCTATTCATATATTTGAAGTGAGATATTATCTAACTTTTATTTAAATTGGCGTCTTATTTTTGGTAATATAATAACAGCATTTCATATTCCCGATAAAATGGCACAAAGACACGTTTCATTGAACTGAACATGTTCGTTCCCCAGTTGAAATGATCAGAACCTGCATAGCGCCAACCTGACAAACACAGTGTGTCTGATCATTCAAATTCTGAGAACAAGGTAACAATTATATGGAAAAAAAACCAGATGCACAATGAAACAAAAACACAGGTGTATAAGAACTCACAAAGGTAGAAGGGCTAACAATTAGCTTATACTTAGTTAGATGGACAGCCATTCATCTGAAGTGTATGGTTAGTTAAAAAAAAAAAAAAAAGACAAGCCATTAGCCACAATCCCACGTCCACTTTTTCCTGCCCAAGGCACCACTACACCTCATATGAAACTAATGGCACAGTATAGACCAGTTTCTAGTCTTGACAGACATCGCACATCCGCCAGGATTCGGCTGCTCTTTCCAGAACCTGGACACTGGTCAAGCAAGGAGCACAAAACATGTCTGCTTCAATTTTTTTCTTTGCATCACATTAATAAAAACCCTGTAACACTGTCAGCATTCAAGGCTTCTGAAATATACGAGCAGAAAAAGTATCAGCTGACAAATACAAGGATTGTTAGTGGCTTTGTGTTGAAGAGGCAGACAGTTATTTCTTGCAAAACTGCAGCAAAGACTTACATGTAATGAAAAACACAAGCTCACACGCTGCAGTGACAAAGCTAATACAGTAAAAGGTGTAAATCAAAAATGAACTGAATTATGAAAAAGGTCATAAATTAAAATTAATTAATTAAATAAATTTGATGTCTTCACCTAGGCAGAATTTACCTGTTTAAAAATATTTTTACACTACGTTGCTCTGACAGGATCTCATTACAGTTATTCTCACATGATGCACAAAACTTAAGATACATTACGGCAGGTACAGTGGTTCTGCCATAAATTTCCAGGTTTTATATAGATAGCTTAGAAATATTTAAGCAGATCAGCTACAACGGACTATAAAGGCCAGAAATGTCAGCTGAGAGCCCGATTAGGTACTTTCACCAAACTGTGATCAACATATAATGGAAGTTTGAAATGAAATATCACTGTAATGTGGTAATTACAATCAATTGACTATTAGCAGTGATGTAAGAAATGTTTTAGACACTTTGTAGAAAAAAAACTAAAAAAAAAAACTAAAAATTGACCATGTGACTATTACGATAGGAAAAATAACATAAATAATTCATTGTTTATCATTCGAATCAGTGCTTGTTTAATTCTATCTGATTAAAGCGACTACTCTGCAAACATAAATGTTCATTTAGTTTTTTTCCAGAATAGTTGCATTGGATTTTTCATGTTTAACTGAGCAGGCTATACGGGAAGTGATGTCGACATTAATGTTCAACATTAACATTCATTTTTGAAAGACAGAATCATCATCACCATTCTAAACCACATTGAACAAAATGCATTCAATCCACGGCCAATCAAGAACAAATCGTTTAGATCAGGTAACACATGATTGGTGTCCCTGAACAAAATTACCATCGTGTTGTGATTCATGATGGGCAACACTGAAAACAGGTGTTTCCGGGTCTATCACTCACTTCACACATCTAAGAAAATAAATGACTGAACAATCCAATGCAATGAACAGGGGGAAAGCAACAGATGTGAATTCTGGCACAGTTTATGAGAATAGGATTAAAAATCTCAAAACGCCCTGGGTATTTAAGCATGCGAAAATCACAGAAGGATTTGTTACTGAGAACAACACGTCAAATCACGAGGCTACAAATCAGCATCGACAGGGGTCTAGGATTTCTTCCCTTTGCGATTTAAATTCCTCGTGACAAATTCAGTCGGCCTTGCGTGGAAACAGGCCACTCTTCATTAACGGCCCAGATCTCTATACCTGCTGTCATGCATTCGTAGCCTCCATCATCGCCGAGCCGGGAGGTGGAGGTGATGCGTGTCACTGGCAGGGTGTACGTGTAGCGTTCTCTCGCTTTTTAAGTGTAAACAGGCTTTTGGTGCACCCTCCAAAAACGCCACATGTTCCCTTCTTATTGTGGAGAACTGAGGTGGAGAATTTGGATAAATGGAAACATATGAGAAATAAAAATCGGAATACCCTGTGGGATACCTCTTCTTTTTATGCACACATTCTAAGAGTAACAGCATCATGAATCAGAACACCCTCTAGGATAAAGGTATCCATGATCACCTTAAAAATATAAAACTAATTTTATTAAAGAGTTTATCAAAAATTTCATGCTGCAGAAATACACAGTATATAACAATGGGATGGATGTTCCTCACACCTCCAGTTTTGGAGACTTGGTTTTCCCCATTTTCCTTCCTCACTATAGGAGGATTTTGATGTTTGCACTAGGTGGGGGATGGGCAAAAAAAACCTTGCTTTCCTTATGCGTTAACGAACGTATCTGATGCACACATAACCGATTAGCGTACCAACAAACCGCAGAGTGTAATGTGCTGGCGTAGAACGTGGTGCTGCCGAATAATTGCAATTTCAACTCAGGCAACTAGGGGGAGCACTTCCCTCCTACCGCCACCCCAAACTCACATTTAAAAAACATGAAGGTAGATTAACTGATGAATCTGAACTGACCAGGGAATGTCAGTGCGTGTGTCATGCAATAGACTGGCATCCCATCCAGCATTATGCCTTGTGATTTTTCAGACTTTAAGTATACTGTGACCCTCTGCTGGGGATGTGGTTTGGAAGATGGCTGGATTGATGAATGGAGAAGGGAGCAGCAGTTTTATATTAAAGAACATCCAATTACTTGCTATCTACTGTTTCAGGTAAATTATCACCTCAGCATGCCTCAGAGGTTGCAATACATATATTCCCACCCACCGTGTTAACAGTTATAATGACTGTTGTAAAGGCCAGTATCTTGCAATCACACAGTTCAAATTATGCCTGGAGGACTGATATTAGTTGCCACTCATTTTCAAAATGTTTATTTACGTCACAATTCAGCGATTTGACATTCAAAGCTGAGCCTCTGCATTTCCTTAATGATAATTGACTTCTTTGTCTGAGTTTTGTCCTTATCACATAGCTGCTCGTAATTATCAGAAAATGTATTTACTATCTGGGGAGCTGTAATCTGCTTCTCTAATGAGTCATGGTGGCATTATAAACAGCAGAGGCTTCTGTAAGTGAGGATAATTTTAAGTGTATCCACTCAACTTCAGACTTCAAGGACAGTTCAGGCATCTGTTTTCTTTCACCTTCTGGTTTTTTGTCCCTATGCTAAAAATTAATTGTGCACGCTGCACCATTTTGTTTCACATGATTGCATCCCCTTCAATATCCGATGAAGGATCTAAGTTCTGCCTTTAATTTTCGGGTGATACTTTCAGTGCTTCACCCTGCGTTAAGGATGGCGGTTACAGGGCTCCCTCGGACACAGTGCCTCACTGGTAAAGGGGACTGTCAGAATGAGCTTGTGTCTAACAGCCAGGATGAACACCAAATTGCTGACACCTGAGGCAGATTTTCTCGCTAATTAAATAAGTGAAATCTATTCCTGTTTAACACCAACTTAAGGCTTCTGAAGGCAGGTCTCTTTTTTTACCTTTCAGTTTAAAATATTTTAGTTCAAGACAATCAGGTCTGCAGTAATGGAACACATGAGAGTATAAGTGTATAATTTATTTATAAATTATATAATTTATTTATAAATGTATAATTTGATACATTATCAAATATATCACTGCATGATTAGCTAGAGCTTATGTAATAATCTGTCTTAAATCAAAAGGCATATGTACCGCAGAAAACAGTCGTTAATCATTACCATATATCTTGTAGTCAAGATAGTGAATTTACATAATAAACACTCAGTTAATATACGCAAAAATGATCCATTAACATAACGGAGATTGTGTTTGCAGTTATTTCAAGAAAAAAACATAATAATAATGCTAAGCATGTCTGAAATATTATTGTGGTTAAATATCTAATAATCACAGCCTTAATTATATTCACAACATGGTTGTTTTGTGTTTCTTTTTCATTACAAGGCCCAGCTCCCAGCAGAACTGACACACTTCTTTTATTACTTCTATTAATTTCAGTTATTTTCGACTTTTACACAGCTCATAGACACACTGATACTCAATATAAAGTATGTACGGAATGTTTGTAATGTCTTTCGAAACAAAAATATCACGTTGACATAATTTGCCGCATATTTGCCGCAATACTTATAACATTTCAAATATCATGATAATAAAACAGAGAAAGCTAAATTTACCTGTGACATCATACCATGGATCATAAAGTCTACACAAAATGATTTATCTATCTCTATTGACAAAAAAATTACTAAAAAAAGGTATTGTACTGCCGTATTTAAACCAGGTTCTTTTTAGTAATTATTTATTTTCAGCTGAAACAGTTACGTAATCACACAGACTATTCTGCACGGTACTGTTGTAAACTAGTGAGATATTTTAATGCTAATTTTAAGCTTTAACTCATTTTCAGCACAAAGGACATTCAAGATTCCATAAAATCTGCATTTTGCTAGGTTCTACTTCCTGGCTTTTCACCTGAGGTGGAGATTTCAGGTCCAGAAAGTACAAATCCAGACCAGGATTTTGTTTCAACCAACCAATTGAGTACTCTGTGACTGTGACTCTTTGTACTCGACTGGTTGGTTGAAACAAAATCCTGGTCTGGATTTGTACTTTCTGGACCTGAAATCTCCACCTCTGCTTTTCACTGTGGTCTCTGCCAAAGCTTTGGCGCAGGTTTGAGCAGATCATTCTCATCATGACTGCATGTCTTGTTATCACCTAAATATTCTGTCTACGCTCCTCCCTCCATCCTACGCCCAATGCAGGTAAGAAGCATCCGAGAGCCGCCAAGCCTGAAAAAGTTCAAAATAATGACGCATGTATGATGATTCGGTATTTATTACAGAAAACAGGGCATAAATATACTGTACTGATATGAATCTCATGATCTTATGTCCATTTTCGTGACCCTCAGTGCATCAACTGTAAAACATTTACTAACATTTACTGGCGGGATAAAAAATCAATATCCTCCCTGTTATCGCGTTTCAATGTTTGTTGCCCCTGACACTGAAATTATCGTAAAGGTCATTATTCATTCTGAAGTCAGAAAATCGACTCTCCCCTCACTTTGCTTCAACATTTTAAATGTCAAAATGGTATGTACTGCTTGAAAGACAAGATTGGCAAATAATGCATTTTCTTCTGAAGCTTATGTGCAGCACAATACACTGTGGACTTTTTCTGATACACATAGAATTAATATGTAATATTTCAGCAAGGAGACAGTATGTAAATATATATGGCAATTTTAAGGAGACCGCAGCTTTTTTAACACCTCACAGTTTTCAATAAATTATATTTTATTTATTTTATATTTTTAATCACCTATCTCATTGTTATCACTGGAGATAGGTTATCTACAGTGCACTACATACTTTACTGAATACGTTTATTTAACCTTTTTGAAATTAGCTCGTTTCTTCTGTGGTAATTTGTAATTTAACCACGGCCTACTGATAACTGCTAAAATATTTATCAATTATAAGCAAAACTGACAAAAAAAAGAACGGAGAGTGACTTTTAATATAAGCAGCACATCAGTTTGCTAGTGTGATACGCACACACTTGAGTGTATGCCAGCTAAAGTACTGATGGATTCATAGACTGATATCCTGATTCTAGTGTCAAAGGGGAAAACATAAGGTATGGATATGCATGAATTTTTGAAGTATAACATCAACAATCATCCCTGAGCAGAAATTTACAGCATCCGAAAAATGATGGTAGCTATGCTGTCTGTGGAATACTAAACTACAATGGGGGAAATCAGTCACACTAAACGTTAAATCTTAAAGTGAGATGTGATTCAGAGTTGAGTTGTTTTTCTTTCGCTATTCAAAATCTCACAACAAAATTTGGGGCAGCATTTCTATAATGTTGCATCAGTATAAAACTTCTGAAAAATGTAAAACTTGAAGACTGGTACTGTGCAAAACTACTTCTGGACACTTATTACGAAACATCTGTCAGCTTAAGAGAATGTGCTTCTGTTAAAGCCACGGAAGGAGCCCACTGAAGCCACAATGCTGAGATAAACCGTAGTAAATCAGGTCCTTGGGCAATGTGCTGTAAGGGACATGGCTAATAGGAAGCTACAAAAAGGCTTGCAATCAAGGCCCAGGTAAAACAGTTCACTTAGGATAGCATGCAGACCTCCTGACATTGTGACTTCTGATAAGATAGTGACAAAGAGAGACAATATTTTATCATTCAATTCTCTGTGTGCAGTAACAGGGATATAGGGCAAAGGAAGCGAATGGAGCTGCATTGGCTGAAGTAAATAATCCGTGCATATCACCATTAGCTCTGCTATACCCATTGGTATATACCTATCCTTTTCTCCACCTATGAGTTACTTATTTTTTCCTACAATAGTAACTCACTAAAATGCCATCCTGTGTTTGGGATCTCTGTCTACTTATCTTGTTTATTTGTTTTTCACCTGAATTGCAGCGATCCCGTTGTCGCCACACAGATGGTGCTCTGAAGTTCTCGGAGGCCTATTTGTGTAGATAAAATAATTTCATATTCAGGCCACTTGGACACACAGATCTAGCAGAGGATGGTGGAGATATGTAACCCCTTCCCGCTGTTTTGGGATGTGTGCTTTATCCTCGAAATGCAACCCATTTTGTCGAACTACCAGTATCTGTCTCATCCCTGGCAGAACATTCCAGCCATAAACTAAACAGAAAGTATGAAGCAAACTTCCGCTATAAGTAAATGCATTTCCAGTTTTAACTGGCTTTCTGCCTCACTGTGTGATCAGACTACATCTTCCATGCTTCTGCACCAGGGTCTACTGAAGGGTGGTCTGGGGTACGTTTAACGACCTTCAGCAAGGTCCTAGTAAAAGCTGTAACACTCTGAGGCTCAACCAAAGGAAGAAGCTGTCATCATTTGTATACACACCAGCCAGATGTAGTGGGAGTTGTCCACATTTCGCCTGACAGCCAATGACATTACTCATGGTTAGGACTGCAATTTACAGCTCCCCAAATACCACTCTGTGATGAGCCTCTGTAGATAATTTTACACTTGCACGATATTAAAAACTGGTACAAACTTCATAAAGCAGGGAACTTTCCATTGTAGTCCATGATCTGTCTGAAATATATTACATAGTATTAATCCCCAATGAATTAGATGCTAATGATGGGAAACGCATGAGTGGTCAAGTGGTGTATTAGATGTAAAGCTATTTATCTTGCCGATTTTTTTCATAATTTCCCTGTTTGGATGCCATGACCGCAGGGTGTATTTTTTTCCATTAATTTGCCTGTGCCTTCTGCCTCTTGGGTTACAGCAGACAGTGGGGATTGACCATCAAGGGGCGGAGAGCGACACTCGCCTAAGTTTTGCGTTACAATTACAGTTGATAGACACTTAATGAACTGCGGTCTCCCGGGAGCCTGGAGGGCAGCCGAGTCGCTACCAAGAAGGAACGGAATGATTTCACGCTCAGAGAAACATCCGTAGGTCACGGTTCAATGCACAGATCAGTGGCTTTTACAAGAAATATTAACAGTGTTGTCCTAGAACTGATTACCTTTTAAGGAATTACCCAGACGTCTAATGTGGGAGCATTATAACAAATGGTGCAATTTCCATGATGTAGAAGCTATGAGAGATGACATTTACTTCTCATCATAGATTAAATATACTATTCCATTACATAAAACTGCAAAAATGTTCTAAAGAGAAGAAACAGAAGAACAGCTGGTTGAAAAAAAGAGTTAAGCCCCATTAATATCTGGTACCCAAGACTGTAAGCTGTTTTTTATTGCTGCCAAATGCATTACATACAGATTGGCTGCGAGTAGCTATCTTAGCACATATTATGCTAAAAATACTGCATCCAGCGAAGAAATTGAATGCAAACAGTTAAGATTAATGTCATTGTATGGAGTGAATATATGGTTTATCTATACCATAAACACTATCTGTATCAATTTCTGCTGTCTTCTTTTTTAATAGAAAGATGGAAAATCTAAAGGACTGCCAGGGCTATAAAATACGTTAACATTCAATTCAGCTACTCTGAGGAAACTGTGTCTATGCCAGCAGTAAATTCACTAGGTTATATGTTGTGAGTTCACCCTTGATAAGCCCCACCCATTAAATATAATCACAGTCAGCATATCTACCCGGTGGCAACAGTCATGTTCATCTCAGTAGACGCGCAGTAATTATAAAGGAGATGGTCTGTCCCCATTGGCAAAAAAAGTAAATTGCAACAACAATCACCCTGCAGCAAAACACTATCCTCGCAGTGGTTCAGCTCATGTACAAGACTGGCCTTCTGCAGCATTAAGCAGTGAGCTGCATGGACGATTTCATTGGCTGAGAGATGAGAGGGCCACAGAAATCAATGATATCTTTTGTCTGGAATTTACTTGCCTTGTGGTTCAGAGAATAATATATTACTTTCACCTAGATATTCCAAAGGTATTCAGACTTTTTTGCTGTTAAGTTCCATTGATATTTAAGTCCTGAACTAAACTACAAGACTTACCATGTGCATGGGGTACCACATTAATTCCCATAATGTGGATAAAATTCAAACGCTGGATTTTAGGGAACTACAAATAAATAACTTCTGCACATAATCCAGATGACACTACAGTGTTAAAAAATATTTACCATGGCTCATAAAATGCCTGAGGTAATAAATCTTTGAAATGACTTGCAGTCGGTGATTGTTACAGATTTATCTTGGTCATTCACTGCTGCTTAACTCTGAAATATGCATTTTAACTATGGTTACAGCTGTAATATGATGGATTTAAAAAGTAAATCTGGGCACAAACAAAGTAATGTTTGATTAGTTACGCACAGCTGCTTAAGGATTACTTCATATAATGGTTTTTTTTTGCCTTTTAATAAGTGACATATTAAAAAGAAAGTGTTCTGCATTGTGTCATAGTACTCTAATGTTTTTATTTAACCACCTGCAGAGATAATTCCTTGCTCTTCAGTAGATTAAATAAGTAAGCAGCTATCATTTTAAAACATGCTTTACTGTGCTGCTATTTTAATGTCGGAATAAGACCCCGGACATATATGCACGTGCATATTAATGAGAGGAATTAAAATGCTTGATTCTTGGTTGGCCAAAAGGAGTCATTAATTAATCAGTACAGAAGATCACAAATAACTTGGCTTTGCTAATGAGATTTTACTATTTTGTGTGATATGTTTAAATAGGGAATGTTTAATATGACATACTGAATGTCTTCATTAAACAAATAAAGTTAGTTGTATTTTACAGTATCGCAAACTCTTGCAGGTTACTGCAGTAGAAGACAAACTACACGGAAAAAAGACAGAATATGTCTTTCTTGGCAGCAAAAACATTTTTTATTAATAGGCTTAGGCTACACACTAGCTAACTATACACTTATAAAAGGAAATAGCAACTCTCATACTGTAATTCTAAAAATACCATTTATTTGTGTCTATTGATCATGCAGCTTTACCACACTAAAACTGCAAAACAATATTTCTTTCAAAGCTACTAATATTGCTTTCTCATTGAGTATCTCCAAAATAAAAAAGAATGCGACCTTTATTGTCAAAGGTCACACAGCAGCCAAGTTCTCAAATTAGAACAGCACTAACGTTCTTGAATTATGCTCATTATAAATGCTAAACTGGCTGAGATGGCGGATCAGCAGCGAGCAGTACCGCAGGCGTTCACATCCCACCCCTGGCTCTGTGACTGTGGCATTTGCACATCCTCACTGTGTCTGTGTACGTTTGCTCCTGGTACTCCCTCTAGCAGTCAAGAAACGTGCTGCTATCCCAGCAATGTATGCATATGCGCCCTGCGATGGATCGCTATCCTGTCCTGGGTGATTGCTACCTTTCGTCCTGTGTTTCCAGGGATGGACTCACCTCTAAGAAGTCATTTCCACAGAAGCACTGGAATATGTGCCTAGCATTTTACTGCAATTTGCAGTAACACTTTACTTAAGGGTATGTTTTTAGTCAATTATAAAGACATTCATAACAAATAATAATGGATCACGGCAAATACCTTTATAATGCATTAAATGCACCAAAGCATCTCTCAGATTCAGAGGAAGGGAACAAGAAGATGAAATGTTCTACCGTGATTTGAGTGGGTGGGTCCGTAACCTGATTTCTTCCCACCTTTATAAAGCATTAAATATGGTTTATTATATAAAGGTATCTATAATAAATTACAGATGAGAGCTCCATAAAGCATTCATAATGCATAATACACATAACTATAATGTGTTTTCTGCCTTTTTATAAATATTTATACCCGTGTTTATAATGCTTTATGAAGGCATTATAATGCATTACGAATGTGTTTATGAATTACTAAAAACATGGTCTTAAGTAAAGTGTTTCCCCGGTTGCAAAATAACACATTCCCTGCACAATCCAAGCACGCAGAGTTACTGTTTTTATTTATTTTAGTTTTACTGGAAACTCTGGCATCTTAATATATGTTTCTCTCAGACTGAAGCAATAAGGATTATTGATGTCAGAAGGAAACTTGGTAAAATAAAACATGCATTAAATTTATCACTAACATTTATATGAATATTGAGTGCCATAACATATCACAATAAACATTTATTCTGCAATGCATCACACATAATAGTTTGTTCTGAGACCATCTAATATTGGTCAGCAATCTTCACTACAGAAACACTTCAAACTACATAGAACTCTCTGACACTCTTCTTTGAGACCTTGAGAATGGAGTATAAGCTGAAGGATGAATGCCCACCAAGCCCCAAGTTTTAAGGGCGTATCTTAATCTCATACCCAAAGTGCATTCGAAGGTGTCTTGTAAACTCCAGGAGCTTGTCTCCTTGGAGCCAGTGAAGTTGAGTGATGAATGGCAATCCGCTACAGAAGGTAAGAATAGAAACTGACGAAGTCCTTTGGAGTTTCCCGCTTGACACATGTGAAAGCAAAAAATTGGAGAAGCACATTTTATTAACTGGTAGATCAGCTGCATTGTAGAAATCGTACCTAGATCGACCCAGCTATAACGATAGGTGGTTAAGTACCTGCTGAACAACTAATTATGTGCAGTGTCTGTGAGCATGTAAAAATAGCTTAGCAAAGTGAAATGCAGTTTTACTTCAGTTGCTTCGGGTAATTGAAAAATACAGGTTGGTTCAGGGGCTAAATAGCGAGAATGGGGTTGGATTTGGACAGTATGTTTACAAGAAAAACCTTTAACACTTCTACCCAAATGCTCACTGTCATTTAATACAGGTCAACTTACGACCTAAGAGACTTATGACTGATTGACTTTATAATTGTTTCAAGGTTGCAAATATGCGGCCGCAACTGCACTGCGTCTGGTAGCGCAAATGTTGCCTAACGTGAGTGTATGATGGTTTCCATGCCGCAATGAACTAAGAAAATGCTACTAAAAAAGTTAAAAAACACCAAAGAACGTGACTTAAAGGTGATATAATTTTATCATACAGCATACTATACATATGATAATTTTTGCTTATGAAATAAAGGGCTGACTTATGACCAAATCGACTTACGACCAGTCAGTTGGAACCGTTCGCAGTCGTAAGTCAACGACAACCTGTACACTGAACCGTGCTGTTCATGGCCCAAGCAAATGTCACATGATCATTACAACACAAGCCCCCCACCCCCCAATGAACTAAACCACCAGCTACAAAACTGGAATGAGAACTTCAGTCAATGCATAAAGAAGTAAATCTTAGAGAAGCAAATGGGTTGCAGCCTGTTTATTCAGAAAAAGGCTACATAATATAATCTTCTTCCGAAGAATCACTGAGCAATGTTTTATATTCCTGTCAACAACAACCAGCAGTGGTGAGGATTATGTCCATCCCCAATAGGGAAACATGCATAACAACCAGGACTGGTGACGAAAAACCAGAGGAAGGGAATTCCTGGGCAAGTGTGCCCTGAGTAAACAGAAAGGAGGACACCCTGGGATAGGAGTCCTAAGCATTATCCCAAAATACTCCTCTTCTTCCCTTCCTCTGAATCTGAGAGATGTTTTGGTGCATTTAATTTTAGAGGCACAGCAGAATCTGAAAGCAGGAATGGGTGTATTGATGAAACTAAAAAATGTGATGCCTGGATTCGTAACAGTAGAATGATAAATGAGTCTTAAGACTGAAGGTCACGTACAAAATATAGATGTAATATTTGATCAGTAGTAATACAAGCTATTGTTAGACTTCTGTGCTTGAAATTTCAGCACGTGGATATTTAATAAATTGTCCTGTAGGCCATATCAATTCACTTATGCTATTTTATCTGTTGACCAAAGCTTTTCTGCTGAGCTTGGTTTTCTTGTAAGTGGGGTTTGAGTTTTGTGTTATCGGGGTATAAGACAGGCTCTAAGCTTGCCATGAACAGTGATTTGAGTGGGTGGGTCCATAACCTGATTTCTCCCCACCTCTGGCTGATCACCCCCCCACCCCCAAACTCTTCTTCTGAAATGTAATTCACAGTAAGTCACATTAGACAAATATGGCCCCTGTTTTGATCTGTTGTAGAGATTGCACTATGCTCCTCTTGTTGGCTGGCAGGGACACCGCAGCCACATGTGGATTCAGTTAGATATCTGTCGACACACCTAGATTCACTTAGAAGGAAAATCACCTCTCTGGTTATATAAAACAAAGCTATTACTTCACCTGTTATTTATAGTTCATATTTAGTTCTTTCTCTGATTGGTTGCCCATTGAAGGGTGATGGTAAGACTTCCAAAGATAGCGTGTGGTTGTCTAAGCTTCCACACCGCATAACTTAATAAAAGCAGTTTGAATAAAAATACTGACATGAAGAATAGATGTATGTAGCCCTTGCAATCCCGATGATTTTAAGAGAGGTTCAAAACTTTTGCAAGGCACTGCAGTGGTTTCTATTTACATCTAATTGTTTTATACCTTTAGGTGGTACCTCAGTCTTGTGAAACAGCTCGTTTTGCCTTTGCAAGAAATTGTTTTCAGTCTCATTTTTATGTATATGGGGCAGTGTCCTTCATTTTTAAAAATCCAGCTTTTGGCTTTTTGTTTCAGTCAGTTAGGGAATAGAGTTACTTTATTGATCCCTGTGGGGAAACTGAATAGTTTTCTCATTTCCCATCATGCTCTCCATGAGAGAGAGGCAAGAACAAGTTTTAGGGTCACATCACAGGGTCAGCCAGCATCCAGAGCCCCTGGAGCAGCTGGGATTAAGGGCCTTGCTTAAGGGCTCAATGGTGATATGATTCCTTTGCCAGCTGTGGGATTTGAACCCACAACCTTCCCAGCATGGGCACAGGGCCCTAACCTACTGACCGATACTGATTTAGATTACTTATTTAGTTATGTAGGGGGTACAGTCTGCAATATGGGATTATGCTTGTAAAATTGTTTTATATGTTTAGTTTATTAGGTTTTTAGCATTGCCTATTATTTTAGTTTCATTATTATTTTTTACTGCGGGACATATTTGGTCAGGCCTCTTGCAGGTCCTAAGCAGTGATTCTCAGGTCACACGGATAGATGTCTGAACGTGGGACCATGTGCAGCAGCTTGGTGCCGGATCGCTAGGAACCTCGATAAGCGGCAGTTAAATATGAACAGATGGATCATGTGTTAAAAAAGGAAACAACTGCTTCCATCCATTAGCTGCATGTGCTTTTGTTGATAAAGGACTTCCATGCATCGTTTTTCCATAAGCGCTTATCCAGCACAGCTTCACTGGGAGTCTGGAGTCTATCCCAGGAAATACAGGCCATGAATCAGGGGACACACTCACGCAATATGGGCAATTTAGAGACACTAACTCAGCTGACTGCATGGTTTTGGACTTTTGAAGGAAACCAGACAGGCTGGAGAAAACCTAAAGTGGACTCAGGGAGGAGATGCAAACACTACATACTCAGAACCAGGGCAGAACCCAAAGCCACTTCCCTGGAGAAGGAAGTCCATAGTGTCCATAGTGACCTCACCAGCCTGATACGCTGTTTTCAAAAGTATTTGGGTTTTGCTGTTAAGCAAAATTTCCCTGTCGATCCCTATAGCAGAGGAAACCCGCTAGTCCTGTAAAATTGCGAAAGGCACTTCTTTATCCCAACCGTATCAGAAATTTATGGTTAGTTATTCGTGGTAGACAGAAAAAAAAGGACAGATCTGATAGGATCACAGTCATGAATATAAATGTCACAGGAATACTTTCGCTGTCACATGGTGTATTATGAAATAAAAGTTGTCTGACACTTTGGTTTAAAATTGAACAAAAAAAAGAGCATATGAGTGTAAAATACAGTGCAGGTAGGCAGCCAATAGCCATGGGTTCACTTATCAGGCACAGTCCTAAAACCAGTCAGCGGCAGCAGAGGCCATTGTTAAGGCAGATACTGAACAAACAGAAGGAAATTCTCAAATTATCAGAGAAAAAGCCAAATGACCCCAATCTGAATCATCCGCTACCTGGGACCAGTCCTGTTGATCGCAGCTCCTTCTTCTAGTTTCTTCCCAGTCACCAATCTTCCAGTCTACAGCCTAACGGGTCTTAGAACTAATGGATTGTTAACCCTATTAGAACCAGCCGGGCATCATTAAACATGCTGGATTGCACAGACTAAGGCTTCTCTCCTCATTAAGTTCTGTCCACCTTTTCCTGTTTCACAGCCAGCATGAACTGCGGTTAACATTTATCTGGCGTTTTGTCAGCTGCCGTCAGTCACAAGTTAGTCAAATTGTGTTGCCAGTATATTGATCTCTGTGGTTTTTACCCAAAAGTTTGTAATCGATCTTCTCATAAAAATAGCACAATCATTATGCCACCTAGATCCCTTTTTGGTACACTCTATATCGTGCAACGTTATATTTTTAATACATGATTCATCATATAATACCACTTTATTTACACAATATCTGAAGAGATTGATACTTCTAAATTTCCATTTTATAAATGTTCAAGTAGACAAGGTCTGCACATGGAGATGATGACAACATGTGATGATTGCACACTAACACTAATATTAAAGCATTACTTTATACATTGCAAGTTATTATTTTTTGTTTAAATTAGGTTCCATTCAGCAAAAAAAAAAGTGAGCGGGGAAGATAAAGGACTTGATGCACTAAATACATTCTGTGTGTCAAAAGGCATTTTCTATTATATGGGGTGATGGACCTTTACTCTAATGCCAGCTGCCTAGCGTCACTCACCGTAATAGCTCCTGTCAGTCACAACTCGGTGGCAGGTCTTACGACTCTCGTTTCCGTAGTTACATGATACTGTTTTGTCAGTCCTTGATTGGACAATCTACAGACTTGGTATTAGAAGAACCCAATGAAGTGACCTCATTTAACAGTGGCTCTTTGGCTGGACCATTTAACTCATAGTAGCCTGAAGCAGTCACTGTACGTTTACAGCTGGGGAACGGCTGCCACTTCAGTGGAATAGCGACATAAATTAAAGCAAAGCGTCAGAGAACAACATTCTCATTATTTTCTACCTATTTCATTTGTGTCCTACCATGACGACTCAGGACAAACGTTTAAGGTGCGAACTGAGCAAAGAGTCAAGCACAGAACGGAAAATTGTGACTTTTTGAAAGAATGGGTATTTCTTTAAGCACACTGTGCGTTTGCTGACTTTAAGAAGTGTACCAGCCAAATATGTAGCTATTGACCTGAGACAGGTAATTATATTCATTTTTCCCATTTTGGTCAAGGAAGAAATGCAATCATCTCCAGAGAAAATATTTTGACCAAGATCCTTTAACATGCTTTTATGAAGGTTTTTCAGGGCAATAAAGATAAGCACAGTAAAATATTTAGTGAAATGCATGTTCATGAATCATTCATAAATAGCAGTTAAATAAATTTTCTCTGGTGGTTACACATAGAAATTTACATACAAGCAGAATATTATGAATATGGACCAAACTGTCTTCCTCCTTCTTAATTTAATTTCATGGTAAAATATGTTCTGGGTTAGAGTTAAAGTTTACAGTGAAAACATTTTGATTTTGTTTTATGGCTACATTACATGCGGAATTACAAAATATAAATCAATTTATTTCTTTAATTTCAGTTCCCAGGTATGACTGTATAAAACAAAACATTTTCTAACTAGAGGGCCTTTTTATTGATATTTTTACCTGTTTTGTGAGAGAGACTAGAGGAAAAACGAAACATAATTGAGTGTCTGCTTCATTCACCGACACCAGATCTCAGAAAGACTGGCCTAAAGTGGTCTGAACGGTCTCCTGTTATTTTACCCTTATTTTGTTCTGTTCTTTTTGTCAAGAACATTTTGTGTGTTGTCTAACTATGATGGAATTCTGGTGTTATCAACTTTCTAGCTGGCTTTTAAAAACATGTGATCAGAGGTTGTCTGTCACTCTCTTCTGTTACACTTCATTTGTGATTATATAAATATAATTATGTGCATTGTTTGTTGTGACTCATTATTTGCATCGATACAGTCCACTGGTTCCCAGTTCTCAACTTGCCTGTATATCGGTGGGTTTTGCTTTTGTCTTCACAGAAAATCTGAGCCCACCCATGTGAGATCCAAATCCGCAGCGCACCGGCAGTAACAGTATTGTTGTTTTCGCCCCCTCCGACAAGACAATTTTAAGCATGGTATTTGCTTCCTACTGCCATCCTGAAACTGGGAACCTGATTACAGTCTGTTCCAAACTCCTGGTTCCTCTGTTCTGCTTACTGAGCCATGTAGGATCCATTAGAACTTATAGATATGTACTTATCATGTAAGGGAAAATAATTTCATTTAAATAGCCCCGCAGAAAACAGTCACACATAGAGAATGCAATATTATGAGCTCACTAATATCCAATATTATCCAATCCACCAAGTGGTCCACGCGCATTGGATTCTCTCCAGTTTTATCCAAAAACTTTGTTACCTTTGATAGTCGCCATTATGAAGGCTCATCACGAATTAGGATCGAGGTTCTGCGAATTTCATTTCTATCTTTGACATTCCTTAAAAGTTCAAACCCAATTACTGGACATGTTGCCTTGGGGGTGGTATGAATCATTGAACAAAGGCACTATGGAAGCCAAAATTAAAGGTTGAAGCAGAGACAAGAGAAGAATATTAAGCCTAGGCACAAAGGTCAATTTTAGTAATGCAAAAACCTCCACCGCAGTGACTTTAAGTCAAAGCACAGATATCTTTTAAAGTGGATACAAAAACCACAAGGCCGACTGAAATTAATACTTCATACATCTCATTGCGTAAGGCTGCCTTTTTTCTGTTAAGATCTGATGGCTTAAAATAGACAGGAGTCTCACTTTATAGTATGAGGACAATGGCAGAAACCACGCACAGGTCAGGCTTTCAGACACATGGAAAATCTCCACTGGCCACACGGCGTGAAAGCGCATTATGCCGTACGACGCGGTAAAAAGCGTGCGAGAACCGTGGATGTGGGAGTGCAATCTGAGGGAGGTGTGGATGTCACTTCTCTGTTCATCATTTCACGCAGTCAAAGGAAGCAGGGCTGGAGCCAGAGAGTCATTCATTGCCTGCGCGGGCGAAAAGCGCCTCTGAGGAGCTTGTTTGCTACGGGAAAGATCAGCAGTGATTAGAGACAGCCACTGGCCAGTGAACTGTAAAGACCACGCGTTCAGTCGAGCACACTCCAGTATCACTCAGTAACGCTGTCAAGACAGGGGCAGAAGTTCAGAGAGTCCTAATGCATACGAAAGAGTCACCAGGAACCCAGCGCCCGAGTCCATCTGCAAACCACAAGACTCGAGGGGATAAAGATCCATAGAAAACGAAGACCCATGACTCACTTCAATCATCCTGTAACATGCATCAATTTTCCTTAATAGCACAGTTACTGCAGGCCTGGAGCCTGTCCCAGGAAGCATAGGGTGGTGTTTCCTACTCCGGTCCCGGGGACCTCCGAATGGTCCACGTTTTTGCTCCCTCCCGGCCCTCCACATGCAGCATTATCGGGCAAAACGCATTTAACAACAGTTAAATACAATACACAGCCATTTTGTGTTTTTTCCCATGAAGGCAATTAAAGAAGAGAAAAAAATACAAGTAGGAATGAACAAACAATGAACATGGATAAAACTACCCCCCCAGATAGATATAGAAAGATATAAATAGATAAAATATCAACACAAACAGATTATGATCAGTCAAATACAGTCACTGAGAAGAGAAAGACAATGCATATTAATGTCAGTATAAACAACAGGGCAGAGCCCAGAGATGATCTAAAATCCAGTGAGGGAACGGTGGTCACGCAGGAGACAGCAGGGTCCCACTTATAAAATGTAACTAATGAGCCTCCCAGGTTAGATTCAATTGTTTCCAAAAGGAGGAGGGACATCTGAGTGTCTGGGGTCCCCGAGCGTCGGGTTGAATGCTGCTGCCATAGGGCACTAGATGGAATTCCAGCGTCTTGCATGACACACACGTAGAATAGAATAGCGATACCATATTCATCCCCATCAGGAAATTGCCTTTTTGCCATATGTCATCCAGTAATCAGGGATTACAGGCCTCACTCAAGCACCCAACAGCAGCTTCAGTCTGCTGTCTCCGGGATTCAACCTGACAACTTTCTGATCACATGCTACGTGTCCTAACCTGCTGAAAAACACACCAGCCCCACATGGCCAGTTTAGAGACACTATACCGACAATTTGCTTCTGGACAGCAGAAGGAATGAACGCAGGTAGAAAAGGAAACCAATAAACAGAGTTAGGAGCCAGAACCAAACCAAGACCGTACCCATACTAAGACCCAGAACGCTTAAATTCATTCCCCTTATAAAGGTCCTTTAGCAACATAGTTTCTTGGTAACCTAACATATATATAGCAAAACATTACAAATAGCAGAATAGTGACTTTTTTAATCCCCAGGGGAAGTTGTCTTTTTGTGTACCCCATCTTGCTCCCCCTGAGAAACACATACAGATAAGAGCAAGTTTGGGGGTCACAGCACAGGGTGCAGCGCCTCTGGGGTTGGGGGTCAAATGCCTTGCCCAAAGGTCCATGGACGTGTGCAGGATGACCGACTTTGGTCACCTGGCTGGAGTGAGAGTTTCAATTCAAAACGATCTTCTCTAAATAGTCTGTAGGGTTTGCAAACTACTCCAGCACATTTGATGCAGCTAATTGTAGGTCTATAATGGAACAATATAGATTTGCTGCTTGACCGTCAAAACCACGAGTGTCACAGCAGATGCATCGGAGTTGGCAGCACTGCATGTGACTATTCTGCCATGGCTCAGATCGGCGACCTTTGGAGCACTGGCGCAGAGACTAAGCCCATAGAGCTAACACACCACCTCTGAAATCAGTCACTGGAATTAGCAGCACTGCACATAGACTTGAGATTCAGTAATGTTATACAATTTTAATGAGTGTGAAAAGCTAAGAAAAAGTGTCCATTGTGAGACAAGGAATTAAAATAAACATACAGGTATCCCACACTTGTAGATGGTCTAGTTCTTTAGATAAATAAAATACAAAATTAAGAGTTTTAAATGAAATATCTGGTTAACATTGCTTCAGTTTATGAATTTTTGTGTTGAAAACCAAGTTCTCATTCAAGTCAATTAAATTTAGTTACCAACAATGTGCTCAAACGTGGCACATAAATCCTCATTTCCCTACTTACAGTATAAGCTTTTGGTTTTGAAAAGAAATATTTAGAAGTTAAAATAACTGCAAATAGGAGGGGAGAACACATTTTGCTAATATTGACTCTGTTTTTTGGAACATGTCTTATAGATTACATTCATCATTTGTCATCTTTGACATTTTTGAAGCCAAATCTTCACTTTGAATATCAAGGTGTCACTCAAACTGCCCCGGGTTTGATCCAGATTGTTTGCGTTTATTGCTGGAGCAGCATTAGTAATACCAATGTACCTTTGTCATAAAAATCTGTTCACAGATTATTGTAGAAACTTTTACAGTTGTCTAACAACATGCAAAATTATACATAACATTTCCAAGATTAGTGATGCCAAAGCTTTTTAATGACATATGTATAAACAGTCTTACTATTAAAAATTCATTCAACTCATTACAAATAATTTGACATGGATGTGTCCAGTTTTGTGTTGGGGAGCTTGGCTGTGATTATAAAAAGGACATTAAAATAATCCTTGAAGTAACAGGTTGGCCTTCCCATCTGCACTAGTTTGCGACACTAAGAGGACACATGGCATAATTAACACAATCTTTCTGAGCTCTAGTCTGTTCATTATGCTGGGCTTTTCTTAAAGCTTTATTGCAGTAATTACCGTTAAAAAATAAAATACCACGAGCATCAGTAAAGCTTCCACGAAGAGGGAACTATAGAAGGTGTCCATTTATAGTACTTCTTCTGGGAAGCAAAGAAAAAAAAGATTACATTTACCAAATACATTTCAGTTTAACTCCACAGGTGATATTTTTGGTTGGTTATGTTCACACATTGGAACAAACAACCTACAGAGTCAGCATGTGTCTCGAAGTTACTTGCATCAGCTACCTTTTACGGTTATGTAGATAAGACAGGAAAAACTCAGGTGAGAATGACAACAGCCAAGGGGTCCATTAATTAAAAGCATGAAAATGGACAAGTCAGTTTACGCGTTGAAGGATTCAAATCTGTTTTCTATTAACATATTTGAACATATTTGTGCATATTGCGCAGACATTTCTGTATAAAAAGAAAGATACTATAACATATATTAAGAGATGGCCCTAAGGCAAATCTCAGTGCAAAGGTGGAGGTCAGATACAGTTTATAGAATAAAATGATTATTTAACTGAGGTTTATTTCAAAATGAATGGACATTGAATGAAATTTGAAAGTAATATGATTAGAATGTTCTGACTTGGATTTTAATGCCCTTAAACATATCAGAGATTGACCCACGGGTCGAGTAAGATGTCTGAATTTGAATCAACATCTAAGTGCAGTTCTAATTTCGATGGTGGTTAGTTTTAATTTGGATCTTTGAAGAATAATTTTAAACTCACAGATGCCCTGTCACTGGGATCTGGGGGTCAGAGATGATGCAAGGGGGCGGGATATTCCTGCAACACAGGAATGAAAAGTGTGCAGCCGTAGTGATATAGCAGACACTCAGCAGGCCATTTGTTTGGCATATTTTGAGACAAAACTAATGATCCCCTCGAGTCAGAATGGAGATTGTCATTCTTCTGAAAGCCAGGCATGTTCCCACGCTCACAGCACATGGCGTACCCAGACACGCTCCCATCCAAATCCGACCCAAGCTGGAGCATGCTTAGGCTCCAAGATCAGACAAGATCGGGCATCTTCAGGCTTCTTCGGCTACAAGGGATATTACATCTCATCCATTAATCTTCTTGTCTGGTCTATCCCAACCATATGTTCTTTAAAGGCCAGTTGTAAGGTGACCTAAAAAATCATCTAAACATTGGAGAAAAAAAAACTTGTCCCTTTAAGAGCATCTTTCTATCGTTCTATTGCAATTAGGCATTCTGTCCGGGAAGTTGGGTTGGATAACCAGCACTCTGTCCAATTCCTTCATGAACAGCCACACATCACAGTGTCCGCTGAATATTTTGCCTTAAAGAGATATTTCTAAAACAAGAAGACCATTACTTTCCCCTTCATATTAGCTGCCATGACATTGAGTGCCCATAAAACATAGCTTTTAAACGTAAGTTCCATAACTGGCCGTTATCTTAATTGTAGAAATACTTTTAATGGCTGGTGTTAAGTGAGTAAGGTGTGTGGAACACTTCTGTTTATATGAGTCATTGATTTATGACAATTACGTAGCGCGTAAATGAGCATGATGATTGACGACCTTCAGTTTTAATGGCAATGTTCTAATATTTTTACAAGCAAACTTTATGGGGAGGTTTTATCACAGGAGATGAAAAACATGCTTACTTTCTACCACCCAGTGCTGAAAATAAGTCGTCAATTCCATTACGGTTCAGTAGCGCAAAGCTGTCAGCACTAAGGGGCTGCAGAGATTTAATTAATCTCATAAAGTCTGCGAGGTCGGGAATTTAGTCCTCTCCATAAAGACTGAAGGACAGTTTAACACACCGAATGGTGAATTTGCCAGATTTTGAAAACATTTATTCCAAACAATGCATATATATCAGTCTTATTTGGTTATAGTAACCTCCATCGGAGGGCAAATTCACCATATATATTACCAATTGACAGTTAATGTGGCAACCCAGTTATGAAGTCAACTGAGAAGAATTAAATTTGGAACTGTCCGTAAAAACTCCCTTCTAACGAGTGGGTCCTAAAACGCAGAAGCGCGTCTCTGTAACAGAGAGCATGCCAAATAAAATCTTCAGTGTCAGCCTTCCCCCATGGCAGACAACCTATAACCAACAACATAACACTTTATCACCTCGTAAGACTTTTCAGTAGCCATAACTAACGAATCCATGAAAGGGGAGAAGGGGAGGCTAGAACGGAGGGTTTTATTTATGTTTTGGTTTTGAGAAAATGAAGGAGAGGGATGAATATAAAACGCAATGAATTCTGCGTCAGCAGCAGGGAATCAGGTAGGGAATCCAGGCTGATGTGGAGGCAATACGGTAGATGACGCAACAAGTTCTATGAGTACGATAAAAGCGAAGCTCGGTTATCATCGAAGGTCTCATCAACTGCCTATTCCACCCCGAGATAAATGAAAAAAGAAATTAGAAATTAGAAAAATGAAATTAGAATAATTAGCGACACATTCGATTTCAATAACTGTAGCACAATTCATTGTTTCTTCAAGAAAAGTACTAGCAAAAATCTGATGATTTGTTATAAAATGTTGTTATTCAGAATGAAGGAATGAAACATTTGAGGTGTGTGTCACCTATAGAATAAATAACTTAAACATTCCACATAATAAATAAATTAATAATGTATACTATGATGGCTGAGCACTGCATTTCCTTGAATGCTCTGCCTTACCTCAGATACAATTAGGCCAATTGCAAAAACCCAAATAGTTTGTACGTACTGCAAACTTTAAAGATACAGTCGAAAAAATACTTTAAAATGCATTAAGCCGAGTTCTTTTTAATTCTGTATCGATGAGGAGGCTGAAAAAATGTCATGGAAATTAAAAACTGCATGCTAATGTAATTCAGAATTTTGCAAAGTCCAAACATTAATCAGCATGTACAAAGTTCAAATGCTTTGCAGCTTATGTGTTTTTGCTGTCCTTGCCTAATAATTTTAATGTCAAATTATGATACAATATTTCACTTGAATAAACTGGTAAATGTTAAAAGTGTGTATACAATTTTCCTTAATCACTTACCCTAACGTAGTTAGTTATTGCAGTGCTGGGCCAATGTGTCAATCTTTCACAGGACTCATGCCTACCTACATAGACATCAGGGTTGTACACCTTTCAGAACTGAATTGAGAATGGCCCTGAAATTCCAATTTAATTTGTGAATTTGAATTGCAGTAAAAAACAGGATGTAGAATTGCAATTTAAATTTAAATTTAAGGAAGTAGAATTAAAATGGAATTGAATTCAAACAAATTCATATATGTATAGTATAGATACAGTGTTCAACAATACAGCTTAATATTTCAATATGAATTATGTATTATCATATTAAGATACACAGCATATAAAGTGTCATTTAGAATGAAAGAATGAATATTTGAGGTGCCACCTATATAATAAACATACTTATTCGATAGAATAAATTAATTTTGTATAGCGTGATGGATGAGCACTGCATTTCCCAGAATGCTCTGCCTTGCCCCAAAGTCTACAAAATGGAGCCAGACAATCTGAAAGCAAACTCACTCTGGGCAAATTCCAAAAACGTGTGTCTTTCTCCCATAAGTCTACACTGGCTACTAAGGTTCTAGGAGATCGCAAACATCAACCTGCCAATGCCACCCACTGGACCAGCCAGTTAAACATGCTAAAAGCAGTACTTAACATTCCCACTGATGTCCTTGCTCAGCTCCAGCGCTCTGTCCAGCTCTCATCCATTAAAAAATAAAGCCATAGATGAACCATGTGAGCCCTCTGAGTAGGTAACAGATAGATGTCAGACAGAAAGCGTGGTACCTCCAGCGCAGTGATTCCATGTTTTCAAAGCATAAGGCATGTGGAAAAAAACATGAAGATGACTGACAACAACAGGGCAGTGTCTATTCTCCATGGACAGTCAAATTAGTCTCTCACCTGTCGCTGAAGGTTCACATGATGTTACCGTACAGCTCATCAACCATGTCTAGCAGAGGATACCAACCCTTTGGCCTACTGGAAGGGAAATGAAGTCAGCTTTCCTGAGTTATTATAACTTGCCTGCAAGTACCTGTCTATACCATCTTCCTCTGCACCTGTTGAGAGAATCTTCAGTGTAGCGGGAATTTTTTTCGGGCCAGACCGTTGTAATCTAAATGATAATACCTTTTGCTGATAAAATGTAACAATATTGAATATTGAACAATATATGTATTGGAATACAGCATTACCTGGAATTGCCATAAACTTTTGTTTTTTTTTGTTATAGTGCTTTGATTTAACTGAAGGATAAAACATTGTTATACACATAGGAAAATAAACAGGAGCAGCTGCATGAAATGTATCTTTACATGTATAATTTCATTTAATTTTATTTTGGTTTTAGCTCCAACACTGGAATGCACTGCCTCTCCATATTCATCTGGCCCTAAAACTTCCTTCATTTAAAGTTTGTCCTAAAACACACTTTCATGGTTTGGCCTTTAACTCAGTCTAGGAGTTTATTTTGTCTTCGTTGTTTGTATAGTATGTTTTACGTTATTTTGATTTTGTTCAGCACTTTGTTCAACTGCTGTCGTGTGAAACGCGCTCTGTGAATAAACTGAAATTGAAACTAATGTTAAAATATATACAAACCAAAATATATACATCTATCCATCCATTTTCTGTAACTGCTTTTCCTACTCATGATCAGGGGGGGTCCACAGTCTTTCCCGGAAGGTACAGGCACAAGGCAGGGAACAACTCAGATGGGGTGTATAAACAAACTGTTAATCAAAAAAAAAAAAATACCACAAGATTATATATTTGACAGTTTGATCCATATGACAACCCACAGACAAAATAAGCTACCACAGATTCCGCTAATTCTAGCACACTTCAACAAATAACGAGCAAAGTATGCATCCCTGGTAAATGTAAACCAAATGTATATTGATAAAAAGTTATATACAAATTTTCTATTGCAATCATGCAAATATAAAATATATTTTACCTACTCATACAAATGCAAGCTCAGTATATACATCTACCATCTAGAAAGTACATCTCTTATATGATTATTTATGTTTTGCTAGACTAAATGATATATTCTTGTGTTGTGATTGAAAGAATGAATGCAACATTTATATAGTGCTTTACAGAGCCAATGGGGAGCCACTTCATCCACCCCTGTGTAGCCCCCACCTGGGTGATGCGACGGCAGCCACTCTGCAGCAGTACACTCAGCACACAGCAGCTAAGGTGGAGAAGGGGCAGGAGAGAATTCACCAGTTAGATATAGGGGATGATATGGAGGCCAGATTTGAAAGGGCCACAGTGGGCAGTTTTAGCCAGGAGATCAGGGTCCCACTCATACGCTTTCAAAGGATGCCCCAAGAGCGCCTGGCTGCAGACACTGTAGGTGTGAAGCTTCACAATAAGCGGAAACACGTGACTTCAAATTTGAACACAGTTACGTCGCACGAGAAATGTTTTTGTGTTGTATCCCGTATTGCAATATATTGGAATAAAAGGTTTAAGAAATATAGGATATACTTAAAATAGACAAATTAAGAACAATAGACTTTGACAGCAAAACTATACTGCGTTTTTGTTACTGTTGATGATGCTGAGAAATAAACATGGTTCCAATTGTGTTTTTAATTCGTAAAATGTATAAAAATATTATTGATTACAAGCCAATACGTGTTTCCGCTTACTGTGGAGCTCCACATTGGCTGCAGCCAGACCCTTCTCGGATGCCCAGGGATCTTTTATGACCTCAGAGAGTCAGGACCTCGGTTTTACGTCTCGTCCAAAGGATGGCACCATTTTTACAGCACAGTGTCCCTGTCACTGCGTTGGGACATTGTGATGCACACAGACTACAAGATGGGCTAACCTATTGGCTTTCCTAGGTAGCCTAATGTCCAATTACTGGTCCGATCCAAGCCTGCTTAGCTTCACATGGATAACTTAGTCTGAACTGCAGGTGATACGGCTGTTAATGTTGCATTGAATTTCTTTGAATTAAAATTAATGAAATTCTTCTTGATGACATTCCAGTGCAAATTCAAAATTAACATTATGTGGGGTGTTTTAACCAGCAAGCAGTCACATCATTTTTATTTACTCTTGATCAGAGCGAGAGATAGCGCACCTGAAGACTATTTTGCTTCACCTAATGTGCCGTTAATTTATTGACATATAATTTTAGCTTACACTGGGTTTCTGCTTTGACTGTAGAGTACACATGTAACCTCCACTATCTCTCTTAATAACATGCAATTTGCAATTACCAAAATGTTTAAAATAATTCATATTTAGATTTTTTCATGTCTGTGATATGTAGCCTGGACACTGAAATTATAGTAAAGTGTGTCAGTTATGTAACATTGTTATTATGATTTCAGTATGGCTATCAAAAGATCATTTAACTGTTTATTTTTGCTGAGAACTGCTTACTGCACGCGTGAAAAATAAGCGCCACTCTGACTCTTCTGATGACGCACCGAAGCCAGGAGGGTGTGCAGTGCACTTGAGCCGCGCATCTCACTACAGGCAGTGTGGCTACTCTATCTGTTGACATGGGCACTGAAATGATCATCAGGACTTTCCGTAACCACGACCCACACGCCAGGCAGCCAGTGTGTCCCAGGCCTAAAAAGGTCATTTCAGCAAAATGTGCTGATTAAAAATGTGCTGATTTGTAGATTGTACATTTTAAGAATATTTATTAGAATTGTACTTTTTCAAAAATAGCCATTTTCACAAAATCGATCAGTCATAAGCACTTCTTATTAGTTTCACAGAGCATTTAAAACATGAACACATACTATGTTTCCATTATGTTTTAATATTTTGATATGGGTGATGAAATTAGGCGGATGCACTGAAACCGTGAGGTTAGTACTGTAAGAGTAATTTTAGATATTTTTTATCTTCATTTTATCAGTCAGCTTATGACTTTAAATATTAATCATAAGATAGTATTTTACCATGAAGTTAGTTTTTAAGAAATTTCAAGTGACCATTATAGTTATAGGGACGTGCTGAGCAGCTATTTAAAAGTAATGAACCTTTGGTTACTCATTTGCTCTATTTTAGGTGACTGAAACACTGGAGAAAATTTAAATCCTAATTCAAAATATGCCCAGTTTAATTTGAATCCTGTAGTTAATTCAGTCTTAATCAAAGCTAATTAATTAAGACTAGAAAACCAGAAGGAAAGTCTGTGCAGACGGTGAGCACGCGGCACCGGTGGCTGCAAACCTCACTATAGGAAGTTATCAAATGACATCATGCTAATGCTATGAGCAAACTGCCCCGTCCTTCACCTATTGCACGGTTTAAAACCTGCAGTCCTTCAGAATATCTTGCAGTGTTTGCGTATTCTTGGAGTTAAAGCTTTGCTGCTTGCAACTACATTTCCTATCTCAGGTTATGGTAAGACATGGCAACACCTTTCCTGAATACACACATTTGGCTTCTAAGTCTTTCCTGAATACACACGTCCGGCTTCTAAGGTTTAGTAACCGTCGATGAGAAATGACTTACAAAAACGTATTTATCGGTGTCATCTTGTACAAGGAGAGCCGTTGGTTTTACTGCACAGTATTCCATAAATCACATTTTACATTCAATTATGAAGTGCAATTTCGGCACTGAGCCTAGGTCAGGCCCTGCAGTTCTACTCTGATTGCCCTACAAAGTACAGAAGATTACTGCAAACTTCCAGCTTTGCTACTCTGCCTCAATCACTTTTAATCAAAGAGAAAGACTTTGCCTTTCCGATTCCTGCATTTTCCTCCATGATTTAAGACATGTTACTCTTGCCAAGGTCAGTGTTAAATACTGAATATTTGATTTAAGAATTGCAGAAATGTCCTACAGGAAGCAATATCAATGTAAAAACAGCACATCTATCTCATCATGTTTCTTTTAACCAATACATTAGTCATTGTTATTGCTGAGAATAATATATTGCATAAATGGTGGATTCCTGCTTGTCAAGCAAAAATTAAGTGTCAGAAATGAGAGTACATTTAATAAAAAGGTACTCATTTGTAAATCCCTTTGGCCACTATTCTGAATGAATTAACTTCAATAATTTCTGAAGGGTTAGGAGTCTTTTAAGTAAAGCAAATCAACATTCAATCCACCCACTAATGTCCTTATCAAGTTAACCATAAACATGTCTATCATTCAGCTATGGAATAAGGATTAAACTTTTATCCAATCAAGCTTGTCTGTGCGGGGTCGTGGGAGTCTGGAGCCCATCCCGGCAGCTACAGGCAGAAAGCAGGGTATAACCCAGGAAGGGGCTCCAACAGGATTAAATTTAAGGCTTATAATTTAGTTCAGATATTGCTGCTAATTAACGGCTTGTGGTGTCACAGCCCAGTTGTTTCATAATTCATTTTGTAATAGATTTTACAGGAATTTCAGACTTGCTGAAGTAGGAGTTTTGTAAAGATACTCATTGTGTTAAAGTTGTACACTTTTTGGGGGCTGTTTTTAGTTATGTAATATATGTCAGTGCCAGGAATTTGGAGAATTAAAGGCAGTTAAGCAACACAGTTTTACTTAGCTGAAAATACTGCTCCACAAATACATGCATTGCTGAGACTGAAGGACATGTTTCCTGAAGCGCAACACTGTATACATTATCTATGCATAAGCACCTTTGACATAGTAATGTCAATTTGCAAAAACACTGCAATTTTCTGTATGATAACAGCGATGAATTAAAAAAAAAAAACACTTCCTGTGACCTCATGGACACCTGTGTGGTGGGTGGTTCAGTTTCTGTCTGCCATCCAATATTTGATACCTGTCCACACAGAATCCTTTTTTTTTCCTCTGAATGCCTTTGTGCTGATTCTAATAATGTGAAATGGCAAGGTGCTGCATTGTTGAATGCTTATATGCATGTTTTAATATTTATAGCAGTGCTCAGGCTGACTTCTTGTAATCATTCTCAAGGATTCAAGACATTTGTAAATTAAAATCAAATTGTAAATTAAAAGTTATATGGCAAAATTCAGATACATTTAAAATGTACTTAACTAGGGTAAATCTTAATTGTCAATGTCAATAATTATATGGTTATCTGTCTGACTATGAGCTATAGCATTTCTGTATTTGTAAGTCAGAAAATAAAAGTGAAGCGCAATATGAAAATCAGTTGAGAATCACACTGTAGAAGTAGAATATGATGACGACATGTTTTCATTTATGACTGTATATTTTGGCTGGTTTGACCCAGTAGCAATTAAGTATTGGGAAGTGGGCTAAAGTGGAGAAGGATCATGAAGACAGAACTGTTTCTACGGTCATTCATCGTGTGCTTTGCAGTGGGACAGGGCTCCCATGCAGAGATGCGGAATGTGATGTATCACAGAAATGTGTCACCAAAAACTAAGCCAGTGCTGAGGTATATTACACATATCAAACAATGGCGTATGAACAAGCAAGTAGAAAAGCGCTCCAGTGTCAGGCCTGTGCCAGAACAGCTTAGCTTTTTTTGCTTGTTCAGCTACTTCAGAAGCAAACAGAGTAAACTTAGGCCCAAAGGCATCTATTGTGTTTAAATCTCAGGTACTGACGCATCGTTACAGTTCCCATCACAGATCCAGGAAGTATGTTCACAAACAGACTGATGTAGTCTGGGTGATTATTATCGTTGCCTTGTGATTATCACAACGTGAACAATTACACCTGATGTACTTACATTAAAACAAATTGATTTAGACCCAAATCAGTATTTGACTTCATATCACATATTCAAAACAAGGATCTTACATGTATTAGCTGTTTTGATTATATTATTAAAATAATTATTTTATTATCATAATTATTATAAAGATAATTATATTTATTATGTATGTTGAAGCTGTTAAGGTATGCTTATCTGTCTCCACCACCCCCCCTCTGCGGAGGACTGCTTTATTTGTATTTATTTATCATTTTTTATTTATTTATTATTTTTAAGTTTATAATTTATTTTTTTTTCCCCCCAAAAAACTTTCTCAAGTGAAGGAGATGGG
>JAODKE010000101.1:21592277-21605705 GCA_026779605.1 Mormyrus hasselquistii | reverse complement strand
CAGAAACGAACGCCGTACACACACTCATACTCCCCATATATACTCTATACTCCGAGGTCCAGGCACCACCACCCTCACCACTTACGAACTTTCAACTTACAAACTTTCAGACATACAAGCGAAGAGGACTGTAAGTCCAAATTCTGTTCCTTGGGCTCCCGTTTCTTTTTCGTAACATCAATTTTTTTTTTTCTGCGCGCCAATTCTGCCTAGTACGATTTCTGGCCGCAACTCCCGCCGCACAGCAGCGTAGCGTGCAAACTCCCGGCATCCTACAGTAGTTCTTTGTACTTGCGTATACCCTTACGATGATGTTGAATAATGACTTACGGACATTTCAAGTTACAAATAGCCGAGCAGTCAGGTTTACAAACATCTGTGAAAAACTGGGTTGATCTGAAGAGCTCAGTGAATTGAAGAGTGGCACTGTCATAGAACGCCACTGACGCAATAAGTCAGTTTGTGAGATTCCACGGTCAACTGAAGGTGGTATTATCACAACGTGGAAGTGTTTAGGAACAACAAAAACTCAAAGTACCTGACCACGTAAAGTAACAGAGTGGGGTCACATGGTGTGTAAAAATCGCCAGTGGTCTATTGACTCAATAACTGCAGAGTTCCAAACTTCCTCTGCCATTAACCCCGTCACCAAAACTGTGCACCGGGTGCTTAATGGAATGGGCCTCCATGGCTGAATAGCTGCATGCAGGCCTCACATCACCAAGCGCAACGCCAAGCTTTGGATAGAGTGGGGTAAAGCATGCCGCCACTGGACTCTGGAGCAGTGGAAATGTGTTCCGTGGAGTGATTAATCACACTAGGTCCCTTAGTTCCAGTGAAGAGAACTCTTAATCCTTCAACATACCAAGTCATTTTGGATAATTCCAATGCAAAGTCCAGAAAGCAAGGTCCATGAACACATGGTTGGGTGAGTTTGGTGTGGTAGAGCTTGACTGGCCTGCACAGAGCCCTGACCTCAACCCCATCAAACACCTTTAAGATGAACTCGAATGGAGATGGAGAGACAAATGTTCGTGTCCAGCATCATTCCTGACCTCACAAATGTTCCTCTGGATGAATGAGCAAAAATTCCCACAGACACACTCCAGATTCTTGTGGAAAGCCTTCCCAGAAGGGTGGCGGCTATTATACCTCTGAAGGGTGGACCAACTACACCTTAATGCCAGTGTATTTATGAAAGTTCCTGTAGGTGTAATGGCCAGGTGTCCCAATACTTTTATTCTATATAGGGTAGGTGAAATTCAACATAATCATGGATCATAATCATGTAAAGCCATGCTATGCTTTAGAACAGGGCTATATACTGCAAATCAATATATCATTTAAATACATGAGGCATGCAAAAACGACACTTTCAGGTAACTCATTGACACATTTACTGCCTTAAGAATCATATTTTTGGTAACATATGAAATAGTTTATATGATAAACTTGTCATTCATCAAAGACATTAAAGTGATTTTCACCAACCTTTGAAAAACCATTTCCAAATTTTTATGCAAATGAATAATTATGAAATAACACGTGCTATGTAATTGGGAAAGTCTTCTAAATATGTATGTATATATCCGGGCAAAGGAAATCACTGTTAACTTCTTCTAGCAGATGGGCTTTCATAGATGCCATTTCACCAAAACATTCACATATACTTTAAAATGCTTCGGGAGGTAATTATTCTTAATGGGGGATAATATAATTTTCCGAACGAAAACACTGAGTATAAAAAACTGGGTACATGCTAAGTCTAATTTAGATTTACATTTACACATTACATTAAACAAGTCTGAAGTGCAATGTAAGATGATTAGTGTAAGAGTGCCATATAGTAAAGTATGTTATCTTCAAACTGTTAATTGGGTTCAGTGATTCTGATCCAGAGTCTCTTTTTTTATCTTGTGTCCTAATTTGGATCTGACTCACAAGTCCTCTTATAGCAAACAACAGCATGACATGTGCTCTGGTTATCCCCCGTACCTGTTACAGCTTCTCTGTCTTTGCATGGTACGTCTCCTGCTGGCATTAAGGGCGAGCTGGACGCCAACAAGGAGGAGGGATACAGCTGTCATTTTTGGCAAACAACAATTGTCAGGCACTTCGTGACGGCGAGGCTGCTTTATAGAAGCGTGCTGAGCTGCCGCGGTCAGGTGACCCCCTCCCCCGGCAGAGTGATGACGGTAAGTGATGCTCTTGTAGAGCACAGCCTGCCTGCAGGATGAAAGCCTTGTCTGCTGCTACCTTTGTGGGTATTAATATCGCTACACGACAAAGGAGGGAGGGGAATCTAGAGAAAGGAACTTACACTTAATTGGGAGAACTAACACAATAACACGGGACTTAGTAATTAAAATTACACATCTTTCTGAGGTTTGGCACAAAATAGATGGGCACATCTTGACAGCACATGCCACAGTAAGACTATTGGATGTTATATTCTTTCAAAAACTAACAGGAGGCATCAATATCACAGTGCCAAAATGGTATAATAGCATTATCAGCTTTCCCCAAATCAATACAATGGAAAATGGATTTTAAAGCATGTCTGTGACAGAAGCATGTAATAATTCAAAGTGACTGACACAGTGACAGCTGGCCATAGCTGTTGGATTGATTTCTTCGCTTCATACATTTTTTTCCATGCATTTCGCCGGCCTCCTGATGTCTCTACAAAAATGTCTGAGCTCAAAGAGCAGATTTCAGAGTTAGCCACGTCGCTAAATGCAATGATGGTATGGTATTGGATTTCCTTTTGTAGTACAAAATAAATGCCTGGAAATGTAAAGTGGCATTTGGTGTCACTGTAAAGTTCTCCTAACTGCATTCAGATGCTACCGGTAGGAGCTCTTTGTTTGCTTAAACACACAGTGTCTTTGTGTAATGTGTGCTACATGAGGAGTGAAAATTCTGGAAAATAGCAAAATGGAAAGCAGACTGGCCCTGTACACTGGCTTCATCCACTCCAATACTGTAACATCCGTGTTGTGCAGCTGAAAGTCCATAAATGAAAGTCCTTAGATAAAAGGAAATGTTCGTTGGAGACCTGCTCAAAAATTTGCATGTGAAAGACACTAAGAAAAATCACATGACATATAGAGCTGACATCAAACCAGGGTTAGAACATTCGGTAACACTTTACATTAACTACACCTTCATAATGCTTTTGTAATGCATCTGTAGAACAAACAGTGCACCTTCATGCATTCATAGAACATCACATCTTCTAGATGCCCTAGGACGCATCTTCAGTGATGTTCCAGGGGTCATGGGGTGTTTTGGGTCATTCGACATCACACACTCTCACCCTGGTGACTCAGCCAGGGTTGATCCAGCTCCGACTTGCATCCTAGGACCAGCTACCCACGGATCAGCCTTCTTAATCCATAGCGACCTGATGGCTTTTTCTGTGATTTCACTCATGGATTTAATGGCCTCTCCTGTAATGCCCAGTTGATTGAGGACTTTGCAGAGTGAACGTCCTGGAAAACCGCTATAGCAGATCTTTCTGGGCTCACGGAGCATTTTCCAGCCTCTGTCCCGGCACTTCTCCACCAGTTCCTGGTACTTCGCATGCTATTCTCTTTGCTTCTTCCGTACGCTCTTCCCAAGGGCACTGAGACTTCCTTCACGATCAGTTGTTTTGTCACCTCAGAGGTGATGATTGTGTCCGGCCGGAGTGATGTCATGACAATACGTTTCGGAAACTTCAGATGTTTATCCAGGTTAACATGCAGCTGCCAGTCAAGGGCCACAGAAAGGAGGTTGTGGGCAGGATTTCTCTTCAGCTTTTGCAAAGGAGATCTTCTTTATGGTGTGATGATACTTGCTGGACCATAGAGCAGTGGCTATACTCTCAGCAAGCGCCCCAAGCAGCCTTTCCCAGAGGCCTTTGGGTAGCTGCCGAGGAGATGTTCTAAGGATCCTCTTCCGAAGCACGGAGGACAAGAAGGTGTCTCACCATCACCCCAGACATGTAGGTTTGTTAGGCTGGATAGGGCACCATAGACAACTTGCACAAGGAACCAGACATGATGGAAGTCTTCCCGCATGACGTCACTCCAGGTCACTCTACACTGTGGTGCACTCTCCCACCTCGTCCACACTCCCTGCTGCCTGAGCCCCAGTGTCCTGTTCACCCGTTCTTCCTCCATGCCTGCTCCAACCTCTTCCTTAAAAAGAAGGTGTCTCTCCTTGCCCTGGGCCTTGCCAACCTGTATCTTTGGGAAGTATCCAACGCCCACTCTACCAGCTGCTATGCCGCCCGCCAGCTTTTTTTTGCCTTTGGCGAGAATCTGGCATTTATAAGCAGCAGGTAACTATACATATAATATATAATATTATAATAATTTAATATACATTAATAACAAATATATGATTATACAGTCATAATATTTGTTACTAATGTATACTACAGCTGTCGTGTCTTGCTCATTGAACGCGTTGCAGTGTTTTAAGATGTTGAGGTATACTGCATGTGAATGTTCTATGAACGCATTACAAATGCATTATGACGGTGCAGTTAATGTAAAGCATTACTGAATGTTCACAGAGCGACAAAAACAAGCCCAGCAAACAATTTTTTTCCATTTTTCTTGTGGGGGGGGGGGGGAGGGGGAGATAATAAACAAGTGTGTCTTATTCCAGGTTTCCTGTTGCAGAAGTCAAAACTGTAGTTGAGGTCATGTGACTAGCAACTTTAATGAACACTAAACACTACAAAGAAGGACAGGTATATCAGATCAGCGGATTACCATGGTGACCTCTGCCATTAGACATACTACAGTCCTACCCCCTCCACCTACGCTGTATGGGCAATTTTCCACAGTAGATAGAAACTGGACAAAAAAAGGTAATATAAGATAGGAATGCGCGATACGTTCACTTTCCTGAGCTGATGAGGAAACGTCGCTCGCGTCGTTGTGAGTCAACAAGGACGATGTAACAGACAGGTCCACTTGGCAACACACTCTAATCAAACGTCATTGCAGTGCCCGGCCTAATTTCCCAAGAAGGAGAAACTACTCCGGGGCCATCGATATCCACACTGAGACAATAAAATCCCAACTCCTCTCCTCCCTTCTTTAACAAGGTCTCAGCCGAAGAGCTGCATCACTCCTTTAAAAGCCCCCCGAGAAGGAAAATCGCAGCGTTAATTTCTTGATGTGTAATTTGGGACACAGCGAATAATGCCAATAAATCTTGCATGGTGTCCATAAATTAAAGGGAAAGTGCTCTTTTGCCGGCCCTGGTCTCTTGCCTAGATATATTATTGAGAGCGTGCGAGCTGGGCCCTCTGCACAGCACAGGCAGCGTTGCTAATTTAGCGCGTGTTCCTGGGGTTATTTGGCTCCTTAAATTATTGAGGGGTCACTTAAAGCCAACTTTCTTTTGGAGAATATGTAAGTGGAGATGGCAGGACAGGGATGCAGGCTTTGCCTGCAGAGATGCAAGAAGGCAGATCAATGCAGATTAGGAGGCTCTATTCACCCTGACAAATGAACGATACACGTACCAATTACACAATCAGTGTCAAGCAAGAGCACAGTGAAATTCTCTTGACGGCTTAAAAAGTGTGTAATATTTTGAGATATAGGCTCCCTTTCAGGATAGGCAAACACTTCAATCATAGTCAGACAATGATTCATTCTATAAACAAAGTACAGATTAACATATTACATATTATTATATATTCCTCATTGCATCATTAAGACTCACATAGAGTATTTAGATAAAACTCATACAGTATGCAACTTCTCTGTGCTGTTCACAGTAATTTCATTTACAATATATATTTCACTTTTTAAATATTTAAAGTGTTAAATAGTACTGATTTAACTTAAGCATAAAGTCTATTGAACCAAGTCGTTATGCTGAAATTTAAAAATAATATTTCATACCTCATTCACCAAAGCCTCCGCTTTTATCCCTTCATGTCTGTCGGTTATAAGTCATGCAGTATTTTTATAAGGGTGCTCAGTCAAACGAAAATCCCTGGATTTGTAGTTTTCTTAATCAATAAATATTGTATCTTGCACAGACTGAGATTTGTACTCCAGACTTCAGCTTGAAAATCATAGCATATAGTTTACAACATTAAAAACGAGCAAAAAATCTGTCTGACATAATGTTGTGTGAAATATCACACAACACAGCATACAAACAGCACAGAAATCCCTATAATAGAAGACAAGACAATGGGTAGAGCTGATAAACAGCTATTAAAAAGAAGAGGAGTAAGGCTGCACGGTGGAGGGGTAGGGAGACAAAAGAGAGGAAGCGGTAGAAGGGGCCAAGAACAGAGGCACGTTCCTGGTGAAATGAGGGCCACAGCTGTGGACCACTTCCTCAATCATGGCCTTACAATGGCTGAGGCTGGTCCGAGGGCTCAGCCAGATGTTGGGAGAACATCCATGTCCTCAATCATTCAAACGTTTCATAGAGACAACAGGTATGTAATCCAACAGTTTGCCCTGTACTGTAATATTGCACATTGTGATACTTCATAGTGCAGTATTCCTCTTACATTTTACAGTGTACTTTGTATGGATAAATACTGTACATATACTGTGACACACAAACACATACGGTTACATTTACACACACACACACACAAAGACACACACTGTGTATATGTTTACATATGTGCGTGTTTGTATGTTTTAGTACAGTATATTTGTACAGTTGAAACTGATATATGCCATACAGAAAGTCTGGTGCATTTTCAATCATTGTTATCAATACCTTAGCCATAATTTACATCAGAAAATACTTACAGAGTGCATTGTTATACTGACAAATGACTAAGCATTTTTATTGTCATGTTCGTAAACAGAGACTTGTGTCACTTGATGGCATGTTCATTGACATATAAATTTATGTTTAAGAGGTAAGCTATCGTGTGGTGCTGTTTGTACAATTTGCTTCGGGAAACTGTTCACAATTGTTAATGATGAATTGAGATATGTACCAAAGTGTCTGAGAAAAACTGTAAAAACTTTTTTTTATTAATTTATTTTATTATATTTATATATTACACACACAGATTAGGTATTCATTTCTATGGGCATAACCCTAATCCCAGATATGACAAGCCTAACCCTTATCTAGTCCTAACCTTAAGTAACCAAACAAAATACAATACTTTGACCTATTTCAGTTTTTTTTTTTTTTTTTCTTAAATTTTTATAAAATTGAGTTTCCCTTTGTGGGGACATTTGGTAGCCACAGTGTAATATATACACACCCACACACACTGCATTTGTTGGTGTGAGACCCTTTTTTTAATGCTGCCAAACAGTTTGTTCCTGCCCTTATTAAAAAACATGGAAATAGATCAATGATTTACTCCGTTGATTCTCTGTCAATAACATTTGAATAAATCATGGTCTCCAGTGATACATAACATTAAGGGGACCAAAGGCTCTTTGTACAAGCCGCCCCTAAAGTATGCCTGGAGTTTCTATCCCTAACGACAATTAGAAATGCAATTAAGTGAAAGTGTCACCAGGTCAATGCCCATCTCTTTTTAGATGCTTGTTCTGTATGGCTTCATAGCTGGATCAATCTGCCTTCTATTTAAATTTTTGCTAATCGTGATCCTAGCATACTGCCAAATAGAAGAGGGAGCTTATTGCCCTTCGCCAAAAATATTCTGTAGTTGCTTAACAGAACTGGATGCTCTTACTTACAGGATTTGTGCATTTTTGGTTTATCAAGTTTCACTTTCGGTGACATGCATCTCAGACTAAGTTAGAACAACACCTATGGTGCAATTACATATTTTATTATAAAACCAAAATATTTTTTTTCACATAAAAAACAAACATTTCACATGGGTTCATAAATGCAAACTTCTGCTCTTGTCTTTTTTGCGTACCAGAACATGGTCACGCAGCAGTCGAGAAACAGAATTATTGAGCGCTACATGATCCTTTCTTCCTTTGTACATTCAATTATTTATGCATATTAACACTGAACTGAAGATCAGAAGTAAACCACTGCAGGAAAATTAAACATTGAAAAAATATATTTAGTTTAATATTTTTCATCTTCTGCCTCTAAATAAATGAATCAACTGAAAACAAAGGTTGCAGACTTTGCTTTGCTTCAAAAACTTGGAGGGTTACCCAGAAGGTGAAGCTCCCTTAGACAGATCCTACGAGACCAGCATGTGTCACTTAAAAGCTGTCCACATCTCCTTTCTGAAATTATGGTCTGCATATCTGAAAGGGTCTGGGATGCACTGAGGTTCAGTTTTTTCCCTCTCAAACAAAGAAAACGCTCAAGGAATACAGAGAGTATTGCAAAGGTGTGTTTTTACAAATGTGAGGCTCCTTCGTTAACATTTCATCACAGAATTGCAGGACATTGGTTTGGATACTATAACTACTAGAGATGATCTCAGTGGAAACTGGTAGAAGTGGGAAGTTCAAGTACAGAACAAACCCAGATCAAGATGTTGTGTCAACCAACCAGTTCAGTTCTCTGTGGCTGTAACTCTTTATACTCAATTGGTTAGTTGAAACAAAAGTCTTGGTCTGGTTTTGTACTTTCTGGACCTGAACTTTCCACCTCTAAGAAATGGGTACAATTGGCAATAGCTACAGAAGTAAAGCACAACTTTACAATAATTTTTGAAAAATAGGAGCTAAGATGATGCAAGTATGGAAGCATAGGGGAATGGCATCATCAATTAGGGGCAGCTGTGGAGGAAATTGCATTCTCCTTAACCAGCATGCCTGCACATCGATTTGATATGCGAGACTAAACAGAGGAGCAGCTTTGAGTCGACTGCAGATTCCATTGCGGGGCGTGAGGAGGTAATCTCACAGAATACAGTTCATGAGGAAGGGCTGATGGGTTCTGGTGCTTCTATTGTGATTTAGGATGCATTTTTCCACCACCATCAGCAAAACAACTTATGAGAAGAATGGGCTGAAAACTGTAGCTACTGACAGTAATGAGTCATAAAGGGACAATAATAATTGTAAGCAACAACATTAACAATAGCAATATGCAGAGTTTTTAAGCACTCAGAGAAATGTATTTTCATATTTGTTTTACTTTCATGACCAAACCGTACGATGTGTTGCTATCAAATGCCACATTTGTCCTACCGTAAGTAGCACTTAAAGGATTGTGAAGATCCATACCCTATTTCAGCAATTATACACCGTAAGGGCGGATACATGTTGGAAGTTAAGCAGCTAATTTCAGGAAACTCACCAAAGTATTTGCACAGCACATATTCACTTCGATTTAAAGCAACTATAACGGGATGATTTGGGTCTTAGAAGAATCCCATTTGAGTAAAAGTAGGGCTAGATCCTAACTCCCAACTCTGATGGCTGCATCATCAGCTGCTATAAGAAGGGGAAAAAATCATATGTACCAAATGTAAGAAGCAAATTTGTGTGGCATGAAAGAGCAAACTTACAAATGCACTCTCTATTTCGGGCAGGTTTAATAGAGATATCCTCGCTCCGTGACAAACTTCACTAATGGCTTTTTAATTAATTATCAACCAGCTGACAAGCTGCACAGAGTTAAAGAGTAATGAGGTCCAGTATTGCAGCCAGAGGGGTCTCTGTATATTTCACTCACAGCAGCAGGCTCCAGATAGAGTGTCAGCTGGCGATGACAGCAACACCCATCACAGGACTGATGCACACATTACCATTATTCATAGTTCTCGCAAAATGCCCATTTATCTTCTTCCAGCATCAACAAAAGACTGAAGTTCACAGCTGCCAGCAGGAGTTTTGATGACTCTGACACTCCTGAAACCTGCAGACTGGCCCAAAGTGCACCTTCCCCCACTAACACAGTGACCCTTAGACAAGGGAGGGTTTTCTGTTCCAGAGGGTAAGATTGACGGAAAAAGTCTTCGACAGCAATATAAATCTGACCACCTTCGAACCTTGCACCATGAGTGGAGTCTTGAGGGGGCATAGAGCTTACCAGGGACAGCACAAGGCAGAAGGCTGGGGTACAGCCTGGACGGGATGCCAGTCCCTCGCAGGGAACGAGGCTGGGGTACACCCTGGATGGGATAATAGTCCATCACAAGAAATAAGGTTTCCATTATTGATTCCTTCAGTTGACCGCATCCTAATTCTTCTACAGTTAAAAAAAAAGTAAAGCTGCTTCATCATTGCCAGTGTGAACCAAGTCAAGGACCAAAATTCTCCCACACAGCACCTACCCAATATCTCATTTAATAAATATTGTACTATTCAGCACTGAACACAAAATTTGATTAGCCTCATTTAATACATTTCAGAGAAAGCTCTGCATAAACCCATAAAGCAAGCGCTGCGTCTGTAACTGCCTGTTTGTAACAGCAATTAAGCAACACAATTAAAGATAAACATCAAGAAACTACTTAATTAAAAACTCAGCTGCACCGATATCTACAAGAGCTTTATGAAATTTATATGGAGTCGAACCTTATGACGGGCGTAAAGCTACACAACAGTTAGCATTTGATGCTATTTAACAACACTTAGCTAAAAGCAGAGCTTCCTTTATTACACTCTCTGTAATTGTCACCATAAAGCGTGACAAACATCTTCTTAAAAGTGACTTAGTTAGTCCCTGCAGTTATATTTTACTTGGACAAAACTGGTGCAAAGGCTGAAAAAACCCCAAGACAAACATAAAAGGCAAAAGCTCTTTCAGTGCATTGCGGCGCCCGACAATGGCGTAATACATCCACAAACACTATGCATTATTAATAAGCTCAAGGCAGCAGTCTTTCGCATCTGAGGTATGTTGCAAAGCACATCCCACTGAAAGTTACAGTAGAGCGGCGTAGCGCAGAAGTTAAGCGATCATCAGGCAGACTGAGCAGCAAATCCCCAAATGCACTAATACCATGTAGCCTTTTAGCCAATAATGTCCCACATACGGTACACAGTTAAAGTGTAGATAGCTAAATTATGCAAGACTCTCTAGATAGGCCATTAACTAAGTCGGTAAATTGTAATTACAGCCTGGCCAGCGGGGGAGCGAGAGAAACTGTGTCGCGCAAACGGCCATGGAGCCATTGACTGGCTCCATCTTGCAAGATGTTTCTTGCAAAAAAACTCGTTCATTCCCGTGGGGCAGCTAGAGATTTGGGGCCCCACGAAAGCATGAAATATTGGGCCCCCAATTATGGTCTAAATTTTTTAGGGCCCGCTTCACTCAGGGGCCCCTGGAATGGTCCCTATCTCACCCGCCTTTAAGGTGCGCCTGTGTTCACGCAGCAGGAAGGAGCAGAATCTCACAGGAAAGCTGTTCTCCTCATGACCCTGAGGCTGAAGATGGTCATATATTACATTGCACTGGAGGAGTTACTGCAGGTGAGGAGTGGAAGGCAGAGTGGTTAGGGTGCAGCTCAGCACTCTGCCAGCATGCTTTGTTTTTTAATGCCCTGGGCTTCATATACACTCCTCCCATTTCAGAACACCTGAGTGTAAAACTGAGTGCTTGGACTGATGGTCGTCTTCTCTTGTGCTTTCCTGGCCCTACAGTGGATGTTGTTGCGTTGACAGAACATCAATCTAAGGTCATCCAAGCTAGTCCTCATAAGATACAAATTAAGCCTCCGGCATATGCATTTTAATGCTTTATTTAATTCTTTATTTTTTTTAAGAACAATAAACCAATGTTGCGAGAAGATATGAGGTTATAGATGGTACAATGGTGCTACAGGAAAGTGACAATATCGCTTCAGGAAAAGCGCTTCCTGTTTCTGACCAGAGTGGCAGTGTCCGCCCAGTCCAGCCCTGAACAAGGCCGAGAGAATAGCAAAGTACATAAACTGGTCTTGAATTACTGGGGGGGGGGGGGGGGTTGCATTTGGTGCACAGCCGCGTTTAGCTGCGGGGACTGTTAGTGGTTTGTTTAATTGTTACTTTCTGTCTCCCTTGGATAGAAAGCGAGGTATTTTCTGTACAGAAACATCAGGCTGAGCAAAGGGGGGTGGAAGGCAGTAGACAGTGTTGGACTGTAATCCATTACAGTGACACTCCTGAAGATCAGAAACAATGAGCTGCCGACTGTGTAATAAACCGCAAGCTTACACCGCAGTATCGTTTAAACTAAGATTCATTATCCTTGCTGAATCCTGTAAAAGAGTAATCAGAGGACATTTGTAAATGGAAAATTCCACCTCCTCAAAATCTTAAGTGTCTAAAATTAAGCTGTACTCAAGCTTCAAGCAGACTAATGATAAGATTTTTTAAAAAAACTAACTACTGATTAAAAGTACATCAAAATAAGAACATTTAAAAACACTTGTAACTGCAGTGTCTTAAGTTGTCCACAATCCATCTCGATGCATTATTTATATATTTTGCTTTTATATCCAAGAACACACGCATACAAAGATACAGTTCACCCGCAGTTAAGGTCAGTGGAAACGAAGTCTGCAGTTTGCCTTTGTTTGTTCAGAGTGTTTCCCACTGGCTAAATTGCCAAAAGATATCACTGAAATCTAGCACCAGATATTCCACGACTTCACAATGATGTAATCGTAGTTAACTGAAATAATAATAAATAATTCGGCAGGAAAAAGATACTTTGTGTGAGATGCTAAAAGCAACTTTTAAAATGATAAATTAAGTCATACCTGGCCTAGGTTAAAGTTACAGTGTTATACAGTACTCAATATCGATTACAAAATAGATATAGTGAACTAAAATTAGGAGAGAACTTTGACCCTTCATTCGTCACCTTGATTTGAGACCTAAGATGATTAAAATACCCTGCAAAGTTAGTCCCACATAAGGCCTTATATAAATCAATTAGTTGAAAGTCTTCCAATAAAATCTACATTATTCAGTGACTCATATGAAGAAAATATCATTGACAGGGATGTGGCTTTGCATTTTAATCTCCAGCATTTCCATGTTGAAAATGCTGCTTTCTCACATTCCGAAATGGGGACAGCTGGAGAGCAACTGCGGTGGTGTGGTGGTTTGGGGGGGGGGGGGGGGCTGGTTGGAGCCGCCACACGATCGTCTCGCCAGCCTCCGTATGCAGTTCCCGTTCTCCTCCAGGCCAACACTGCAAAGGTTTCTCGTCAACAGCGCCGGGCTGGACCGATGAAGCCTCTTGAAAAGCCCCCCCCCCCCCCCCCCCCCCCCCATCAAATTTCAATTTCCTAGTGAACCACAACACCCTCCACCATGCTCCCCCCACATGCATCCACACTTACGGGGAGTTAAACATCATAAGCACAAACTCAGCTCTCTCCCATTAAGTTGGCCGACCATATTTGGCCCGTTTGCCTCTCAATAGGTGTTTAACCGTCTCTGGCCAACATCAAAGGAGCAGAGACTCACAGAGCGAGGAAGCTGAAATTAAAGCTTGCAGAACTGAAAATGCTCAGTTTACGGCTTGACTACCCCCCCCCCCATTCCATCC
>JAODKE010000101.1:21547515-21582615 GCA_026779605.1 Mormyrus hasselquistii | reverse complement strand
GTGGGGGGGGGGGGGGGGGCTCGCATTTTTTGCCACTCCAATTTGCCTTGAAACACGAGGACAAGTCGATGTCACTTTCAGCCCCTTTGGGTTTCCGATCAAGAAGCTACACATTAGCACCTCAAAGGATAGTATTCTAAGCAGAATTTGTGGCTACAGTACAGGACACATTGCTGACATTTAGCGGATTTGTTCCCCTACTGCATGCAGACAACGCATAAGCCAAGAGACCTATGACTGTAACTGCCTTGGACTGTCAGGCTCAAGGTCTTCCAACGTAGTGCTAAATTAGATTGTTAAAAAGGCTCCTTTACCCCAGCCTTGAGGAATCAATTACTATTGATTTTGTTATAAAGTTCCCCCTCGCCACTCTCAGGTGGTGTCAAATAGGGGAATACAAAGCAGATAAACCCACAGGAACATTACGTATATTTTCCCCCTATTTTACTGCAAGGCTCGAAATTATCGAACACGGAGAATAAAATCCGAGCGTATTTTCGCGGACAAAGGAAAATTAATACAGCAATAACGCGGCACGTGTAGCTGGCCGTGTAGCGACAAATCCTGGAAAATGCAGGAAAAGCTATAGAGTAATCAATGCGGATTTATATGTGACCGCTGTTGTCGCAGATACTGTGGGCAGTCACATGCCGGCGTAGAGCGCTGCTGGGAAATGCTAATGTTGCGCACAAGATAAGACTTAACACATCGCATCTGTATTTATCAGTGATTTATTAACTAAAATGCTAATGCCGTTTCACCCCTATAAATAAGGTCCGTGTTTTAGTACTTCTGGCCCTTCGAAGCCCCCCCACCCAAACATAATTAGAAAACCTGCATTTTCTGTATTTCTGAGAATTTGATTAATCTAACAATCTAATAGCAGAAATCCTAAAAGAGCATGCTTGCTCAAGCGAGAATTAAATATAATTAAATTCAATAAATGGTGCTATGAACAGTAATCAAGAAAGGCTAAAAGTTTACCAATTTTACAAACTTAATCGCACGCACACAGAGGACGTGATCCAAAGCATGCAGACTTTAACTAATCTAATATCTTCTCCCACAGAATAAATAAATGGGCATTTGCATGTGTGCAAGAGCCAACTCACTCTATCACTTCTGTTATTAGTCCTGCCAGCACGCATACATCTCATCGTTATTGAAACAACATGCGCCATGCTGGAGTGCCATCTAGTGGTAGAACGATGTAAAACAAGTTACCCATAAAATCTAGGCTGTTACCCAGCGAAGTTACTTGATGCTTTTGGATATTTCACTGGAGTTAAATATATAACTAAATACTTAAAAACTTTCAGTATTTACCCCTTTATAAGACATCAATCAATGTAGGAACAAACACTGACACGGACAATATGTGACATTTTTTGTAGAATAGCCTTAACAAGTAAGGTCAAGTAAGGGTCCATCTTATCAATTGTGAAACGCCGAAGCAAGCTCCTTCGATGAAGACTGACACTTCAATTAGAAGCCCCTGGCTAAGCCCAAGTTTAGCAGAACTTTGGGCATTCTAAAAGAGCGGACTGACGGAGTCACTGATGCTATGTGACACGTGACGTCTTATTTATCATGGATGCAAGTACAAGGGATCGAGTCTTGTTTTCCCAAAGCAAACTGCTGTATGTTAACGTCCTACCACATGCCGAACAAACCTTCAGTTTGCAAAAGGTATCTCAGTGCATCTCAGACCAAAGCAAAAAATCATTCATTTTCAATCATACATGTGACAAATAAGTAATGCAACACTGTAACAGTAATAAGAATATAGTAGCATTTACAGTGGAACACACTGACGTGGCACAGCAACGAAGGTGAAGACCTTCTCATAAAACCCAGAAATCTGTTCATGTGCATCAAAGCTAGCAATCGAACACGAAAGAATGAAGGAAAGAACGAAAGAAAAAACAAAACATCCTCCACACTGTTGTGAATCATCGTTAAAATGTGGCGATGCATTTCCCATAATAATCCCCGTGGGCTAGTGCGTAACAAAGTGAGGCTTAACCCCCTTGAATCGCAGTGCTGCATTTCTTTTGAATAAAAATGCAAATTCGCGGAGCTGCGTGCCGCTCCTGGCCTCTAAATGATTAGGTGAATGGAGCCACCCCAATTATCACGGCAACGGGAGGCTACAGCTGTTGAGAGACGCGCCGAAAGGGAGACGACTGAACACAAAGGATGATTACAGCCCAGAGTGGGCGGTTTAACACCTTTTCTGAGGAGCCTCGAGTGCTGCTGGACTGAACGCCCGAGAGAATGAGCGTGAGCAACGAAGAATGAGGTCCCGCGCAGAACAGCACTTAACCCCAAATCCAGTGTCCAGCACTTCATGCTAAACACAAACAATCATACCGATATTAAAATAGCTCTATTTCACCTTGGGGGATACAGAAAGGTAGTGTTCTGTGGCTGTTTTCCTTAACTCACAACTACAAAGCAAGTCCCTCTACTTCTCTAAAAAACAGTGCCGCCTAATTGGGAAGTGTCAACAGCTATAATCAACGAGACACTTCATTGGAATTAAGTAATTTTCTAGCTGTACAATGTTTTAGCCGGGCAAAACGGGCTACAGGTAAGCAAATAACAACATGGCACATAAATAAAGGCTTACATAGGCCGAAGTGAACATTAGAGAAATACGGTACTCACAGCAATCGTAATAATACTCATTACATTCATTAAACCCCGTGACGAATATACTGCCTGCTGCTCACATTACATATTTATCCGCTGATTTGGGTTATAAGTATTATTAGAACAGTGACCAAGTACGCCGATATAGGACGGACATTAATCCTGCATTGAAACAACGCTGCCGTACATCGTGCTGAAAAGGGTCAGATACGCTAGAGACGCCCAAAGGGAGAAGCGCAAATGCCGCTGCTTGTGCCCTGCTGCTGCCACGTTTGGTACCGCAAGTGTCAGGGCAGGAGCTGTTTCTGTTCTTTTCACATATATATCTGGAGCAGGGGTAGGTGAGAGGGGGGAGGAAGACATAGTCTGTACCAAAAGGCAGAATCGTACAGGCCTTCAAATTGAAAAAAATACCATGTTTTTTTTATTGCTGTGTTGTTGAAAATGTCAGTGGTAAAATTACAAACCTTAAAAAAATGTATAAAAATGTAAGTCATTCAATATGGAAAAGCAAACGGGGAAAGACAAAAGCTTTCCTTCTGAAAACATATTTTGAAGTGAGGTAAAGCAAACTTTATGTCTAACTTAAATTGAAGTTGTACCAGGTGCACGGTAGATTGTTGTGAAATTAGATTAAGAATCTTTATCCCCATATAGAAAGTGTAGCTGTATCCTGGAGGAGTAAAAGAACTGTCAGAAAGCGCCACCCAGTGGATGTAAAGAAAAGTTCTCAAAACTAGCCTTCAAAGCGCAGAAACAAATAAACACAAACAAAAAAAATGTACAAAAGTAAACCAACAAAAAAAATGACTTTTTATTACTTAACATCTTGTCGTCCTTTCATTTGTAAACAAACTGATGAACATGTTCCCCTTCAAAAATCATTGTTGAAAAAGATATTTCATATACAAAAGTGCAAACGTACTGAAACACAAATTAAAACGCAATTATGTGTTGTCAGACAGTATAAATTATGTTGTATGTATTAAATTCTTCTCGTTTTTGATTAATGGATATTCTCATACCATTATTTTACAGTTTCTGAATACCTATTGAATACCTATTTTTTCTGCTGTACAGCCAAAATGAAATCGAAACAGATTCTACACTACTCTCACTAATTTCATAATACACGCTATGCTGACATGTCTTTATGATTGCATACTGAACATAAAGTGCTTTTAAAATGTATTTAATGTTGTACTGGGCCAAAAATGATGAAGGAAACAATAGCAAACAGCACTGAAACTTGGAACATAAGCAGAAGTATTTCTTTAAATAATCAAATATTGTAAACAAATGTCACATGGAAACAAAAAAATACAATAAACGCATGTTGATGAAACAGACAAAATAAAGGTGTGATTCATTTGTTGAGTCCTAAGGGCAGTGAACTGCGAACCCTAACCCTACTCACATAGTTCCGGATTAATGCCAAAGGTCTGCAGTGTTTCTGCAATCACATCGTAACCAACAAATTAAGAATCCTCTGAAATGCAGAGCCTTGGATTTGTTTCATGTTTGTTCCGACTGAATTAATACTTGATTCAAAATATCTTTTCCTCTTTTTTTTGGCAGAACTGAAAGCACAAATATTCAGACACATCTGTAATAGGTATTAGCCTTCAAAAAAAAAAAAAACCTACCACAGGAAATGGATGCGGGGGAAAAAACTTCTAGTTATGTAAGAGACTTGGAGTAACTTGTTTAATGCAAATTAGCAATACCCACCGTTCACACAAGTTCCAAGAGCAATTCAATAATGTGCAAATAAAACGTTTAAGAGGACCACTCATGCTCTCCGTTGCTGGCATTTAAAAAATACAATACAAATATATATATATAATCCTACATGTTAGCATTTTAACTTCAGTGCAGCCATTACCAACAGTCGCTTGCATAGTTTGGTGCATGCATCAGCAGTATCATGCAAAATTGCTTCCATAAATCTTTAAAACTGCATTTCTTTTCTGTATTAAAGTCAGTGCATTGACAAGCTGTTTGCTCCTCCTAAACATGAAAGCCAACAAAAAGGGGGCACAATAGCTGTAATGGTATTTTCATACAACTTGACAAAATGGACAATGGCAGAAAGCGCTTGCAAAAGCTGTCCACGGTGCAAAGGCGCACCACTGAGTCGGCGCAGAGGTGCCGTAACGCAGCGTCCGGTCCGCTACATTGAGCCGAAGCATGTAGATGCCTTTTGCAGGAAATCGGTCCGGTGCAGGAAGCCACTGGCAGCATTGACAGCGAACGCAAAGCGAGACGTGATCGTGGGTAAAAGGGCAACATTTCACAGTACCGCTCATTCGCACACAATAAAAAGTAAATCGATCTTTCAAGCCAATCAGTCTTTGTAAGTGCTGCACTCAAAAGTAGAACAGGCTTTTTGGCGAAACTTAATTATGACTAGCAATTATATACATCGATCAAAAGACGGATTGCATTGTCTTTTTTGGAAATTGGGTTTTTGATGATTAGAAAAACTATAGTGCACCTGTGTGAGTACTATAAACCAGGATTAGCGTTACTGAGATTAAAAGAAAATAGAAAAACAAACGGACATAAGCCATGGCAGGCAGGAGCAGCACCGGCTGAATGTGAGGAGTCACACAGAGTTGAAACACGTCCATCCCTTCTGCCTCTCTGAATGATTCCCAAGGGATTCTGGATGTAACTAAAGTACTGCCAGGAGGTCATTATAATGGAGCCCAGCTCGCGAACTTTACACACCCCCACTCGTGCCCTGATAGAAGAAAGTAGATTCAGCCGACAGCATCCCGAGTTCCTGCCCTTTCGGCTCCACTGGCAGAATAAAGACCGCTCTAAGATCACGCCCGCCCACCCGCGGATGGTGGGTCTCCGGCGAGGAGCTGTCTGCGACTGATGTGATGCCTGTCAAAACTTTGAGGGTGGGGGGGGATCACGCCTCAGAAGTCAGAACACATACCGCACCCCCCCACCCCCGTTATCCCTCCTCAACAGCCAATCGAGAGGATGGATGAGATGGGCTGCCCCGATTAAGCCAATTGCCACTGAGCAACTCAACCGCACGTCGGCAAAAAGCATTACATGCATCAGATATATACATATTACACATATATATATATCTGCATGAACATACAAGAACTGCAAGGAGAGTTTACCCACCTGATTTAGAGTAACAGGAGGTGGGAGATCGTAAAAACAAAATCGAGGATTAAAAAAAGCATTAATATCTTATTAGTTTTATTACAATCCTTATAAATTCAGTTAAATATAAAGTGTAAGCATAGTACTTCTTTACAGCTGCGGGTATATAAACTAAAAATTTGAAGAACTTAGCATATATAACCATTATAAACAATACCGGAGCAATCTGAAACAGATTAAGGGATGACGTCCTGACAGGTAGTCATAAATTAAATTATGTTCTCCCTTTCAAACATCCCACACAGTACGTCTGATTAATTAAAGACTGACTGTGTTTTTCATTAAAATTCTTTTGGACCTGCGGTGAACAGCAGAACTTTCCGGAAAGGCTGTGTGTCATCCACACGTATGGATTGCACGATATGGATATCAGCTAAATGCCACACTAATAAACGAAATAGGGGTCTTCCAACAGGCCCGATTAATTGGAATGAAAGGTCATTCTACTGTCAGAAAAATTATTCTCATTTTTCCAGTAAGATAAGCCAGTGAGGATGGCTTGAATCCGCCTGTTTAATAACAGCGGTTATCCTGTCTACAATAAAAATATAAAACTCAGTAGCTGCTCAGTGCTGTGCGTACAGTACCTCATACAATCTGAGCCACTCTCCTTTTATAGACAATGCTATTTTTTATAAAACACTTGATTTTTAGGCAATACAGTGTTTAGCCAATAATTACAGTTTTGTTGAAATTACATAACATTTCTAAAGTGCACTGAAAAGCCTCGCCAATAAAAAAATGTCACTGTGAAATATTGCCCTTGAAACAGCACAAGGTTTCACTCTGTCCAGCCTCTGTAAAACCCTCACGATCAACTGATGCAGATGTCACCTGAAATTACCTCTTAAATGCTTTATGTATATTACAGTTACTGTGTGGTTATGCACACGTGCCATTCCTCAACACAAACCAGAAGTTAGTACCTGTGAAGTGCTTTTTAAAAACACAATCTTTAGTATTTAGTTCCATTTACAATAATATACCCTGGCACCAGATCTATTATAACCAGATCAATTCTTTTGGTTTGTTTAATGAATAGAAAGGCGCTTTAATAATTTATACGTTATCTCTAGGAAAGAAAAATATACTGTGTATATATTAGGCACAACAAAAAATGTTTTATCACAGGGAAAATAATGAACCGCAAATCAAAATTTTACTGAGGCTTCTGTGTTGCTCGTGCTGGAGATTGTGTGCTGGAAGAAAGATTTCTGGAGGACCCCGTCTTATCGGCTGGCTTTCTGCCACTTCCAAGAGACTGAGTCGTCTCGGACATGGAAGACTTTGATTTGCCAGCAGATAGTACAGAGTTTCTGACAGGTGTGCAAGTCTTAGATGACTCCTTGCCCAGCTGGGGCTCTGGCGCCATCTGCTGGCCAGTCTTACCTGACCCCTCTCCCGCCCCTGCTGTACTGTTCTTAATCTCAGGACTCGACTTAGCCGCCCCGTCAGAGACCTTCTTGGCCAGGATGGCGGTCTTGCCGAAATCTGCTGATCGGCGGGTTTCCTTTTGCCGCAGGGCCGACTTGAAGAAGGACAGGCCCTTATCCTCCGACTTACTGTTCCTGCGAAGGTCCCTGGAGGACACGCTGGAGGATCGGAGGCTGGTAACGGAGGAGCTGCTGCTGGAACTCCTTACCGTCCTGCCTTCGGGCCGCCTGCCGTCAGAGCTGTGCGCGAGGGAAGTGCGGGCAGCGCTGGCAGTCCGGGAGGCCACCCCACCTAGCTTCTCAGCGGAGGTGCTGGCCCTTGTCAAGTCCTGACTGGCGCTTCTTTCCGCCAGCCTACTCCTCCCAGAGGCCGAGCTTCTCTCAGCCCCCGATGAAATCTTCCTGCGCGTGGGGGAGGGCGAGGCCGACGACTGAGGGGTAGAGGAGAGACGCTGCCTGTGTTGGGATGCGGCCGACAGCACGGCCTCCTGACCATGAGGGGGCTCCTTCCTGGTGGGCGTCCCGGAAGACGCTTTCCCGGTCTTGCTGGAGTTACCCTTGTCTTTGGAGCTGGATGCCTTGGCGGAGCTCCTGATATGGGGGCTGGAGGACACCTGGGATGCCGGCGAGTCGTGAGCAGAAGATGCAGTGTGCCGTCTTCTGGAGCTTTTTTCGGACTCCACCGCAGCCTTGCAGGAGCTTCTCTTAGCCGTCGTACTCTCGGACTTCGGCACGGAGCTGGATCGATGCTTCTGCTCCTTGGAGGCAGCGAGGTCTGCGGATGTGGCCTGATTGTGGCTATCAGGCTCAGCCTTGGAGCCCCTCTTGTCAGACTGAGATGGGGCTTTGCAGTAGACCTCATCCAGAGACCTCTTCCCACCGCCGTCGTCACTTACGGTACCGTCCATGACTGCGAGCGGCGCCTTGCCGCCGGAATGTCTCTCGTGCTTACTGTAGCTGCCGAAGCACGACGTGGAGACCTTGTCATCACAAGCCTCTCCTATCCTCTCCAATGTAGGGGATGAATGAGAATCTAGAGAAAACCTTGAAGGGGAATTGGACCTCATCTGGAGTTTAGCTGAGAGGGACCAGGATGGTTTGGTCCCATTTTCACTCACTGCCAGGGGGCTGGCAATGGATGATCTAGAGGACAAACTCTGCCGCTGTACGCTCCTCACAAAGGGCCGGGTCGAGAATCCCCCTTAAAAGAAGAGGACAGGAAGGTTTAAACTAATGCACTGATACGGGACGAGATAGATAGTTGAGATAAGAGGAAGGCATGCTTGTTCTCTTAACTCAGCATGGTAGTGGATCCTTTGTTAGCCAGACATTCTACAGGTTAGAAAGAATACAGAAAAGGTAAAACAGAAAAAGACAGTTGACAACAAACACTTCACGTTCATCAGTCTTGACTTGTTAAGAGTTAGAATCATAATCTAAATCAGAAGGGTTAATAAGAGGAACAATGTTACTCAAAGCTTTACAGCCAGTGACTCTTTAACACTGTATAATACGGAATTATACCATGGCTCCTTTGTCAGCAGTAACATTGAATCAGGCTACAATCTGCCCAGTTATACAGCTTTCTGGAGATGTTAGGGATATGAATGGGAACGTTTGTTTCTAACCATCGTCCTCGCTGCGCTCCCCGGCGAATTCCACCGACTCCGACAGCGAGATGAGCGAGGTTCGCCGGGATGAGGCGGCGGATGCCACACTGGGCTGCTTACTGCCCGGGAGCCTGTTCACCCAGTGCTCGCACAGGGAGGAGCTGGTGGAGCCTTGGGCCAGTAGGGGGCAGCAGAGGGAACGTGAAGAAAAATACACGAGCGTGTCATGATTCGTTGCTGTGCGAGAGCTGAATAGGGAGATTCCAAAGCTCAAACAGAGAAGTAGAGAAATTTTCTCGGTACGGTTTGCATAATTTCTGCAAATCTAGTACTCCATTCAGGGACAGTTCTCATCAAAAAACAACAATGGAGAAGTAACAACTCACTGGAACAAATGAACATGAATATATGATTTCGATAATCAGTCAGCATAGCTTTCTGTCAGATTTAGGGATTTCAAACAAGCATGGATACATTATCCTGCTGTTCAGCTGTGAAAATGCACACCTGCCACTGAGCTATTGGCTGACCAGGACGGGATAGTGGCCCTCCTTTGGTAAAACAGGATGTAGGCCGTCTCCTTACAGACGTCTTCGTCGGGAATAAGCTGGACATCACTGTCGTCGAAGCAGTACCACTGTCCATCGATGGAGTTCTTACAATATGCTAAAAAAATACAAGCAATCAAAATATTCATGTTTTTTTTAGAATCAGCGTTAGAATTAGAAAATATAGAGCAGAGAGGTTTTGTCCACTTAAGGAAAACCTAGTTAAGAAAAATACATGAAAATACATGAATTACTCTGTGCACGCACTGGTAGGCAGATATATATTTAACACATTTAATCTAACTAGTCAATTTTCAGACCCTCTTATACACCACTGCAACACCTACAGTCATATCTAGTGTTTGAATAAAAAAAAAAATACAATAAAAAAAGACTAATGAGTTTATCCTAACCCAGAAACATATATACATCACCTGTATAATGTCCCCCCTGCATGGTGCCGTGATGGTTACAAACGGCATACAGGTCGTAAAGGTAGTCTTCCGGGTCACGGCCATAGGGCCGTCGCCATGGCGACCAGTGGGAGGGCAGACTCCAGCTGCTCTGGCTCCTTTTCACCATGTGGGGGGCCATGTCCATTCCCACCAGAGGAAACTTCACCATATTCTGGATCTTCATCCTGCGGTCCCGGTCCTGGAGGCAGATCGAGGCACGGTCGTGAAGGATGAGGGAGACCCAAGCACCGAAAATCTGGACCATCTCGGGCAGCTGCAGATTCCACACTTGCATTTCAATAGTGACACTTTACATTGTGTTATCCACCATCCCCACGTGAGCTCCATGAGACACCCAGACAAATATACAGGTGAGATCAAGCTTGGGGGTCAGAGTGCAGCAGACAATGGAGCAACCGGAGGGTCAGGGCTTTGCTCAAGGGCCCAACAGTGGCATCATTCTGTCAGCCCCAGGATCTAAACCAGCGACCTTCCGATTACAGGCACATAGTCTGAATCCACACACCACCCTAATTCACAGTCTCCTTGAAGTCTTTGCTCTGTTTTGAATAATTAAAAAATTAAGCTATATTCTGGGGCAGAATGACAACCTACTCTGGAAACAGAACTGTCATAAATAATCCAACACTGTCTGACAGTGGGTGCTCTGGTCCATACCTGACGGAAGCGCTTGAGGTGCAATATGAGAATGTCCGGCAAGGTCCAAAGGCTGAGCTTGATGCTGCCCTGCTGGAGTTGCTTGCAGTGGGGACAGCGCCAGGCGTCGTCTGGGGCAAGCTGCAACACGGACACCAACTCGTCTCTAGCCGCAGAGCACGCACACTGGCACGTGCCAACAGCACGGCCAAACCGAGGTCAAAGCCAAGATCTCAACTAACCAGCTTAAGGCAATTGTGCCATTCGCAGTTACTTACGATAACTGCTAAAAAAAAAAGGCTCACAAAGTTTTAATACAGAAATGTTGCTTATATGTATGTTGCTTTTTTGTATGAAAACTAAATTATCACAATTTCCATCAGAATATATGGCGTGTTCCAATGCACAAAAGGACGTTAAACAGTTGCTGATATAACATTCCCAAGAAATAATTGCCCGCAATTCTTGGATTAAACCTGAGGATTAATGAACTTGATTATCTAATAATTTAATTTAACTAACCAATTTTGTCTCCTGAAGCTTCAATACAAAGTAAGCCTGCACATTCACTTACTCACATTATTTAACACTTTATCAGTGCCCTAAATTCAAAATTGCAAATTATAATTGGACTGAGGCTACCATTTAATGCATGTTGTACTTCAAAATGAAAGTTATTTCTGAATGAGGGATTTCATTTGAGTTTCAGAGTTTCTACAAGTAGATTCAGGTAACACAAACTAAAAGTACTAACAAGTCTGCTTAATTAATGAAAAAAAATTATGTAGGTATAAATGTATGCCTTCTGGAAAACTGCCGTGTAAAAATGGCACCCCCTGCTGGCTGCTGGAGTTCGGCGCCTTCTCCAGCCACCATATGAGCACACAGAGGGGGACTGGGTACCTGCTCCTCTTTGGTGTACAGCTGGAAGCACTGTGCCAGGGTGCACACTTGGGGGTGGCTGTGCTGCTCCGCCTGCAGACGCACGCTCTCTGCATCGGGGATGTACTCGTCCTCCGTGTGACCGAACAGGCTGCGGGGGGGATGGGGGGCGTTAGGCTGGCAGCTTAATGCTTGGCCTCGACATGGGAGAAAACAACAGGCAAAGAGCCCCCGTACAAAATTATAATCACACTGGATTGGTCTCCTCCTAAATTCAATATCTCCTGCACACTACTAACATCTAAAGATTCATGCAATGTACTTTATTCGTGCTCAAAAAGAAAATTACCCCCAACTAAATGGCTGTGACTTGTCAGACAAACGTACAACTACAGAAACAGGAACAAAATAAATCAATTAATTTAAAAATCCGGAGATACTTCCAGCAAAGGGCTAAAACTCTCGGATCACTGCCACTTACTAATCCTTGGTCTCTTTGTCCCATTCCACTACTATCTTGACATGTGGGGGGCCTCCTGGGCCACAGGACTTGTACACCCTGTAGAGAAAAGATAAGGTTGAAATATTCAAGGAGAGACCCATTAACAGAAGCTGGGAAGACTTCAGGAGACTAGAGAAGGGTTTCTGTTGATATGTCAAACAGCAACTGTTCTTACCATATAACCACTAGTATAAGAGACCAGTAAAAAAGATCAGTCATGGCACATTGTAATATGGTAAAGAAGAGAGGGGCAAGTGCTGGGCTCTAGGGTCATGTTGACAGCTGGGGCATATGGGAAGCTCATGCAGCCCTTTCTAAGCATTGGCACCATCTCTTGCAACGTCCGTTCAGCACAGTTAATCTCCCTCAGAGTCAAGACACATCAAGTCCCATGCTGGCATTTGATCATGGAATTTTAAAGCGAGCAGCTTATTACCCAAACAGCAGTCCAGAGGCATGGGAACTGGACGTATAAATCTGAAGAAACCACATCTGTTTGAGTCAGACCCGCAACCCTGTTGACTGATTATGGTAACGCTACAAATTACATGAGACTCTTGTATATGGCCGGTATAATTTATGGTGTTTTATTGACTGAATTTTTTTCACTGCCATCACTGTCGTCTAGCCCAAAGGGTGGCAACCTTTGCAGAATTTTTCAACAAGCAAGTTAAGGTAGAAAAAAAAAAAAATCAGTCTTTAGCCCATCAAAACAAGTTGTTAAATGGGACATATTCAGCAGATTAAAAAATAAAAATAAAAATTGAGGAAACTTTTAAAAATTAAGGAAAACATGCCTCAATACAGAATAGAATACATCCCACAGTAATGCAGCACTTGCATTTTTTTTTTTTTTACTTTTTAGTGAAATGAGAATCTAGTTTCATAGAAAAAGACAAAATCTCAGCAAACAGACGCTTTCACTTGCACTCCAGCGACCTCCAAAAGCTGGTCACCTAGATACATCAATACAGCAAAAACGATGACTACAAAAAACATCATCTTCACTTTAAATCACATTTCAAACCCGGGCTTCATACCTTAATTTCATGATTAAATGATGCATTCTCATACACGCATCAGCAAAATGATTATAAAATCAACCGCCAGAAAAACAGGGATTTAACCAGAAAGTACAAACGGAGTTGTCTCACCATTCATCCGACTTCTATAACTATTTACCCAGGGGGTTGGAGCCTGTTCCAGGCAGCACAGGGAACAAGACCAGGGACACCCCGAAATGGAAGTGCAACAAGGAACAGGCAAACACATACTAAAACCCAGGTGTGAGGACTCACCCAACTTCAGCCAATCAGTCCTCTAATTAGTAATCTAATTAGGGAGCTGCAGCGAAAACCCACAAACACACCGGCCCTTTGCGGATAAGGTTGCCCACCCCTGAACTAGGGGGACCTTTTACAGACACCAGTCCACATGGTCCTAGAACACGGGAGGAAACGAGAGCACCCAGAGAAAGCCCACAAGATAACAGGAAGTACAGGCAAGGCCCCGCCCACCCCCCCATATCACAGGAGACAGAACCGGAAGAGTGAGCCCACAGTGTTACCCAGCTGGCAACCACACTTCACTTTCCCTTGTCACTGTGAAATAAGCTTCTTATCTTACAGGTTAAACGATGTCTGTAAATATGATAAAAGAACTAGACTGGACATATCACTCCTGAGGTGGATGTGGAGTGATTCCGCAAACCTCCAGCCTGGAAGTACCTGCATAAGAACAAAGCACTGGAAGTTCTATAGAAGGAATAAAAATAGCCATTACCCCTTATAAATGACAAACACTAATTCACATTTTAATTCTTGAGTCGTGGGCATGTATTGCCATTGAGCAGTTTTTATTTTTAAGGAAAACTGAGACGTTGAGAAATTTCCCTTGTGTTTATCTTGCAGCGTCTTCTTAAGTAACAGCTTGCTGCCCTACTCACTTAGGGCACTTTTCCACTGCACTTCAAAAAACTAGCAAATGTAAGGCAGTCAGGTGTTAGGTTTCCACTGGCATAAAACCTAGTACTCACACTCAATGACATCACAACGCGAGGCTAAGTGTTTTGTACCGAATTAAAAAAATGGCTGTCATTCATTATCAGTCTAGATTATGTGTGATATTAATAACATCACAACTGCAATTCTCACATCACAAAGACCGTGACAGTCAGCTGATTGGAAATCAGGCTTTTTCATACCTTCATACTGTCTGGACATTATATTTCACTAACAGATTTTTACTTTGTCAATGGAAATAAATCTTAGCGAGCACAGCAATTTTAATGGTTGTTCCTTTATTAGATTATATAGTACATGCTTTTTAAGCTTAAAGTTCAGTATCACTGCTTTTGCATGAGCTCTACATACATTCTCCAAGTCAGTCAATCATTCATTGTCATGCTTGCCTTTTAAATCACTCAGTAAACCCCTAGATGGGTTTATTGAGTTTATTCAGAAATCCTTTTTTGCTTTCTAAATATGCCAGTATTAATTACAACAAAATCACATTGTGATATTTGATTGATTATTTGTTTGTTTGTTTTTTGCAGCTCTAGTATATTATAGCAACACTTTTTTATTTCATTCCATGTCACGCCATCCGTACGTCTGGTTCTTCCAACCACGTCACAATTGCAGCTTGGGTCTCTTCATTTTTCCACTCATACATTACTTTTTTAAAAAAAATGAAAACAGCTTATCATTGCTTTCAGAGTTCATAACATTTTTCAAGATGACAGTTGTATTGTGTTTCAGAGGAACCAGTCTACAACGAACGCATTTTCAAACCCCACCCCAAAGTACCAAGAAAGTACCCCGGCTGCTTTGGTAATTCTGATAAAGGAACTTCTAGTACTGGAACTCGGCTGCAAGTTAGTAGAAAAGGAAGGGGCAGTACCTGCTGGAATGGAAAAGCACCCCTAATTACAAAGAAAATGTATTTATTAACATTTTATTTATCTAGGAGTCGCTTTTATCCCAAACGACATACTTCGAGAAAGCAGAGAAAGTCAGTCCCTCGAGAAACCGGGGATTAAGGGGCATGTTCAGCAGCTCAGCGCTGCAAACGTAAAACCACTGTAGGGTCACTCTTCTGGTCAGAGGTACAGCAAACTAACCCACACATCTGAGCAATTATATCTACAATGAAGCAAGTCACAGAGATGTCTCTCGGTCATCAGTGTACTGCTTCTGGCGATGACCATCTGAGAGGACTGCAGCCAAGGTCTGCAGATATGAAGCGGTGTGAAGAACACCATGAAGAGAAAGCTTACCGATCGACCGAGGGGTGACACAAAGGCTGCTCTTCTTGAGGTAAAAGGTACACGATTCCAGCAACTCCGACCACCCGTAGGCTGAATGGCCCCACCTGCCAAGAAGAGAAGGCTTCACCCACTACATTCCCACCTCTACACGTGGTTTATCCCATTGTATGAGCACAAAAACAAAGGATGACGATGAAATAGTAACAAAAAAGTATAACCCACTTAAGGAAGATGGGATGTCAGGTGGAGAGAGACTGTTTGTGCAAACCCCACCTGCACGTACACCCCTGGCCTGTGGAGGTGCCGCATCTTCTCCAGAATCTCCTTCTGAAGAACATCCCAGGTCATAGTTCGCTCTAAGTACAGCACGAAAGGGTGGCCAAACCTGGAACAGTTCCAAAGCACGCAGTGAAGCACGCAATAAGCCACAGGCTCCTGAGTAACTGGGCTCTCCTCACTCATCCTAGTTTTTTTTTTCCACTGCAGTATCTAGTTCAGCACCTGCAAATATTTAGATATTTAACAGAAAACTGAACAATGGGAATCTCTGATTTTAAGGAGTGGTAGGTGATTGTGAATTAAAAAACAAAAATCAGAAATATCATCTCCGCCACTTACTGGTAAATTCAAACCAAAACATACTATAAACCAAAAAGCCAAAACTTTATACATAGGGAACACCACAACAATAAAAAACTGGGTTTTATTAAGATGAAGAAACCATATTTTCAGAAGCATATAATTTTACCTGCACAAGTTTGATCTCTCAAGAGTTAAAATTACTGCAAAATCTGTACACATTGCATGTAATTTGAAACAGCTCTAAAACATGCACTCAGAACGGGTTCCCAAAGGGATGCCTATGATGACAGTGAAGAATATGCTTATAATTTACAATAAAACCTAAATCAAACATTCCAGAGAGTTTAGCAGCCGCCTGAAACACCCTCATCCCATGGGAAAGAAATATTAATAGTGGATCAGTCTGAATGCATTTATTCACATGGGAAGTCATTGCACACTGGACAATTTATGGACCGATGCCCCTACCCTGCAAGTCTATCGAAGGACTGTGGAAGGAAACCACAGGAGCCAAAGGAAACCCACAAGAACATGTGGAGGACATGAACAGCTCCACAGATGCCCAGATGGGGGCAGGACTGTCTAAGCCACAACACAACTATGTGTCACCAAATATATAGATCTCAGATGGTAGCTGAGCATAGCATTAGATAATCAACGACTGTAAAACAGATAGATTGGGGTGACACTTATAAAACATACTTCTGGCAAAATACACAAACTATATAAAATAAGCAGTATTTCACATGGATGTTTTCGGGGAGTATTACAGGCGTCCGGTTCAATACCTCCTCCCTTGGTGTCCTGTGCAGGCCCGATTGCAGACCAGCAGGATGATCTTGTCACCTCCTACGTTCTTATTGGTTCCTGAAGCGGGCTTCACTGCTCCTTGCATATAAGAAGACGTCCGGTTGTGGTCTGTTCCATGTTTCAGGTTGTTCTGGTTTAAATTTGCATGGAGACTTCCTAAAATAGCAACCGTGCCTCAGTCATGCATTGTAGCTCGATGTTGTAGGTAAATCCGTGAGCCATGCGAAGCCATAATCGATAACCTGAAGTTAATACTGAGGACGAAGCACTCGCAGTTTCACTCTACTGACAAGCGAAGTAACAAATGCCTTCGTGTTTCCCTCTTTATTTCTATGCCATGAAACGGATTTCAAAAACGAGAGACACGGTAATAAATACCTCGTTGGGCACGAATGTTTTCAGGTCTAAATATCTCGGGTGTCTCGAACGCAAAGATCGAGTCGCTTTCCTGAATGATGTCGAGGTCTTCGTCGTCATCACAGAAGGAGCGATGGAAGCCGTCGTAATACATTTCTGTCAGGACAATCTAGGCAGAGGCAATCAATGTGCAATTAGGTTCCAATCAGAACATCAACCAGCCACAAAGTAACCAACAAGCTGGCAATGAGAAGGGGTCCGTTGAGTAAGTATTGATTCTACCTTAAAATGCTAAATGGCTGCAGGGCTGAGGTTGCAATATGGCTGACAAATGGCTGATTTTATTTAATTGCTGCTTGAAGTAGGAAAATAGATGCTTTGCACTCTGACAGCACACCTGATGTGCAGCTTAAAACAAATGTGATCAGAGACAGGAGAAAATAGGAGGTGTCGACCAATTATCCCCTGGAAACTTTCTTGGCTTCCCAATAAAAACCAGTAGTGAACATGCTGGTATGCACACACACACACATTATATATATTTATGGCTCAATAATAAGCATTGTTCCAACGAAATTTCCATCCCTCTTCGCCCCTCGCTCAACAAAGTAAAAAAGGCCAGCTGATTGGAGCAGAGCAATGCAGAAATGCTCCTATTTGCCGAATCTCCAGAGCCGAACTATCACAACACAACAGTCGGTGCAAAACTGTTCTTTTTTTTTCAAGCCTGACTCACCCACCGCCGCTTCGCTTTTACTAATAACGAAACAGAAAAAATGTAACATTATCTTCCCCATTTCACAGCCAACTGCAATAGTGAAACAAACCACCGACTTCACTAGAAGTCACAAAATCAACTATGCGTAAACTTGCACCACTAAAATTAATTTCATTAATTTAAACTCAACTGACAGATTATCACAATTACGTAAAATACCTACTTAACATCCTAAGCTTTAAACAGCATGTTTTCATATTGTTCATAATCAAAGTTACATAATAAGTTTTGGTACTGTTAACATATATTTTAAACAACTTCCTTCCATTAAAACATACATCAAGTGGCAAAAATCATACTGATGGCCAGTTCTGCTGTGTGTACTACTGTTCTTTACATTTATTTATTTCACAAACTCTGTTATTCAAAGCAATGTACAGTTCAGGCAGCAGGGTCAGCCCGTCCCTGGACCGATTGCCGTTTAAGGCCTTACTGAAGGGACCCATTGGTGACATCACTCTGCTGATCAGGGGATTTGAACCAGTGATCTTTCCTGTGTTCTATCCTGCTGGGCCACACACCGGCCCCTTTGCAGAAGCAGAATGTAGATTACAGAATATATAAAAAGAGGAGGAAAAAGACATGAGTTTCAATTTCTTCGTATAAATCGGAAATTCAACTTCTATATATGCTGGTGAAACAATATCAACGAGAACAGTGATCCAGCTCACTAGACTCAGTGCTGACACAAGCCAGAGAGTCAGGTGGGTCACCATGACAACCTCTTGCATTTCCCTATGGATGAATGTTAACAATCCTGTTTCAAATGCCCCGCCCACTCTGTTCAAAATAAAGGGGCCTTTAAATGTCTTATCACCCTGTTGTTATTTCATAATAACACAAGAGTCTCACTCTGTGGTAGTCAGCCACATAAAAAAAAACAAGCAGCATATTGTTTCTGGCACAATCGGCCCTGTCTTTGTCTTCAGGCAGCTGATAGGGCAGCCTTTGGTGCACATGGTGCTTTACGGCCTTCCATACAAGAGGTCGAAGCACTGTATTCAGTTTCTTGCCCCTTAATGACTTTGTTCTGCAACTGCCTCCAGAACGAATCAGTACTAAGGGAGTGACATCAGAAAGTGCACTATATTACAGGCATCTTCATCACTGAGGTCGATTTGCACTGCAACAATCTGATACATTAAAGACACATGTGACACGGTATGAATCACCCCTACTGTGATACAGTGCAATTCAACATGACTCGATTCAACACAATGCAATTCGATGTGATACGACTCAGACAAAAGAATATGATGCTTTGCAATTCAACACGGTGCAGATACAGACAGTTTATTCAATCTAAATATTAAATTATTAATCAAAAATTACTGGTCATATTTATGAATAATAAATAAGGCACGGGCATCTGCTAATAATTGTATATCAATAAATCAGATTTTATCAATGCAAATACGTTAGAAATTATGTATTCTGAGTTCATCCCAAATCATACCCAGTGCCCACTTTTTTTAATCAGGCTGATTGCCTCATGAACTTTTATGCCAGTGAATCTTGCCAGTGGTAAGCTGGATGTTAAGAGCATTATGCGCAGTGATTTTCACCCGATGAAGACTCGTTTGTCTTGCAGTGGTAATTCCTCCTGCCTGCCTATCCCAGTAAGATGAAACTCTGGTACCACACGGTGGACTGAGAGTAATGGTGATGACGGCAGCACCTGGTCAGAGGGGATCTTCGTCTCCATGGACACAGCATCCCTCAGCCTGGACACGGTGCTCTTCAGGGGCACGGCCACACCGATCCTCATGCAATGGGAGCGCTTCCCCTGGTACACCACAGTGACGTACAGCGGCCTACGGGGAGAAAACCGGCACAGTCTGCCAAATGGAAGGGAACGGCGGGCAAGTAGCAGGAGCCAGGCCAGCCACACGCAGGCAGGCCTTGCTGCTCATTTGACTCAAGCCCCATCCCAGAGGGACTACAGAACACGACGCTCACGTTTAAAATGGCACCATGTTGGCATTTGTCCTCCGGTAAAAGCCGGGGGCAGATTCGGAGCCACTTGAAAAATAACAAGCCATGGTACGCGAGCAGCAATTTCCGTTCTCGCCATTAAGGCAGCCGGGGAAATTACATCCGAGGTGTGAAGGCCAGGGTGTCACATTAGCATTGATGCTTGGTTCACAGTGAAGTTCTCTGTGAAACTCCTCCCAGAATTCCACGACACATAACTCCCAGAATTCATTGCAACTTTCAGCTAATGGCACATACCATTAAATGGCAAGCTGCTCTGAGGGAGCTTCATATGAAGATCTCTATAGCAGGACACGAGGCCATTACGGGTCCAAAGCTCTCAACAGCACAAGAACAACACTCCCCAAGACATTCAATAATGGTCATGCTGCGCTCAGACGTGTTAAGCTGCACACACGTAACCACACACACAAACACACACACATTCTAAGTTTCTCTCTGAGCAATAAACAACCCATCTGCAGGCAGAGCCAAGTGAAATGATTCCGTTTTTAAAATATACCAAAATCTTACTGCTGAATTGTAAACCGATTTGATGTTGTATGTTTACTCCTGATTTAAATGTTGTGCTTTTTATGTTTTCTGAGTTTTTACCCTTAATCCTGAAATAACTGCAATACAAAGTGAAAATGAAACTTTAAAAACAAAGAAGCATGTGCAAACCAAGTTGCAGACTTCAGGAAAAAAAGCAATATTTACTTCCATTTGAACTTAACTCACAAACATTAAAAATTAACTCACAACACGACAAACACGACCCACGTCGGTAATCGTAGCGCTACACAAACATCTGTCTGCACCACGTTTTATTCTTAGGCCAAAACTACTTTAGCCTGAAAGGTCTATACAAGAAAAGAAATCTGTCCCTAAAAGCTCATGCATACAGTGGCATAAAAAGAAGAGTCTTACTGCTCAAACAGAACAACTGGAAAAATGCTCAGTCTCACTTTTTTTGAAACTTGTTTTTCGCATAAATTCAAATTTGTCATAAAAGAATAATTTTTTTCCAGTTTTAACAATTAATATGTTGCCTTTGTTCTATTTTTAATTTAATATGGGTTTATATGATTTGCAAATCATTGCATTCCATTTAATTTACATTTTACACAGCATCCCAACTTTTTTGGAAACAGGGTTGTACTCCCAGGAAATACCAGCATTCCACAGTTCCAACCAAGTCTTGGCCCACAGGGTAGAATAAACCACTGTAACGACCACACACACACACACACACACACACACAGACCTGTACTCATATCTTCGTGGAGACCATCTATTCATTTCTATAAAAAACCCTAACCCCAACAATGACAACCTAAACCCCTACCCAGCCCTAACACTAACCATAAGTAACCAAACAAAATACAAGACAAGCATTTTCAGTTTTTTGATTATAGTCACAGATTTTTACAAAACTGAATTTCCCCTTGAGGGGACTGAAAAAATGGTCCCCACAATGTTAAAATAATTGGTTTTATCACATTGTAGGGACCACTCACACACTCACACACACACACACACACGAACAGTAATCACCAATCGATTTTTCAATTCCAGGGACTCGCCAACAAAAACTGTCCAGAGCTGGAGACCCCTTCTATCGCTAAAGGGGGGGAGCTTAAAGACTTCTTTTTAGTACTTGCATATGTTTGCCTGTGACCAGAACGGAATCCCCCTTGAACATTCTGGAGGTCCCCCTTTACCATTTTTCAAATTGACTTTCGTCAACTTACCAAGCACCTCTGTGGGCCCCCTGTGAATGCTCCAGAAATCACGGGTTGAAAACGACAGCTCTAAAACATATCTTTCAATTACACATTTAAATTCTCTGCAGCAATGGAACTCGAGTCAATTAATTATTCATGAACCTAATTTTGCATTTTACAATTATACACATGTCACGCACTATGCCATGAGCAACACAAGCAAACCCATTTAATTGTATAAATCTCAAAGCCTTAATGACTAATGAATGACAATCAATTCAGGAGCTTAGAGGCGAGACCAGTCAACACTGAAAGTTAACATTGTTTTTTCTTAACCCTAAGACAGAAAAAGTTCTGCCCAAAATAGTTTCACTCTATAACTGGAAGCCTGACGCCACGGAAGGATGACGAGTAAAGTGCCAGGGTGAAACTACTAGTAGTCTGATAGACAGATAGGCAAAATAACTTTTAGAAGCACAAGACTTAAGGATGAAAACATCTGGAGGAGCGAGAATAGCAATAGGGACAGCACTCGTCAACTCTCAAGCATTAAGGAATACAACAGCTACACTAAGATCACTAACAATTATTTTTAGCTCATTCCATTCCATTTCTATTTATTTTCTCAGAGGTTGTTTAAAAGTTATAAGCCAGTAAAACTAAAACTAAAAGAAGCAAGAATAGTGAACCGTGATCCTAAAAAGAGTCATAAGTCTTTGCTAGCTAGTCAAGTTTAAAGGCCAATCAGAGTCATAAGTGTATGATAGCTTAACTGCTGCAATACCACAAATGATGTGAAATAAACTGTGAATTGCAGATATTACAAAGCAGCGAGGAGACAGGGACATGGAGGGCTTACTTCCTGTAAGAGTACTACATCCAAATTCACATAAGACAAGGGTCACAGATGGTCAGGGTGTACTTCCTGTAAGAGTACTACATCCAAATTCACATAAGACAAGGGTCACAGATGGTCAGGGTGTACTTCCTGTAAGAGTACTACATCCAAATTCACATAAGACAAGGATCACAGATGGTCAGGGTGTACTTCCTGTAAGAGTACTACATCCAAATTCACATTAGACAAGGGTCACAGATGGTCAGGGTGTACTTCCTGTAAGAATACTACATCCAAATTCACATAAGACAAGGATCACAGATGGTCAGGGTGTACTTCCTGTAAGAATACTACATCCAAATTCACATAAGACAAGGGTCACAGATGGTCAGGGTGTACTTCCTGTAAGAATACTACATCCAAATTCACATAAGACAAGGGTCACAGATGGTCAGGGTGTACTTCCTGTAAGAATACTACATCCAAAGTCACATAAGACAAGGGTCACAGATGGCCAGGGGAAACACTTCTATTCAAGTTGAAAGGACATACCTGGTATGAGGTAATGGGATGGGCAGGGAGATACAGAGGAAGGGATCAAAGGTGTTGCTCTGTTTTTGGCAATGAGGGCAGGTGAGCGAAGACCTGGAGGGAAGAATGGAAAAACATACATTAAAGTCAGGACAAGTTTCTGCTGTAAACGCATTCAACTGAACGAGATGGCGGACCAACCCCACCGTACCTGTACTGTGCCTGAAAAAGCTCCTGCACAAAAGAGCCAGCCGTTGGCAGCGATGGTCCTTCCGAAGCCGCATCACTGTCCTCCAATGGGGGCTGAAAGAGGGGGAAGGTGTGATGAAGGAAAACCAGAGCAGAAAAAGGGCTGATAGTTCCCAACATAGGCTGGGCTGTGGGTGTGTTAAACACGCGCAAATTGTCCAGACCTAAGAGCATCATTAACCCTTTCATGCACTAAAAAAAAAAACAGATTGAAAAGGTTTTCGATCGTTTTCCTAAACCACACTGAATTTCATGGGCAGTATTGAACAGACATTTTCTTAGATGAAACTTAGCCGTCTGACATCCTTAGCTGTCAATTCTCCACAAACCTAATAGTATTTTAAATGTATCTAAAACAGCCTTAAATCACCTGTTAACAAGCGTGGACACCACAAACGAAAAGGTTAAATCAATTTTATTCCCTCACCTTGGTGTTCATTTTTGCATGCAACAAAAACTCAAAGGGTCTAGAGACAGACCTAGAGGCCTTAGGACACATGTTTGCAAAGCAAAAAAAAAAATCTGAATGAATCCACATTATATCTAATAGCACAACAGTCAGCCTATGCATGATATATGCATAATGCATTTTGCTCGGGGCCACGAGCAGATTCATGTCACACGCGAGACTGAAGTTTTGGCGCTTGACTCTGAGGAGTTTGTCAAGGTTGTAAATTAGAGCAATGTACGGCTCACCGCTTGTGCTCTTATGGCCAAAGAATTTCCTCAAAATCTAACCCACGACTCCCTCCTGAGTCATAACACCCAGAGAAGGCTAGACGGGTCACATGCAGACAGTGCAGCTCTGCTGACCTTGACGGAGGTCCTGCAGCTGGGGTTGACAAGTATGTTGAGGTCCTCGTGCACGCGGTCGAGCAGCCAGAGGAGGAACTCCTGTGCATCATGCTGGGAATTACCTCTGAACTGCGTGGCACTCTTGGAAACGACGTTCTGAATAAGACAAAGAGGAAGAGGCGGCAGGGAAAAAGGTGAAGGTGGACAGTTAGTACTGAGCTGCTAGAGCCCATTCAAAAAAATCCACGTTCAAAAAAGTTCAATATATATTAACCTAGCGGTGTGACCTTTAAGAATACATCTTTGTAACCTGAAGATTGCTTGTCCTAGTAGAAGTTCTGCAGGTTTATGTCCAGAAGCTCAGCAGTTCACAATCGACGCGATGGCAAGCAGTCGTACCATTTTTGGGCCCTTTGCCTCGGCCTTAAACCCTTAGAACTACTCCAGAGGTGCAGGATAACTAACCCTCCAAGCTCCTCGCTGACCTATTTGTGCATTTCACAGGACAGCAAGATGAAAACCAAAGAATTTCTGTGTACCCAGAACCGTACTTAATCATCATTATTATTATTATTACTATTACTACTAGTATGAATCATCAAGAGATGCAAAAGGTTTACTATACTGCAGAAATATAATAATAATTATTCATTATTATAATTATTATTATTGTTATTATTATTATCATTATTATTATTATTATTAATATAATAATAATATATTTCTGCAGTATGCAGGTTAATTGCCAGAACTATTAAATTGTGATATTTATGCTTCAAGGTTCTCCATGTAAATCATGCATACCTGAAAATGACCTGGATATTACAATGAAATACTCCATTCAAGGACAGTACAAACAGTAATCTAAGATTTTACATGATGCTCAAACAAGAACACAAATAAATTCCCCGGAACCGGCAATCATATGAAGTCACTACACTCTGAGTAATGCACACAGAAAACTTCATCACTTTGAAGTGTCTTGTTGATGGTTAGACAGATACTTGTTTCAAGCAGGTGTAATATAGCAAGGAATAAAGACAAGAAACCGATGGATACAATTCAGGGAGCTTGTTTTTGTTCAGTGCCCAGCCAATATAGATTATCTCTGTGTGACAAATCTTACTGTTATGAGTCATATCTTTCTGTTTTTTAGATGCCGGAAGACCTCACATGAGATTAAAGGAGATCGCACATGAGATTAGAGATCTCACGACAGGTTTGACAAAGGTCTCCAGACTGACTCACTCATGTGGATAAATACACACGAGAAGGTGTGTAGGAGGGTCAATCCAAAGATTACCAGGAAACGACAAAGTCCTTTTGGCCAATCGGGGCTCACACAGATAACCACCACATCTTCCATTTCAAACCACTGAACATTCACCATGCCTGACAGAACATGGCACCAGTCAAATGCAGAATTACTGAGAATTTTTCACAGCCAGGAAAAGAAAAAGAAAAAAAACAAATCAGGAAACAAAACATAGAACAAACTTTAAACAGATTCTGAAAAGGTTTTCTGGGACCTCAAGATACTAAATAGTACAATGTGGTTTAGGAGGACTGTGGCTGGCTGTGTTTACAGGTGGTGGTGGAATTGGGAGGAATTGTAGCCATGATGGAATAACATGGCCCACAAGAGGCTCTCTAACTGCGGGCTTACAACCTGAGGCCCAAGCCCCCCTGTGGGGCTTCTGCAGAAATTCATCATAAGTTGATGAATGGTAAATATTTAAAGGTAACCCCCCCCCCCCCAGTCCTAAATTCTGAGCCACTTATGTGATTCATTGTAAGTTGGTCAAATGTAAATATTAATGGGGGACCAACCCCTCCCCCCTGGTCCTATACTCCAGCTACTAATGTGATCACAAATTAGTGGAAGGGGGATCCGCAGCTCTGGTGCTTATATTTAGGTGTCCCTAGGCAAAGAAAGATTGGAAACTTCCTGTTCTAAATGATCACTACTAACAATAAAACTAGGGCTCTACGTTCCTACAAGGCTTCCCCACACAATCTAGGTCACAAAACAGTCAATCAGAGGGAAAAGAAGGAGTAAGTCTATTTAGTGTAGTGCTACAGGGCTCATTATATATCTTTACTGCGGGTCGACATAGCCTGTCGTGAGGTTTACGAGCGTCTTGCCACAAAAAAAAAACCCAAGGCTTATCAATCAACAGTTCAAAATGCATAAACTGATAAAAAATGTTTGCGGTTAGAGATAACTTCAAAAAACACCCTTCTTTCACAAGTATTTTAAACAAACCACATTGTCTGAAAAAAGGTCACATCAGGGGAGCCGATGTAGGTGGAATTAAGGCTTATGCTCGATGTTGATTAAGTATTATTTTGGTTGTTTACAGGAAAAGGGTGGCATGTCTTGGGGCTCTGACTGGGGAGGTTTGCATGGTCTCGCATGCAGGTTTCCTCCTGCAGTCCAAAAAACATGCAGTTCGGCTAACGGCCATCTTTAAATTGCCTACAGATAATCATGGCATGAGTAAAGGCCATGTAATCCTGGATGTACCCCAACCTGATGCCCTATGCTGCCTGGGATAGGCCCCAGGCAACCTGTGACCCAGCAACAGTTAAGGGCTTGGAAGATGGATGGATTTACAGAAAGACAGTGAGCCCAGGTAAGATGCGAGGCCTCACACTGGGGAGTAAACAATCTATATTAAATAATCTCGTTGGCAGCCAGAGGAACAAAGAGACAGAAATAGCAGCAATGTCAGGAATAGGCTGTGTAGTACGGGACTCAGTTCAATATGTTCCCCAAAATATTTCCTTGGAGCGAGCAGGGCAGGACGCAGGTGAACCTCTACTAGGTGTGACCTGGAAACAACCCTGTCCTCATGCGCATCAGCACATATGGGGCTCATACTGAGAATGTTCTGACTAAAGTGAAAATAAGGTGAGGTTTTGGCCACTGTATTGTGTTACAGCCCATCTACTGTTCCCTGCAGTGTTACCTTTAAACAAACTGGGCCCATGATCAAAAACAGTAATAATGCCGTTTACGTACATAATCGGACCTATTGGCGATGTCCCTTCAGCAGCTAGAAGTTTTAGCTCTAGCTTTGATTGGGCCGTAAGTTCACCTCTGCATGGCTTCAGTTCATTAAGGCCACCATCATGCTGACACTTGAAGAGCAGTGTAAACAGAGCACAAGATTTAGTTTCACTGATTGTGCCATTCTTTCTCCTGCAACAGCCCCTGGAACATCTCTTGTGGCCAACAGTCACACAGAAGTGCAAACCCTGGTCCTCCTGCCTGCAGATGCGCTCCACATTCCAGGGGGTGGCAATCACTCCTAGGCTGCTCTAGTCCTGGCCAACCAAGAGGAAGGCGGGGGGAGGGGAAACCAACCATTTACATTCTGGTAAATGCAGCCATCAGCAAATACAGACCGCAGAAGAATTTGGACAGTCCTTCGTACCACACATCTACGTCTTACTGTTTTTTTTTTTGGCTTCTAGCAGCTCTGAAGGGAACTCTCTAGTTTACCTCCTCTGCCTACAAACTCCGTTTTGGGGAAAGGGTGCCGTGAAGCGTACTTCAGCAGGCCTAGGCTATATCGGCAACAACATCACTCAGCTGCAATACATGCACTGCACTGATCAATCGGTTAGGAAGACCGGACCGCTCTTCTTAAAATGGCATTTATTCAATATAATCTTAGACATACATTTTAACAGCATCAAAAATTAAACAACATTGGGAATGCCTTTATCTGGCATGCAGAAGTGGGACATTATCCCACACACTAAATTACAGTAATAATGAAGTTCTCTAGAATATCAGGCAGAGCACACACACAAGGCTCAGTATCCAATTCACCGCTGGAACAGTAGGATCCCAAAACACCGTAAAAAAAAAAAAAAAACGTCAAAGCCAAAAATTAAGACTACTTAAATGGTGGAAGATTTTAAAGTGGGATTAGGTACTGCAGTAGATTGTACTTAGGTCTGTTTATTTGCCAGATGACTCACCCCAAAGAAACATGCAGGTCAGGACAGAGAATAAGAGGTTTAAGGAACAATAAGGCTGGTCTTATTACAGCAGAACCTTTAGAAAAGCATTTCTGTACATGGAGAGTATGTTTCAATATACAGAATGAAAATAAGACAGGGAATAAGGTGCCTCTGTATAACTCAAACTATGCATGTAGGCCTATTCTATGTGTTGTAATGTTCTGTCTCCATTATTTTGCTTTACTTGGGTTCATTTAGGTTTTATGTTAAGTGCTTAAATTATGTATTAAAACTAGCCTAAGGGCTAGTGCGACAGAACTGAGAAAATGTTTTATCGACAAACTTTTTAAGGTTCTTGGTTACTTTTCTACTGCATCTCGGAACCCAAATACACCCAGTGTTTCAGCTGACAGAGTCAGTCTCGCAAAACCACAGCCAAAATAAAACTTTGGGTCACTGTCAACAACAACTGGAAGTAAACACAGTGAACTGAAGTTGCACCAGAGAGGAAGAAAACATTCCCTCAGCAACACAAAAATGCAAAATACAGAAACTTAGAAAGCAGAGAGATTGCAAGAAAGAAAATTAGGTAGTGAAGGCAGTGGGTTATAGCATGACTGTATGACAGCCCTGTTGGTCATGGTTTCAAAGCTGCCCTCAGACCTGCCTGTGCAGTGTTTGCACGTTCAGCCAGCCCGTCAGGGTTTGCTCCAGGTACTCTGGATCCCACTCACGTTCCACAGACGGGCTGAATTGGTGACTGTAATTCACCTTTAGTACAAGTGAATGAACATACACACACAACAGCCATGTGTCTCCCAGACCTACGGTGCAGAAACTGCCCAAGAACATCTAAGGAACCTCAGGTGATGTTCAAGCCATGAAATGCTACTCTGAAGACAATCCAGGGCAAGAAACCAGTAGGCCCGCATGCACCGTGTGCCATGACAAATTACTCTTGTTTCAGTCATCAAAAATATCTGCAGATTGTGTCACAGTAGCCCTTCTATTGTTGTGTACCAGACAGGATAGCCTTCATTCACTTCCCACGTTGACGAGTCCTGACTGCCCAGTCCCCTGTTGGCTGTTCATGGTTTCTCTAATCACTCCCAGTAGGTCCTCAGCACGGCTGACCATGAGCTCCCTACTAGCCTTGCTGTTTCAGGGATGCTCTGGCCCAGTCATCTGACCATTATGATTTGGCCCCTGTTAAAGTTACTCATATCTTCATCCCTGCCCATTTCCTCTGCATTCAACATAGAATACCGCATGTAAGCTTACTGTCTAATATTTCGCAGACCTTAACATGCATTGCTTTCACTAGATAATCAACAGTATTCTCTCTGAGTGGGGGATGGTCATAAAATTTTGGCTCATCAGTATATACCGAACAGGATTTATTTCAGACTAAAATTAAACAGAAATCAGACTCGACACCTGACAGACCATAAATATATCAAATATACACTAATCAGGAATAATATTAAAACCATCTGCCGAATATTGAGTAGGTCCCCCTTGTGACCCCAAAACAGTTCTGACGCATCGAGGCATGGACTCCACAAGACATCTGAAGGTGTCCTGTGGTATCTGGCACCAAGACATTACCGGCAGATCCTGTAAGTTGTGAGGTGAGGCCTCAATGGATTGGACTTGTTTGTCCAGTACATCCCACAAATACTCAATCGGATTGAGATCTGGGGAATTTCAAGGCCAAATCAACACCTTAAACTCTTTTTCATGTTCCGCAAACTATAACTGAACAACTTCTGCAGTGTGGCAAGGTGCATTATCTTGCTGAACGAAGCCACTGCCATCAGGGGAATACTGCTGTCAAGAAGGGGTGCACTTGGTCTACAACAATATTTACGTAGGTGGTACATGTCAAAGTAACATCTACATGAATGCCAAGACCCAGGTTTCCCAGCAGACCATTGCCCAGAGCATCAAACTACCACGGCCAGCTTGCCTTCTTCCCATAGTGCATGTTGGTGCCATCTCTTCCCCAAGTAAACAACGGACATGAACCTGGCCGTCCAAATGATGTAACAGAAAATATGACTCATCAGACCAGGCCACCTTCTACCATTGCTACATGTTCCAATTCTGTTGCTCACGTGCCCATTGTAGGCGCTTTCAGAGGCAGAGAGGGGTCAGTATGGGCACTCTGACTGGTCTGTGGCTATGTAGCCCCTACCACAACCTACTGTGTGTTCTGACACCTTTCTATCAGAGCCAGCATTAACTCAGCGATACGTCCTACAGTAGCTCTCCTGTGCGATCGGACCAGTCAGACCAGCCTTCACTCCTCACGCGCATCAGTGAGCCTTGGGCACCTACAGTATGACCCTTTGGCAGGTTCACCATTTGGCACGGCTTGGACGACTGTTTGTAGGTACTGACTGCAGCATATCGGGAACACTCCGCAAGACCTGCCTTTTTGATGACGCTCTGACCCAGTCATCTAGCCATCACAGTTTGGCCTTTGTCAAAGGCACTCAGATCCTTACACTTGTTCAATTTTTCTTCTTCCAACACATAAATTTCAAGATCTGTCTTTTTATTGTCTTGACGGGTGCCACTGTAACAAGATAATCGGCGTTATTCACGTCACCGGTGAGTCGTGTTAATGTTATGGCTTATATAGTATAAATTTAATATGGTTACATATACAACACATATTGCCGTACATGTCCAGGTGTGGCAAATAGTACATTACAAACATACATCTGTCGAGAAGTCAGCTTGGCTGAGCATCCAAAGAGTGACCAATAACAAGTGTAAGTAGCACTAGATCAGCTGCAGGACACCGTCCAAACAGAGCTTAGACATCCTTGATTGATTAGCGATTAAACCAGGGTAGAGAGAACCTGTCCAGTGTTCCATGTAAGTGAGTTATGGCACATAGGTTACCCCGCCCCCCAAAACAAGAAGTTAGGGGGGGTTACATATATATGTGTGTGTGTGTGTGTATGTATATATATATATATATATATATATATATATATATATATGCACACACACATATCCATAAGGTCTTCAGGTAGCTGGAGATTCAGCGTTAAGGCATGAAAAACAGCGTCTAGCCAAAGAGATCAAAGCACTTCAGTAGAGTAGAGCTTCTTTTTAGGTCTTCTGAGGTGAGGTCACCAGGGAGCCACTATAGGGAGCCCATCTGCCGCATGTTAAAGCCAAACACACAGCACTGAATAAGCCAGTAGTTCTTACCTACTTACCTTGAACTCTCGGCTGTGTTGAGGTGTGTATTCAAACGTCCATAAAGCCCGAACTAGCCCAGAGAGTTGCTCTGTGACCTCCCCTTTTCCTTGAGGGCTCTTTCGTGGCAGAAACACACCATTAGCCTTGGATTTGTCATCCTTGTCTTCCCCGCGATACTGCTCCAGCGCCAGGTACTCGGCGAAGAGCTCTGTGTTGCTAAGACACTGCAAAATCGCGTTCATAAAACAAGTGTTGCCGTGATTCTTGAGGCCAGACACGCCTGGGACTTTGTCCCCGAAGAGAAAGCTGCAACTGCCACCATCGCTCCTGTCCAAAGGTACGGCTGCCCCGGTCTTAAAGGAGGTGAATCCTCCATCATCCTTTTCATTCTCTGTGGTATGCTCTTCCGTGCCAAAATGAGACAAGGTAGAGAGGGTCCGAAGGACTCGGTTCATAAAACTGCCCACTGATCGGACAGAGCCCCTCTGAAACAGCTTCTTGCTGAAAGATTTCTTCTCTTTAGTTGCTGCTTTAGACATGATGGCAGTTCTTGGATGATACAAAGGAGAAACAACTGGCACACAACCCGGCCAGGTAAAAACTTCACTGGGTCGTTGCCATAATACCCAAATACTAAGGAAGCTTCCTATAAAAATGTCTACCCCACCTTGTCAAAAATAAGTTCAGTCTCAATAATCATGGTTACAAATCTTTTCCAGTCCAGATTTTTTTTTTTAATCCTTAATCAAAAGAATCCGTGTCCCTTTATTTACATGCTCTGCAGGCTCCTCACATCTTTGTGGTCGTCCCGGGACTAATCGCATCGGCAAGTCTGTATCAGGCAGAGTGTTTGATAGATGCTTAATAGATCCCGTTAAGTCATTTTGGTGAGCATATTAAACACGTCAAATCGGAAAGATGACAAGACTTAACCAGCTAACGATCGAGATATACAAATCTGATACACTTCACTGCATAACCTTGCGGGCTTTAGCGGGAGGTTACCGGGCCGTATCGGAAAGTACAGTCCATGCATCCTTTAGACAAACAGTAACACTACGAGACACGACCATAGGACTGACCTCTTCATTTCCACTGGACTCATGTATTATTAAACAAACCGCAGCTCCACCCCTTGATCGGCATTCCTTGCTTTTTCCTATATTAATTGCAAATAAGCATATTTATCCCAAAGCTAATTCCCGGCGCCAGTGTAATTGATTCTTATCTCCTCCCCGGTTAGCGATTCTCCAAAATTGCTGCCAGTGTTTACGCCTCTTTTGCCGAGACGCCAGCTAAAGAAAAGAGACCCTCTCTCAGATCCCACCGCAGACACAAAAGGGCCGTTTCCTGGAGGGGGGAGCTGGATAGACGGGCGCCGTGGAAAACGCATATTTCCTGAGGCATCCGATGCGGTTCGTCGGTGCTGGCCAGGCTGGAAACTGGAAGGTTAATCCCGATCGGTGATCCATTGAGGCGGAGGCCCCGTTTTCTCCATCAGCTGAAATCACTGACACCGCAGGCAGGGCGGTGGTGGCGTCTGACGTCACGGGCGGGCGACCGGCGTGAAGCCGAGGGGCCGCAGGTATCGGGCCCGCCACCCGCTGGGAAGGAGCGAGGGCGTGCCGATCGGGATCGCGGGGGACCCCCGACACCGCCGCCCTCCGCCTCTCAAAGCCGTGCTGCTAGTCGGCGTAGCTGGAGCAAGGGACGGTGAGCTGGGCATGGGCTTTGCGGCGAGCAGCGTGCGGCATACCGGGAACATGGCTGATGTGTGAATAATCATCAGATTTACAGTGTTACAAAGCTTATGCCGTGTATATTTTAATGTTATTGCTTACCTGTATACTTTGTTTCAGTAACATGTCTTTTTCATGTGTTTAACCTGTATTTCTTGTGTATTTACTGAGGGTATCCTATTCTAAGTAAAGATGGTCACCTTGGTCTTCGCAGTGCCGTACAGCGTCTAAATAAATACTTTCGAAATTTAATTCAGGCATTTGTGTGACTCCTGTTTTAAGCATTGTAACCTTCTCAAAAGCAGAAGTATTGGGTTTCTCCACTTTTTGTGTCTTGTTTTTTTTTTTTTTTTTAATCATTCGTTTGAAGATAATGATTCTGGTGTCCACTGCATTTTAGTACACCACTTACATATATTTATATCGCTGTAATATGTAGGTGAAATTTCGTAATGTTTTGTAGTCCTTTTTCAGAATGTTGTTGTGCAAACTGCTTTTGTTCTAATAGACTTTATCAGGTACCTCCGTGCTAACAACGAAATAAAGTGTTCTCTGGAATCACTATTACTAAACAGGCAGGGTTGGTACTTTGTTTACAATAATTCAGGGCAAATGCAAAATAATATCCCTCTTTTTAAGTTTAAAAGCTCCAAACCAGTCATGTCTAAAAATCCAGTACGAAAACCTATACATAGCTATTAGCTACATATGTAGGCCTAACAGTGCAACATTACAGTACAAACCTCTCCAACAAAATTTTTTCGCACAAAATGTTAAGCTTTCAAAATTTAGCAAAAAATTTGAATCTCATCTCCGCTGCAGAGTCATATTTAGCGGGGGATTCCTGGGGGAAAATGCGCATGTGTTTATGTACAGGCCTAAACTAAAACTGAAGGAAATATATTACGTTATCCTCGATTTTCCTCTGCCAAAAAAATATATGTACAGTATGTGTGCGCGCTTGGAGGTGAATCTTGTAGTCTTCTGGCTTTTCATGGTGCTTTATACGCTTACTAATGCACGCAATGCATCTTGATTACTATTTTTCTTATTGGCATTTACGTAAAGTCAGCCTGGATGGTATCTAATGTTTTACATTTCCCCGCTTATGATGGATGCATGTAAAGAAAAAGATGCAAGACAAAGTGTTTGGGCGCAGCAGGCAAAAAAAAAACCAAAAACATTTCAGGTCCAGAAAGTAAAAATCCAGACCGAGATTTTATTTCAACCAACCAGTAGAGTGCTCTTGACTGCGACTGTGTGCGCTCAGCTGGTTTGTTGAAACTAAATCTTGGTGTGGATTTTCACCTTCTGGATCTGAAAAGTCTGCCTCTGCGTATTAGCACAATCAGGTGGGATGGGTACAGCAAACATAGGAGATAAGCAGGCTTTTGCCAAGATCTTCTTTGCAGCTGCCTCCAGTAAGTCTAGACCTGGACCAGTACAGCTCCAGCAGTGTGAAAACTATCCAGTTTCCCTACAAGGATTAATAAATTAAAACTGTTTTATAAGCACTTTTATTGAGAGTGAAGACATTGTAAATTAGTATACATTTATTTTTCACGACGACCGGAAAAAAATGATAGTGCCCCGATGTGTAAATATGTAAAAGCTCCCAGAAGAAACTGGGTGGGGGAAGAGAATCCATTGCCCTGTTCGGCAGATCAAAGTGAGGTGACCGTAACAGCAAACAGCAGTACACAGATAAAGGAAAGTGATACGTTTAATGTCACAGAGAATCTTTCAGTGCTGAACTCAGCCGGGTCTCACACAGGAAACGGTGACAGAAGCAGTTTCAGCCTCAGTTTCTGCTAAGAGCACGGTGTAAAAAACATCCTCAGGAGGCAGCAGGCCTTCCGCAGCAGGGGACAACAGAATATGGCGCTTTGTCATTATCATTAACTCATTTAAGGAAGGTCTGCCCTGCCACGTGACGAGCCAGGTGCAGGCGGAGCGTCTGAGCACGCCCGCGTGCGGCCGGAAGGCCAGCCTTCAGTACTCCAGGCCCCTCATGGCGGCGACCGTAGAGGCGAGTCTCCGGGACAGCAGCTTGGAGGCCTGCCTGTACTCCTCGGGCTTGGCTTTCAGCAGGGTGGCGATCTGCTGCAGGGTCCGGGAAGGCTGCATGCCCAGGGCATCCATCACATTGCTCAGGTAGTCTGCACAACAGGAGCATTCACAGTTTATGCATGTACCCGATGTAACTCCCGGTTATTTTCTGTTTAACTCCATCAGTCCTACTATAAAAATTGGTGGGGATTGGTGATTTTATTTTAAATGTCTGTGTGCTAAAATTACGGCTTGTTGGGTGACTGTCAGAGTAA
>JAODKE010000101.1:21498890-21509418 GCA_026779605.1 Mormyrus hasselquistii | reverse complement strand
AAATGCGTGGCAATTGGTTTCTATCGTCTGCTTGTGAAATTTGTGAACGCCGGCAGTGGAATTTACACAGGAAAATATATCAGCATAGAAGGGGAACAGATCAGGGCCTAATAGCGGCATCTTCTTAACTGAAGTGCGTCTTCTTAATTGGACCTTTTCACCAGTAATCAGACGTCAGTAAAAGCAGGAGACGCTCCGTACATGTGGGAAAGACTCAAAGCAGATTTAGCTTTTGAAAGTTTTCAGCTTCAGTGTCGCAAAATAATGTGATGCGGCAAGACATCGATTTCCCTCACAAGAAAGAGAAAGTGACACGCGGGGCAATAAGAGTGGATGAATGCAGAAGAGAAAAATATCATTGTAGCTAATAAATAAACAGAGTGAGAGTGAGATGGAACTATTGCCCTTGCTATGTCTGTGCTTCCTGGCAATTGGCTTCTGGCTTCTCTGCTCAAGCAACGAAAACACATAGACGTACTCGGAGAGATAAGGTGCAGATGAGAATGTTGAGAACTAGTGCAATGAATGGGAACAGGAATGTCATTTATTAGCATAGTGTAATGAGAAGAGAAAGGACCAGGAGATGGTTTCTTCAGCCTATAAAAAGCAGGATGTTTATTATTATAAAAGACAGGAAAACAAATTCCAGCTGCTTCTAAGACAAAAGTGGCTCACTTACACTCCTGCAGGAAAAAAAAAAAAATCTTCAAAATAAAAACACTTGTGCCCTGAGAATTCTGACAGTCTAAGAATTCACTACACGGGACTGTTTTTAAGTGCTTGCATTATTAGAAGTTCTGAGGATTGCAGGCTCATAGGGGTCGAACCAAAAATAAAAGGAAAAGCTTCATTCTGCTTTGCTGATCAACCCCCCAAATGGAAAGACACCATTAATAAGCTGCTTCCAAATAGACCAGTGATGGCCACCTGCTTTCTGTAATGGCCATAACACAGGCTGTGCCTTCAGAGGCCGGTTCCCAGTGACCTCCTTCATGTGAAATTGTCCCATCTTCCGGTTTCTACTTCACCTCATGCCTGCTCATACAAAGAAAAATCCGGTCATGGATACGCCTGTACATTTATAGCAGCCAGTCAGGTAGCATATGGCAAATTAGTTGTAATTGAGTTTCTTGAGAATTATTTATGCCCACTTATTACTTTTTAATGCAAACTCTGAGATTGTTTCCTTTTGGCAAAATTTGGAAGAAAGGGACTATACTATTCAACAGTTTGTGATTAGTTGTATTTTAAATATCTTAATATTGTATTTTTCCATACTATAGAAGTTATTGGCCAGTTGACATATACAATCATATTCCCTTTGCTTTTAACTTCCACAGGCACCACGGATGAGATCTCTTGTGTAAATGATTATTTGTTTACAATAACCTGCATAGTAAGAATCTCCAAAGGCTCCGATCATATCAGAAACATTTCATACTGGCTCGAATTTCAGCACTTTGGGTAAGGCATACTTCCTGTATAATTATACCTGATTTGGATGGTTAAACAAACGTGAATAAATTTGCAGTCTTGAAGCTAAAGGTATTGAAGGTAGATTTGAGGATAGTGTCTTTGTAAGTTATAATATAACATAACAGTCCAGAATTATTTTTACAATAATCTGTCATATACTCTCTTTTGTAAACAGAAAAATATTCAACTGTTCACTTGCAAAAATACTGGATAATTACCAATGTACATTTCAGTCTCCGGAAAGATTCATAGATACGGAGCATTTTGTCATAAAGCTCCGGGATAATTTGCGGACTGCCATGTTAGAAAATATATACAGGCCAGCAAAACACAGTAAGTTTTATGTCAGTGTCTTTTCTAAGGTCCAGTTCCATGGAAGGTAACCTCATGAGCATGTCTTATGGACTGTAACATCAGGGGTGCAGCCCACCCCACATTGGCCGGCATGGAGAACTGACTCATCGATGGGCTTTGACCTTGACCACAGCTTACATCTTGCTTTTTGCAAGCAAGCACACTCTTTTTTTTTCTATAATCTTAGCTTGTCTGGGGGGTTGGGCAGCCAGTTGACCTTGGACCCCCAAAGATTTTTTTTCTCCGTCTGGGAGTTTTTGGTTCCTCTCTTCTGTTGTTGTATTTCTTTCTTTCTTTCTTTCTTTCTCTTTCTTTCTTTCTTTCTTTCTTTCTTTCTTTCTTTCTTATTGCATTATTCTGTATAAATGATGCCGGAATGTATTGCAGCACATCTGTATAAGTGCCTTGGGGTGACTGTTATGAAAGCTACGGAACTGAACTGCGATCAAGGCAGCTGAAGTAAAATTTCCTCAAGTGTCAAACTGAGCGATAACCCGTTTCTGACCATTATCAGGGTTTATGTTTAACCTTCATTCATAAAAGTTTTGAAATGTCCTGCCATTTCCTCTCCATTATATGTCTGCCTGACATCTGGTTTCTTTTTCTAGTTAAACCAGTAGCACCCTGCAACCTAAGCGTCCACTGGTTTCCTGGTGGCTATAATTTCACTTGGCAGAACAGTTATGAAAATATTCAGCCTCGGGTTTTCCTGATAAAGTATCTGAAATACAGACTTAAGTACTACAGAAGTGGAGATTCAGATGATGTAAGCTTTCCCAAACCACTTTGATTGTACAGCAAGAACTGATTTTTCACTTGACATTTGTGACCCATCGATTATTTTTTCATATCGTGCTTTTCCTGCTCATAGGTGACAGAGGTAGAGTTATCTGAGAAACTAGTTCAGGTTAAAGACCTGAGGTTGGAACCAGACAGAATGTACGTAGCGCAAGTGTCCTCTAGTCCCACCGCGAGACACTACTGTGGGCAATGGAGTGACTGGAGCCCAGCTGTAAAGTGGAGGACCAACAAACGACAGGGTGAGAGTAAGCACCGCCGAAGCCTGAGCACAATTACGCTTCATGAATACTGTTTACAACATGATGTATCTGCTGACGGTTTCCCTGTCTCCAGATGCGCTGCTGTTACCTGGACTCGCTGCATGTATTGCATTTGTCATAATGCTGTTTTTATGCCTCTGTCTGAAAGCAAGGTAACCAATATTCATGATACAGAAGTTAAGGCCATGATAATGATTGTTGATCCACAACATTTTTTACTGGAAGTTTCACTCGGAGAATTTCTTATTGCATTTTGTTGTACATGTTGTGTGCAATGACCATAAAGTATATTTTACTCTGTTGTATTCTGTTCTGTTGTAACCTGTACTGTACTGTAGGCTAAACCTAAAAAAGTACTCCAGTGTTCCAACACCAGAACCTTTCTTTCAATCCCTCTACAATACATATAAGGGAGATTTCAAGGTAAGGATGTTTCTTTTTACAGTAATTTTCCCCCACATTTTTCTGTACTTTGGAACTTGCCCTTTAATATGTGTGTTTGTCACTGTAGAGCTGGGTCATGTCTCAAGGAAATCTGGGAAGACCATTAAATATAGAGGAACCCTTGAAACTCGACACCTTGGTTGTGGCCCCTCCCATAAACCACAAAGAAGGCTATATTCTGCCCCCTCTCCAACACATACAGACTTACACCACCTATGTCAATCCATGGGTCAACACCTATGGCGTAGACCCACAGGACTCCCTGTTCTCCGTCCCCTTCCTGGTGCCTGAGATCAGTGTCATGGTGGGTGCTGCCCTTCTGAAGCACACAGGCCCTGATGTAGGTGACTCAAGATTTGGGGACCTGCAGTGTATCACAGGCTACAACGATAATTACTGCACGCTCACTGCTACAGGCAATGAGCTCATCCCCAGCGAAGCACCAGAGGAAGATTGCAATAGCACATTGCAGCTCACAGAGCTTTAATACTAGTCATATTTCAGATGGGGACTTGCAGTTTGTGGAAATCTGGACAAGATGAATACACATTAGTCTTTGATAACATACAAACCATCCATCTATTATTGCAGGATCACAAGCTTTTGCAATTCCACTATCTGAAATAAGCAGAATTAATGCTGAATTTACACAGTGTCCTTAATATGATTTACTCATTCTAATTTCCCATGAATAGGATGGGAAATATGTTTTTTGTTGTCACAGTGTAAATGTGTTAGCTGGTGTCCTCACTGACTTTTTAACTGCTGTAAATATTTTGCTATTTTTCTATGAATGAAATGGTAATATATGTAAATTGTATTATATGAAAGGATGCAAAGTAAGATCTGTGGAAAGAACAAGTATATTCATAGACAGAGTTTGATGTCTGCACTTATCTTCTGATGCACACACAACCTATTACAGTGGTATCCACGAACAGTCTTGTTCACGAACAAATCGAGTTACGAAGTAGATGTTCGGAAAATTTTTGTACCAGTTCGCGAACCGTGTTTCAGGCTGCGAACACACAAACATCCCCCAAAAGGGTGCATTGAAAGCACCCCAAAGTGCCACCCGAAACACGGAGTGTATATTATGCCAGAGAATGGTTGTGGAATGTATAAAAAAACTTGTTGTAGATGTATGTCTTTACCGTATCTCTTCAGAGGTCAAATATCTTGATATAGATATATATTTTTATATATAAACGTTGACATTTCTTTAAACCAAAAGTCATGTGCTCCTCCTCTGAAGCGTGAAACAGAAGATGCAAATAAAATGGCAGCAGACTGGAGCAGAAAGTGAAACTGCCCTATGAGTGTAAAAAGGAAAAGTGCTTTGTGCACTTCTGTATGAAAAAAGCACACATAAATGACGTTAAAAATAACATGGCAGGAAACCCTACCACGCATTAGAATTACAAGACGCCTGTTGGCCTGAGCTTGGGCCTGTTAAAATGATCACAGATGCTGACAAAGTGACTGGATGTATCAGCTTGCTGTTAAAAAATAAATGTGAAGATGTGCACACACAGTGTTTTGTTTTTTTGTACTGAAACATTTTTTTTTTTAATTTCATGCCAAATGATTGTTTGCATTAAAATAACCTCAGTATACGCGATATTGCCAAAAGTATTGGGACACCCCTCCAAATCCTTGAATTCAGGTGTTCCAATCACTTCCATAGCCACAGGTGTATAAAATCAAGCGCCTACACATGCAGGCTGCTTCTACAAACATCTGCGGATGAATGGGTCGCTCTCAGGAGCTCTGGATTCAAGCGTGGGACAGTGATAGGATGCCACCTGTGCAAGTCCATTCATTAAATTTCAATTTGATTCAATTCAACAGTCATTGTCACAAAGCACTTTATATATAACTGGCCTGTACCCACACCTAGCAAGCCTGAGATGACAATGGCAAGGAAAAACTATCTAGCAGGAAGAAACCTTCTCTGGGCAACCGGGGTGCATGAAAATGTATTCACGTTAAAGATTAATGATTGTTTTACAGAAGTGCAAAAAACTTTAAAAATAGTCTGAAAGTGTGGTTGCTGCGGCCACATGCTAAGACCCGTTTAGTATTAAATTGGAATTCAGCTCAAGTCCATATAATTTAAAAGTCGTAGTTGGCTCCAGATAATGGTCTCCAAGGAGTCCAGGTGAGGCGTCAAGCAGTGGAGTGTCATTGTACCAGGTGTAAAGTTTGGTGTAGTGGGATTATGCTGTGGGGTTGTTTTTCAGGGTTTGGGCTTGGTGCCTTAGTTCCAGTGAAAGGAACTCTTAATGCTGCAGCATTCAAAGCCATTTTGGACAATTTCATGCTCCCAACTTTGTGGGAACAGTTTGGGGACGGCCCCTTCCTGTTCCAACATGACTGCGCACCAGTGCGCAAAGCAAGATGCAGAAGGACATGGATGAGCGAGTCTGGTGTCGAGGAACTTGACTGGCCTGCACAACCCTAACCTCAACCTGATAGAGCACCTTTGGGATGAATTAGAGCAGAGATTGCGAGCCAGGCCTTCTCATCCAACATCAGTGCCTGACCTCACAAATGCTCTCCTGGAAGAATGGTCAAAAAAACATCCCAAAAACACACACCTAAACCTTGTGGACAGTCTTCCCATGAGATTTGAAGCTGTTATAATTGCAAAGGGTGGGTCATCTCCATATTAAAGCTTTTGCATTAAGAATGGGATGTCATTAATGTTCATGTGTGTGTAAAGGCAGGTGTCCCAAAACATTTGCCAATATAGTGCATATAAACCATAAAGCTGCCAGTATCTGATCATTATTGGGCCAGACACTTCATACATGTAACACACTAAGCATTAAAGGTCCACCAGTTTCTCTTTAGGAGATGGTCTTAGCCAAAGTGACATACAATTGAGACAATTGGCCCTTGGAGCAAATTGGGGTTAAGAGACCAATGTTGACACCACTTGGCTGACCAGGGGATTTAAAATGACAACCTTTTGATCACAGGCACACAATAATAGATTCCGTATTTGTATTTACCTGTATATTCTGAATGTTTAACAATGACCATGTCTTATATTGCCAATTTTTCCATGAGAACTGATAATTGAGTATTAAGTACAGAAAGAAGTTGTTAAATCGTGTATTTAGTGAAGATCATTTGGCATCTCCTAATGACACCATGTGAAAATGAAGTCCCCCCCTTAAACATATCTTGTATGTAAAATTGATCTGTGTACCAACTACACTACACATGGCCATGACCAGCCCATGCAACCCCTTGGAAACCTTTAAATGGATGGAGATCTCAATCCACCCCACCACCCCAATGCTCAACCCAAAGTTATGCCCTCAACCCAAAGTTATGCCCTTACACCTACACTAACAGCAGGTGAAGCTTGCAAATGCCTGTATACCTTCTGTAGAGCCCTTTCTAAGTTATAATAATGTTAAACTTTGCTCTTGGAGATATTCATTACAGTATATTATATGTTTGATTTTTTTGCACCTTAAATTAACAACTAACATTAGCTGCAAGAGGGTGGTGCAGTGGTTGGCACTGTCGCCTCACGCCTCTGGGACCAGGGCTCGAGTCTCCCCTGCGGTGCTGTGTGTGGAGTATGCATGTTCTCCCCATGTTGTTGTGGGGTTTTCGCCAATTTCTGACCGTCCGAAAAGGTGAATTAGAATTACTGCACCAAATTGCCTGTGTGTGTGCGTGTGCGTGCCCTGTGAAGGTTTGGCACCCCATCCTGGGTTGTTCTCTGCCTTCGTGACCCCGAATGGGGTATGCAGATACACAAGAATGATGATTGATACATGAAAACAAACTGAAGAACGGCTCCATTTACATAAACCTGCCACACTGTAGCTGTCAGGGTTGGTGTCCGTCTAGCCCTGTCCTATGTGTCCTTTACCCTGTTTGGCCAGAGGTTCCCACTTCCCATCCTGTTTGGGTTCCCTTACTGTGTTTCCCTGCTCTCCTGGCCTCCACATAGATCAATGGGCTGAGTGAGTCTCCCAGAGGCTGACCTTCTTCTTGTCATGAGTTTCAGGCTGCTCTGAGGCCTGTCTCACCTTTATGTTATATTTTGGCTTTATTTTATAACCTATTTAATCTGTATGGTTATGGTATATCTTGTTTTTGGTTACTCTGCCCATGTCTGCTCTATTTTACTTGTTTTCCTTGATTTCTCCTAGTGTTGAAAGCCGTCTCCGTTATTACTATTTCCTAATTTTAGAATTTCAGAAGGTTTGTAAAATTGTGAAGCCTCTTGCTATCCAAGTGCACAACGCTTTTGTTCATTCTCTTGAGCATATGCTGTAGCTGATGCTAAACTGAAACCATACTTTCTGGTTCAACTAGAACGACTTTCAAATTAAGGTTGCTACCAAAAGCAAGCACCACCGCAGTAACCATAATTCACTAAAATTAAACTTGAATTGTACACAGGTTAAGGTCAGATGTGTGTAAATAACAAAATATTCACTGTAAAACTGCAAAATGCAAGCATTGTTCTTGAAGTATTATGGAAAAATTAAAATAGTATATGGTTAATTAACACCATCAAGACCCTTTCTATTTTCTCATTTCAGAGCATAGTAAAATATACAGCTTCCTTTTTAAAATCATGTTTAAAAAATGGAATGCCAAAGTCTTAAGAAAAAGGCAGCTATTGTTAGAGAGAGAATACAAGAAAGATTCTAAATACCTTAATTGTATAAGTATTCAGGCTTCTAAGTAAATTACCACCCAAGAATTTACGAACTTTCTCTTTTAACACAAAAACGCAAACGATTCATTGGGGAAATTTTATTCGAACTTCTGAAGTACTTATAGACTCATGTCCTACCAAATCTAAACTCTTTAAATTCACAAAAGCAATATAGTGCGCGCGCACGCACAAGTAAATAAATAGGATCTCCGTTCGTTTAGTTACAGTTTATGCGCCCTCTAGTGGAGTAAAATCAATATAACATTTTAAAAATTAGCTTCTTTTAAAAAATGTTGACACTCTAATTCATAAAAAATGAACAGGACTGACTCTTTTGTTTTAGATGTATTTCCAACGATAATTTGACTTTTAACATTTTTCAATCCTTCAACCACTTTGCGGATTGGATCATGATAAACCGGGAGTACAAATCAGAGCAAGGGAAAAAAAACCTGGACAGGATGGCAGTTCATCGTAGGACACATGAAAACATACACACACACACACACACACACACACACAGACACACACTCGGCAATTTAGAAAGGCCACTTTGCCTAATGTAATATTTTTGAAGTACATACAAAAAAAAGCATGCAGAATACGAACCCCCAACCCTAGAGGTGTATTAATGTCCAGTTATAGGAGCAACCATAGAATCCCCTAAAAATGCTTCCATAATCTATGACATGCCAACACCTGAGCTGGTGAGTTAAGTTGCAAAAAAAAAAAAAGACTGCATATAAATCTTTGTGTATTAAACGTATGAATTATTTTGAAGTTGTAAAGACACTAGCAGCCCCTAAATACTAAATAGAGTAAAATCCAATCAATATGAGAGGAACGAATCTAACGTAATTTTAGAAAACATCAACTGCAACAGCAGTTGGTAAAGGACATGACACTAATGAAAACATGAGAACAGCACCACAGACCCTAACAATCTACAATTTGAAATACAGAGACCTGGGGCCTGTATCAAGAAGCAGGATTTCTTGGCCTGATAACTTTAAGGTACCCCAGTTTAAATGGGCTTTATCTTCGCTCACTTACATTTAGCTCAGACTACTTTAAATGCGACAAGTTATCCGGCTAAGTAAGAAATCCTGCTTTGTGATACAGGGCCCTAAATATTATACCATTACAGTTTGTTCTTGCACAAAGCAAACACATACCATGCAGCTCTAAAATAACAACAATAAATTTGTAGGTATTTTAACTGTTACAAATCACAGTTCATTATCAGTTATAAAAACTAGATCAACAACATAATAATACTCCTGTTTGTATCTTGCAGTAAAAGGTAAACCGCATGGCTGTCATTTGCGCTTATAAACATGCGCAACAAAATACATACCGAACAGTATGGTGCTAAATAATACGATTAAGTGACAGAGTGAGAAAAAAAGAGCACTAAAAAATGTGCAGCGTCATGCTCCCCCCCAACCAAATTATGACAGTCTGCGTAGACATTGGATAACATTAGCTGACAGCGAAGGATGTCCAAAGTCGCTGCAACATTCTCTTCATCAAACTGCCGACCATGAAACGGATGTCACTCATCCTGATTGACAGCCGTGACCACCACTGCAGGGCCGACGTGCGCTCTCAGTGGGCGTGGCTAAGGAAGCATCCACTCCCGTCTGTTGCGGTAACATTGTTGTTGAGTGACGTCACGGGCAGAAAATGAAGGCGCAGAGGTAGCCATTAGTGGAGGCTCCGCAATTATTAAATCCAAATAAATATTGGTGGGAAAACTTCCATGGCAAGAACCACTAGTCAAGTTGTAAGTATTGTGAGCGTCAGTGGATGTCGGATTCGAAGCCGTTGTCGGGCTGGTGGAATATTGTGGAAGTTGTTGGGATAAATGTTTACTGGGCCCTCTTTTTTTCTAAGCGGCGGCGGCGGCGGCGTTAGGGGGCTCCGGGCTAGCTAGCAGATTAGCCGCTTTGGGTATCCGCGCACGGATCTGTTTATTCTGGTGCCGGTTTGGAAGGACGAGGCTGACCCGTTTATGGTTAAAGCGGCGCCACGATACTACGGCAAGATATCCGTAGGTTAATCCGGAGCTGGGTGGCTTCCTCGCTGGTGTCGCGGGGGATATGGCTTAGTCTCTCGGCGGTGTCGGAGGGTGTTCCTGTTCGTTTATTACTGTTTTTATTTATTTCGTTTGACTGTATGGTGTCCCGATGGCGCTGCTTTTGACTGACGGGCTGCCGCGCCGCGTCGACGGCGGAACCGGGTCGGCCGGCTGCCGGGCCGCTAGTCTCTGTCCTCATTTTAGCGGCACTTCATCTCAACCCGGCGCCGAACTTCTCAGGAACTGACCAGGCGTTTCTCTTTATTTCTTTATTTAAATCACTTTAAGGCAGCTGCTGTTCCGGCGTTTAGTAAATGTATTCTTCATGATTATTTCTCGCGAAGGGACAGCTCCACAGTCGGGGTCACAGAAGTTTTCATTTGTGTATTTATTTATGTGTGTGTGTGTGTGTGTGTGTGT
>JAODKE010000101.1:21461806-21483496 GCA_026779605.1 Mormyrus hasselquistii | reverse complement strand
TAGTACTCAGCTGGTTGGTTGAAACAAAATCCTGGTTTGGATTTTTACTTTCTGGACCTGAAATGTCCACCTCTGGTGCATAGTGTGTAAAAATCACCAGTGGTCTATTGACTCAATAACTGCAGAGTTCCAAACTTCCTCTGCCATTAACCCCGTCACCAAACCTGTTGACCGGGTGCTTAATGGAATGGGCCTCCATGGCTGAATAGCTGCATGCAGGCCTCACATCACCAAGCGAAACGCCAAGCTTTGGATAGAGTGGGGTAAAGCATGCCGCCACTGGACTCTGGAGCAGTGGAAACACGTTCTGTGGAGTGATTAATCACGCTTCTCTGTCTGGCAGTCTGATGGATGAATATGGGTTTAGTGGATGCCAGGATAATGTGACCTGCTTGACTGCATTGTACCAAGTGTAAAGTTTGGTGGAAGAGGGATAAGTTTATTGGGTTGTTTTTAAGGGGTTGGGCTTGGCCCTTTAGTTCTAGAGAAGGGAACTCTTAATGCTTGAACATATCACGACATTTTGGACAATGCCCTGCTTCCAACTTTGTGGGAACAGTTCGGGGAAGGCCTTTTTCTGTTCCAGCATGACTGTGCCCCAGTGCACAAAGCAAGGTCCATAAAGACATTGTTTAGTGAGTTTGTTGTGGTAGAACATGACTGGCCTGCACAGAGCCCTGACCTCGACCCCATCAAACACCTTTGGGATGAACTTGACCGTCATGCCTAACATCAGTCCTGACCTCACAAATGTTGTTCTGGATGAATGGGCAAAAATTCCCACAGACACACTCCAAAATCTTGTGGAAAGCCTTCCCAGAAGGGTGGCAGCTGTTATACCTGCAGAGGGGAGACCAACTACACATTAATGCCTGTGTATTTAGAATGGGATATCATAAATGTTCCTGTAGGTGTAATGCCCAGGTGTCCCAATACTTTTGTTCATATAGCCTAGTGTATCTGAGAGTCTCACGGAACTCTGAGCTAAATCGTTGTGCACAGACGTGGCCATATTGACCCACACTAACCTGAGAGATGTCTTCACAGTCTCCAGAATGATTACCTGCCTGAAACTAGCAGCCTGCTCCAAGGAGCATGCACTGGATCAGTTGGGGTCGAAAGTCTGTAACCACGTGAGAAATGTGAAAATGGCTATTACTCATTTATGACCAATGCAAGTTTTTAAGATGTATGTGCACATCTTGGCACATAATTCCCAGAACACTGAACCTGAAAATCCATCATTGATTTACTGATAAAATGCATACTTAACATAGATTTGAATCTTACTTTAGTTAGTGTGCTTTCGGGAATAAGCGTCGTCTCGTTACGCTTGACGTTATACTACATTTCCTTGACTTGTTCACATTTTTCTTGTGGGACCATGTAAATTGCTGTCCAAGAAAATATTGAAAACCCAATTCTGATAAATTATTCATATTTTTTTGGAAGAATGACAGCAATTATTCCAGGATATTATACATCCAGCAGTATGAAGAGTATATCCGCATTTAAATTAAAATTTGGGCTAAATCGACCGCTGTATATTCATAGACAGTCAGCAGGTCGTCTTTCGGCCAGCTGCAGGGAGGCTGGAAAGGCTGGCGCTGGGAAAGCCCTGCGAGGTACGGAGAGAGGGGGGGGAGAGACAGAGAGGGAAGGAGGGAAGGAGGGAGGAAGAAAAGGAGTGGCGCCGCGTCGGCTCGGAGGAGGGAGCGGCCTTAAATAAGGGACACTTCCTGCTTACGAGCGCAGTTCCTGTAACGGAAGGCAGGGCGCAGGGATGGCGGAGAATATCTCCGACAGCAGCGGCTCTGGCTGCCGGCGGTGCTCCGTTCACGCTGCGGGGGAGAAGGTCCCGAACCGCGGTGGCGAGGCTTCCAAGTGGGTTCGTCTGAATGTGGGCGGAACGTACTTCCTGACCACACGGCAGACGCTGTGCCGGGACCCCAAGTCGTTCCTGTACCGGCTGTGCCAGGCCGATCCCGACCTCGACTCCGACAAGGTATTGGGGCTCGGTTCGGGGAGGCGTGCGGCCGGCTGGCAGTTAGGCAGCTCGGCGCTCTGGGTGACCCGGTTTGCGGCTCGAAAAGCCCGCATTTCAGGCGCGGGACTTCCAGTCTGCAGCTAAGTCATCTAATTAACCGCAAACGCGAATAAATATGTGTAGAAGTACTGTGGCTCCCTCGCTAGCTACCAGGCTTATTTATTAATGTAGTCACGACTGTAAGAGAAAATAAGACTTTGCGTTACTGTATTATTTGATATTGCAACGCGACAATATTGTATTTAACTACATTGAGTTTGTGCTCACTTGGCTGGCGGCTCACTGCCTTCCCGTCCGAGGGAAACTTCACTTCGGGTCAGACACACAGATACACAGGGCAAAGGTACAGAAATAACATCCACAAATAAGCGCCGAGGCACCGCGATGACCGATGTGCAGAAGCTCACCGTCAAGACTGTTGATGATGTAATTTTCTCCAAAGCTGCGCTAGTGCATTAACGCGTAGTTATATTTAACTCATTTGCAAAGAAATTAGCTAGCAAATGGCTGCTTTAAAGTGGATGAACCATGCAGTCGGTTTGGCTATAAATCTTAATACTTGGTATATTAAAGTATGCATGTACTGTGTAGTCTGTGTCTATGGGCGTATATATACAATTTGACGCCTAAAGAACTATAGTAATGTACCTGAAACTTCCAACATTTATCCCATTAAGTGAAATGGCCCATTTTCTTACTTGAAATAGTTTAACTGCTTGTATATTCAAAAAGTCATATTTCCGAATCGTATGTTACCAGGCTAGTGTTAGTGGGCTGTTATAGAAAAGGCAGCATTTGGCAGTTGGTTATGGTTATGGTTATGGTTGTGGTATTTTCTCTGCCGAGACAGTAGTCCAGTGTCACAGCGCAGTCTTCATGGCTGTGCTATTAGCTGAAATATCTTCGTTGTACTGAAGTGTGAATTATTTATTGTTATTGCTTTCACTGTAAATCAAGATGCAGCAGTTGGTGTGGGGCGAGTATGAAAAACATGGTCTGTGTGGTGTAGCCTTGCGCGCATATTAATGATCAGAAACCACTCTGAGCTATAAGGGCTGTATTCTTCCTGCATAGGTTTTAATGAGGTATGTAAGTACATTGCTGAATAATTTACTTGCTGGTTCGGCCTTTTAAAATGGTTGGACCTGTTTGTTGTCCTGTTGATGTTTTCTGGTGCAAACGCCTAAATCAAAAAGTAATGCATTTTGGTTGTAAGCATGTGACACCTATTCTGTTCACGGGGACATTGTCTTAGAAATCATATCTACCTATGATTTTGTTTTTACTAGAACAGAGAATGGTGGCCATTCTGTTTTAATGTGGGTAAGTTAACTGGAGAACTTGACTTCAGTATTAAAGTAAATTAATGCTGATGGTGTTGGGGCAGATGCACTATGGTTACCTTCTGTATCCGCGCTTTAGACTCTGTTCCTGTTTGACTTGTGGTTGAAACCATTGCTCAGGCTTTGGTCTGCATCACCCAGCTGTGGTGTGATTTGCCTACCAAATTATAAACGGCGAAGTGCTCATAGATCATTCATCAGCAGTTAAGTGACCTAAGAGCTCGAAATGTTAAGCATTTCCTTTTGTCGCTTTTACCTCCTTATAGTTCAGACCTTCTTGCATTCCCTGTTCGTCTAAAGCTGACTACCTAATTGAAAAAACCTACTGGTAAACTTAGGGATGTGCCGAAAAGCAGCCTTTGAATCCCACGAGCTGCATTTCAGCTTAAATCGTCGTTCTTGCAGTGTTGCGGGTGGGAGGTGCTGGGTGAAGACGGTCTGTTGCTGAGCTGCAACTAGAGTATTAAAATCATCCAAAAAAAGTGAGCTGTTCTTTTTGCTACTAAGCATAAATAAGCCTTTTATTAGGGGGACCTTAAGTATGGGGTTGAGGGCCAAATTAGTTTTTAATGACAGTGTGCACTTGTGGTCTGTTGGCACCCTGTTAAAAATATTACTCAGCTGTGTATGATATGGGCAGATAAAAGCCATAGGAAGTATCAGAGCTTCTTTGTGTCTGCTTATATTGATTTTTGAGTGTATTATAACAGTAACTGGGAATGGGCCGCTCCCCGAAGTCATCTTCTGGGAATCTGTGGTGTCCACTTGTGATATCCAGGCTAGAGACTGAAGTCTCTCTGACCCCTAGGAAAAACAAAATTATGCATTCAAAGATCATCTTCCTGCTCTACCCCTTTTGCATTTTTAAGTGCATCTTTGTTGTCAATTCAGTTGATTATTAAATGTTGGACCGGGTTTTTGGGCTCCAGTTTTATTGTTGGGGCTTTTATACAGTATATATAAATGTACCTGAGTGGACCCCAAGTATTAACTGCCACCGTCCTTTAAATCTCTTGATTTGAGTGCTGCCTTAATATAATATAGGTCTAATAAAAACTAAGCATATTTTGCTTGCGCCACTCGTATGACATGCACAATATAAATTCAGGTTTTGGTTTTCTTCACAGTATTGCATCTTAATCTGTCAAAACTTCTATGAAGCTCCACTTTGACAGGTGTGAGCCTTTCATTTGCTTACATGGTGGAGATGCTGCTTTAAAGGAATTTTCCCATGTTAAGGCTTCTTTCTGAGATGCTACATCGCGTCTCATGTTCAGTTTGTCCTGTCTGCAGGCTGTAAATTGGGGGGGGGGGGCGGCATATAGGCCTGTCGGTAACTTTCATTGACAGTTGTATGAGTTACAGTTTATCTTGCTCCAATAATCTCTTTAATGGCTGAATTGTTCCCAAAATATCACCTTGTCTTGTTTTTTCCTCATTAGCCTCCTGTACCTTCTTTCAATCTTGGATGGGAGAGGAAGGGGCACTTGCTATGGAGGAAGAGATAGGAGCTTGCAGGATGTTGGGACAACTTTTATACAATGCAGGGAAAGTGTGTAGCCCGCAAGGAAACGCTGCGATATCAGCAGCCTGCATCTTTACTTTTTCAGCCTGGAGCTCCATATTAAATATTTTACTTTGGGATGAACAAACCTTAGATAATCTTGTCTTGGTTATGTTTTGGATCCTGGCTTGTTCTTGAGAATAACCTTTATACATCTCATCATTAAGGTTTGGTTGCAATGGTCGTGAGCTCCAAGGACTGGAGCTTGGATGATTTGTGCTAAACCAAGAGCCAAGTTGTCTAGGCCAGGTAATGGGGGTTTATCGATATGCATGCTTGACTGTATACATGTTCCCTTGTACCCGTTTGACATCATCTTCCATTGCTGAAGTACAGTTCCAGTACTCTAGAACAGTAATATGGAGGAGTGTATGAACCCCTGGATGTTGTTTTGCCGCACCCAAATATCAAGGGTGCATCGGTTGCATCCTCACCAATGAGGACAATCCCAGGACTCATTGCATCCCAAGTTTTATTCTTGGAGGCAAGGTAGCAAGAACTCTCACCAAAATACAAGTACATTCTTTACATTCTTGGTATTGATAAACATTCAGTGATCCACCTGAACGGTGATGGTGGTTAGTTACTTAGGCTGTTTAGTGCAGACCAGTAGCAGAGAACGACCAAAGTGATTTCAAAAGGGGGAAAGTCAGCCAGGCTAGATTACATTGTTGCCTTCTGGACTGGAGTTTTGCCCTGACAAGACTATCTGTACACTCTCCTGTTTAATTCCAATTCCTGGATCCTTTATTTTGCTCAGTAAGAACCTCAGTGAGTAAGTTAAGCTCGCAGTCGCTGAATCATCAGTGTTATGGACTTTACTAGGGCTTAAGTGTCGGATTGGCAAATGGTTCTATTTGCAGCCTCTTGTGAGGGTGGATTGCTGCTCACTGACTGGGCTGATCTCTTCCCCTCCCACCGCCACGCCGTCTGCCATCGGGAGGATGCGTCTTCTCCTTCCAGTCTGCAACCCTGTGGCTGATGGTCCTCTAGTCCATCCTGAATAAATCCAGATTCTGGGGGAGAAGAAAAATCACATCATATCCATAATCTCCTCCCCTCATTGTTTCATGAATGCTGACTAGAGTTGTCCTTTCTAATCTGATCCCAAATGTCTGAGTTCATTTGGCTGTGTGATGCTGGTGTTGAATTTATACACAGCACATTGTGTTTGCATGTTTTGCCCATAACTAAATGTTTTGTCAGGATTTTAGGGCACTGAAACTATGCCAACTAAACATCAGGTGTTGCATAAAGCCTTTCTGTGAACCTAAATAAGGTATTTTCGTTTAAGCTGCGTTCTTTAGCTGTGTAGTAGGCTGCACAAGTGATTAACATCACAGTAAATTAATGGTTTGAAATACAATATAATATTTATATTTTGATTCTACTCGCATCTTAAAATGGTGGTACAAAGTCAGAAAGGCTGTCTTCCTGGGGTCTTGCTCTGGTTGCATGCAATGCTAATGCTTCAGTGTAACCGCCTGGCTGTTTTGTCCATTCCAGCCCGCATTCCCCTTGGGGCCGGATGAGCAGGGCGCACACCTGCACGCCTGGCCTTTTCGGGCGCGGGTGCCATCTCCCGTCGTTGCGCCAGCAGCGTAGGCCATTGTTTAGACTTCCTGCTATTGATAAGAGAATTCCTGCCCCGCATCTGCATAGGAATGCGTGATTCCATTTGTTTGTCAACACTTGCGAATCACTTATGGAGAATATTCCATATATTTGATGGGCATTATTTTTCTGTATTTTTCCAACAACTTTTTCTTTCTTTTTTTTAATGAACTGGCAGTTTGCTTTTAATGCCCTGCCTACACTGTCTGGGCACCAAAGGGGGCTTTTTCTTTTCAAGTTCCACACGGCTACTTTTAGAAGTTAGACCTGCATCTACCATCTTCGCGACCCTGGTGCTTGGATCTGCCACAGCAGAATTCCCCTGCCAAGATCAATCTACTGTCTGCTTTATGTTCTGTATCTTCTGGTACAACCTTAATATTACTCGTTCACGTCAAGGGGTCTTAGGTTGGTCCTGTCTAATCAGACAAGCCAATTTATTAAACGATGTCACGAAGGTACATCATGCCTTGTTTTTGGATTAGCCTGCAGTCGAGAGAAACCTGTCCCTTAAAGAAATGAAAGTTTAACGACATGGGGTGAGGAGGGGGACTCCTATTTCAGTGTTTTATGTCTACATAAGACCTTCTACATTCATATGAAGCAGTTTGTTCAGGGTCGAGCTTAACAGTGCATCAGTCAGTGCTCTACCATGTGACGTCTGCTACACGCCCTTCTAATTTAAGTACCATGTGGCTCAAGCACAGAGTCTGGTTGGCTGGGTGAGCGGTCGTGACAGCCACCCGCCGCGTCCGCCCCCTGCTGACGGCACTCTGGTGAATTCCCACTCCCGGTGCCCCCAGGTGGCATTCTGGCTTGTCAAAGCGGTCATTCATTCAGTTCTGGTGCTTCTTTTAAAGAGGGAAATGCTGAGCTGAGGGGGGGTGGGTTGGCGAGCAGGAATCTAGTGGCTTGTTTAATGCCATCGATATTACTTCAACCAGGTTGGGTATATGACTTGGTCAGGTTTACTGTATAGATGCCATGTTAGTTTAGCCCTATGGTATGATGGTTGCTTACACTTGGGTAGGTGTAGCTGATGGAATCTTGAAGGCTCCTTGCTTTCACAATCCATCCCCTGTTCTCCCTGCTATCTGTGTCTGCTAGCTTTTATTTTTTTTTTCATGAAGGCCATATTGTATTTCCCCGCACTGGGAATCGATAGCCTTGTTTCAAGTGACTGGTACTTTTGGAAGCGTTCTGCATTATTCATCAGGTGCAGCTTTTAGGTAGGAATGTAGCTGCACGCTGTTGTGAGCTCATGCAGCAAAGGTGTAGCTGTCCTGGTGGGGGAGGGGGGTGCAGCTGGGGGACGCTATACAGTGACTTAATAGGCTAAGGACTGTTTTTAGATATGCTAATAATAAAGTGGCTGTTGATTTTTATGGGGATGGGTTATCAAAGTGTGCCATGGTTATATACGGGATGGCATTACGTTACTCGGCTGAAAAATGGTTGTGGGATGTTTCTCGTTCCCCTTAATCACTGGTAAAAGCAGAACCGCATTCCTAATATTTCTTAAGTTAGGAATTTGATGCACTTGCCTGTGTGGCATGGTGCATGTACAGATTCAAGTGATGGTCGGAGAGTGACCTTGGACGGTTGACGTGCCCTTGAAATGTCACCTCATCCATCTGCCTGCTGCTTATCTGAAGCAGGGTCGTGGGCAGCTGGGGCTTGTCTCGGGGCACGTGCATGCTCACACATACAATTACACTCTATCGACGATTTAGAGACTGGAATTCACATAACTGCAAGTCTTTGGACTGCAGAAGGAATCTCACGTAATGAAATTTATGATTGGGCTTTCATCCCCTAACCCCAGAGGTGTGAGGCGACAATGCCGGCCACCTTAACATCCTCTTAATTTGAAATTGAACCTATTTTCTTAGTTTTGAAGCTATTTGACCCCAGAAACTGAAGCTTATTTGACGCCCTTGGGTCCCATCTGCCTTGTGCTTCATTCAGCTGTCAGGTGACATTGAGCACCAGGCCTATAATGCATTGAAAAATCTGCTTGAGGTTAGTAGGTCGCTTTGGATGATTTTTGTTTATGGTTTTTATTTTTCATTTAAGCTCTTTCCGGTGTGCAGACTTCTGTCCACAGCACACAGCAATTTAACACCGTGGCCTGAAAGTACAGGATCTCGTGAGTCCCTTGGGCTGTTGGGTTCCTGATCTAGACTATTGCTTTCCTCTCAGTTTTCCTCTGGGTCTTCTGCATATGGAAATGGTCTGTACTCCTGTTAAGTCATTAAACACACTGTTGCTTTAAGGTAACTTTTTGTATCTCATGTGTGTCTAAATAAGTAACGAAACCCAGAAACTGGATTGGGGGGTTAACCAGAACCAGCACAGTGATCATAACCAGCAGGGTTTCTCAGAGGTTTCTCTACGGTGTGCTGCTGGGTGATGCTTCGCTCTACAACTAGGTATTCCAGTAAGAGTTGGCGATATCGGTCTGTTACTCTTCTAAGATGGCGCGCGTCCTGACTGAATGGCTAAGCCTCTGTCCACAGCGAGTGGTACACATGACTCTTTATATAGCGCTTCTGTCTCTGCGTCCTTGAGGTGTCAGAGCCTTCCGGCAGCGCTGTGATTTCAGCAGGAGCCCCCATGCCGAGACTAAGGGGAGGATAATCAGATCTGGTGAAGGTCAGTGCCTCAGGTGAGGCAGACGGGCAGTCTCCTCTCTGTCTCTCTCTTCCTCTTCTTAGTGCTCATCCTTTCTCTTAAGGTGATGATACAGCTTTTTGAGCAGTGTGGCCAGGCAGTTGGCAACCAGATGAGGCAAAAGGCAACTCCTCCAGATCTGGATGATCGCAAAAAGTTCCCCACTGCCGAGTTTTTCCAAATAGAAATTTGTTGCTCTGTATCAATGGGAAGGTACCTGAGCAACAGTGCCCAGCAACATTGCTCAAAAAGTTGCCCTGTATCATCATCCTTGGATTAGAGGATGTTTCTGGGGTTTTACATGTCAAGGACCTGGTACCTGTTCCTGTGTGGGGAATTACACCTACCTGGCACAGACATCAACACGGACGCATGTTTGACACATCCACTGTTTTGTGTTCCACTTGTGGCAGTCCTAATAACTGTTAAATTTAGTCATGAAGATTGAATTAAGTTGATAACTACTGAATGTGCTTGATTTGTTTTTTATATCACTTGTTATTGAGCTAATTTGTTTGTGTGGAAAGTGTTTTTCCTTTGGACGTCATTAAAAGGCATTTGAGGTAACCTCACATGACTCAAACACGTGGTGGTGATGTTCTGCCCTCTTAATCTCCGCCTATAAAGTAAAATGTTCTTTTGAAATTGCATGATTGAAATTTCATTCTGGCTAATCGGTCCTCCTACACGCATCAAACATCAGTTTGAACTGTAGGACTAACTACACAGAACGGTACTGTGTGGTAACAATAGTAGCCATCGCTTTCATATTTCAGTTTGTCAACTGAGATGTGGTAAGTGTTGCGTTTTTATAAATGGTAAGTTATCAACCCTCGGTACTTCACTCCATAGAACAGAAGCATGTTGTCATAGAGAACAGTCCTAATCCTGTAAAATGATTCCTAACAGCTGCTGAAACATTAAGTATCACGCGTCCCAGCTCTCTCCTTCCCCCATATATGGGAAGTCTTAAGAATGCTCTTTGCTCTGTTTGTACTGCTCTCCAAACGAGGAGAGGGGGATTTGGCAGTAGCTCTGATGCCGTGGCCAGTGACCAGATGACCCAAAAGAAAGCACTTCTGCAGTAAGCATGAGGTTTAGTCATCATAGAAGTGGTTCGGATGCAGCTCAGTTTCGCTGTAGTGTTGCGTTGGAGAAAGGTGTTACTTTTTTTTTTTTTTTGATTATGCTTCCGTTCTGTGTGTTACGCGGTATTTCCTATTTTTAGGAAACTGTGGAACGGTCCCGGTTGTAATTATGAAACGGTCCCAGATGTATCCAAATTAGTTGCTGTGTGATTCGCAAAATGAATGTTTTTGTGTTTCTAAAGGCATTCGATGTGCGAATGTGATTGTCTGCGTGAGGTCGGGCTTTCAGGAGGAGCCTGCTGCTGCACTGTTTACCACTGGGCCTCCTTTTCTGCCCTCAAATCTCATCATCTGTTCATTAGTGTCCCATGGCCACGCACTCCAGAGAGGGCTTCTCGCTTTTAATTAAAAACACTGTATCCTTTGTGTCTTGTGCATTTTTCACGTGAGCTGCCTCCCTCTCCCTCCAAAACGAGGTCGTGTCTGTCTTCAGTATCCGCGTCCTATAGGCCGGAGTTCTAGGTGAAGCCGTCTGTGTTTTTTTTTTTTTTGTTCTGTGATCTTTGTGCTTGCACAGAAATTTATTGAAACTCCAAGCCAGGCTGCTCTCTAGCTGCCAGGAAGTCATCATTTATCATAAACAAGCCTTTCTCTGTCACTCTTCCTCTCTCTGAAATGGATTGTGGTTGCAGTTTGCTTTTGTTGTCTCTTCCTGGAGACGCCGATCGCATCCGATTTTAAGACCTGGAAGTGCAAGTAAATGGAGCGCTGTGGCCACTTATTGCGGTTTAATAAATTTCTGTAATGCTGCCTGTCTTCTCTTTTTCCGGTGTTAACTCCTAGATGCATATTTGCAGATTTGTAACAACGACTTAAAGCTTCTCATTGCTGATTTATTGAGCGGAAATGTTTTCCTTTCTGCTCTAAGTTTTTTTTTTTTTTTTTTTTGCTGTATGTTTAGTTTAACATGTCAAATTTTACTTGACTCAACAGCTTGTATTTTTATGTTAAGTTTTTCATTTCCACGTATCTGGATCACAGCTTTCGTTTCACAGTGAGCTTCTTGCCATCCTAACATTCAGGTGAAAGGTGATAGTTTATCTACAATTCAGGCGTAAATGCAGTCGCCTTTTAGATCAGTATAGTACATATTTGCATTGCATCTGTTTTTCCACTCCACAGACCGGGAATACAAGTGGAACTTGTTTCTTTCATTGTTAGATATGATCATGATTTCCAAGCCATGTGAGCAAAGGCTGATTTTTTTTTTTTTTTTTGCTTCTGCACAGAATCTGTCCTATAGGAAGCCACGTAGCTTATATCATACACATACCTCCCAGGAATGTAACTACAGGCATCAGGCTAAGGTATAGGCTACGCAGCTACCTATGGCGTAGATTCTACACAGATGTGTAAGTCAGCCTTAAGATGCCTCCACATGAACGGCTCTCTGAAAGCATGGAAGAGGGATTCTAGCCTCCTTGTCCTTTTAATGCTGTTAACACTGCCAGGCCAGTCAGCTTTTAACATGATATCTCCAAATTTCTTTCACAGAACCTCTGTGGAAACATTTGTTCCTCATCACTAGGATGGGAGGCTAATTGTTCTGACAGAAGTTTCTGTTCTGGATGTTTCTGTGATCCGTTAACTCTCTCTAAGCAATCGCGTCTGGCCCACTGAGCTCTTGCTAATGCTGCTTTCCTCCCCACCCCCTCTAGGATGATACAGGAGCCTATTTAATAGACAGAGACCCAACATACTTTGGCCCAGTGCTCAACTATCTGAGGCACGGCAAGCTGGTCCTCAACAAAGATCTGGCTGAGGAAGGTATGGGCCTGATTGACCTGCAGCAGTCAATCATAACCTGTGCTGCACAGTGTTTACTAATTATGTGCATTTGTTGTGTGACTGATGGGATCCCCCCCCCCCCCCTTTTTGTTCAAGGTGTACTGGAAGAAGCCGAGTTCTACAACATCACATCACTGATAAAGCTCATCAAAGACAAGATCAGGGAGAGGGACTGCAAAACATCACAGGTAACCTGGCCTCCTCTTGCATGAACCTTTTTAATAGGTTTCTGGGGATATTCCAGTACTTTTGGACCAGTGTCTTCCAGACAGTCCAAATTCTGAGGAAGCAAATATGTGCACGGGTTGGCAGGGAGCTGGGAGGAATCAAAAACAGACTGTCTGGGGGTCCCTAAGGCTTCGATTGGGGAAACGCTGCTTTAGATAATGTTGAGCAGTGGTACCAGCTTTGGTTAGATCATGCCCTCACCTCAGCAGCTGAATGTATGTTGTGTTTTGAGGCATAGCCAGTTAAGGGTGAGTTCCCCAAACTTACTTTAGAGCTGCACTGGCTATCACTGATGCACTGGCTATCACTGACTATTGGGGGGCAGCGTGTGGCTCAGTGGGCGAAGCCTCTGCCTGTGATCAGAAGGTCACCATTTCGTTCCTGGCCTCCGCATTACTGTGGGTTCTTGAGCAAGGACCTTAACCCCCAACTCCACAGGGTGCTGCTATGGTTAGCCGCCCATTGTTCTCACCTACACAGAGCAAAATGAGGGAGGCGTAAAGAGAATCTCCCCACGGAGATCAATAAAGTATCTTATCAATTTCTATGGAATTCATCACTGTGCCATAATACTTTGGGGAAGGAGGGTCTATAATCTTCCCTTAAGTTTTCCCTGTTTATAACCGTTCACTTTGAATTTCAAGCAGCCTGCTTTTACTTCAAGGTGAGCAGCTGGATGACTGTAATGTTGTCAGAAGCTGTAACCCAGTCACAAGTGGTTGTGTTGTGTGGAGAAAAGAGGGGCCGCTGTAGAATCCGTGGTGCCTCCCGAGGTCAAAGCCTCGCCACACTTATCCTCAGTTATGCAGAGAGTGTAGCTCCCTTATCAAGGAGGGATTCCTTAGGAAACGGTCAGAAATTCTTTTCGCCCATAGGGGCCCTGGGGTCGGCTTCATCTGATACGTGCGGCATGGGTAGAGAGCTGGATTCCAAATTGCTTGTTTGCCACTGATCTTTTAAGAGCTTCTCCAACAAGTACTCTATGGAAAGTCACCAAAGCTGAAAGAGCGGCCTGTAGTTTTAATAAATAGCGCTTTAAATTCTGCCGTCTGGTAACATCTGGTCTGTCTGGTATTTGTGTGAGTGATTTGAGGTTTCTGTGCTAATTAGCTCTTCGGCGAAGCTGGTAGCTCGCTTTGTAGCTGGAGTGTCGGTCCGGGCCCGTGTGTGCTGGCGACTCCCTCAAGGCCGAGACAGCAGTGCAGTTCAGGGGAACCCGGGTTAAACCAAACCGCTGCAAACGTGCCGGGAAATGCGGTAAGAAATCAGAGCAAATAGCATTGACTGAGAATGGCGTGCAGGACGGAGGATAGCGTCTTCACCACCGGGCTGTACAGAGCCAGAGAGCATCTGCTGCCATCCCCAGCAGACCGCCGCTGTTTTTCTGGGTAGTCCCACAGCGGCTTCCTTCATCAGTTCTGTGAAAAGCCCATGCGGCTTCCAAACCTTGCAAAAGGTGCTGGCCCCAGTCCAGGCCTCTGTCCTCAGTGGACGTGGCCAGATGGGGTCAGCTCTGTGAATAGGACTAGTGTCCATGTGCTGCTTGTCTTATCTATATATTTTATCTATCTGTGGATACTTGACTTCCTCCTCCTCACTCATCGGAATTGTCTACCAGGTTATTTAGTAGGAAAACGATCTGTTGTAGCCAGTCCTTGCTGAGGTGGGGGGCAGAGCTTGTACAGACTGAAGGCTTTTAAGCTGGCCCCTTTGTTGATCTGATCCAGCAGACATATAGTTGGGAAGGTTTTGTTCCACCCAGACACTGGTTCAATAGATTCAAAGAATCATCTTTGCGGAACCTATTAAATGTTTTTAGGGGTGTAATAAGAGACTGGATATGGTCCCTTGGGGCCGGAATTGAATATCCGGGACTTTATTAAACGCAGGGCTTGTTTCCTCTGAATGTTCCCAGCAGTGACGTACTTTCCTGCCATCCTCTAACCCCCCAGGTGCCCGTTAAGCACGTGTACAGAGTCCTGCAGTGCCAGGAGGAGGAGCTTACGCAGATGGTCTCCACCATGTCCGACGGCTGGAAGTTTGAGCAGGTAACCCCGCTGTCGAAAGAGGAAACCTGAGAGCTTTGGAAATTTCTGAACATTTTTGCATCACATGCTCAAGTCTCTCTCTATAGAACTATTGTTGTGCTTTAAACATTGTCCAGAAAGGTCAAACTACATTTTCTATTGAACTGCAGTACCACTAATCTTAGTTTATGAATTGGAACAGTGTATAAATAGAACTAATCCCCTTCGTGGTACTGCTCAGTGTGATTTGTATAGACCTACTATAATAATTCATCTAAATATCAGTGTTTGTTTTGTTCTTCCAGAAGTGGCCACTGTATAGTGTTGACTTGATTGTGGTTTTAGGATTAATCCTAATTTACATGGATTATAATTCTATATTCAGGAAAGTTATACTAAGATTCTATAGATACCCCTTTTGATTTGTTAAATACAGCTTGTGAAGATACAACTTGTGCTTTTTTGTTTTTGTTCTGAGTAGTACGCAGATGTATCATTAACTTAACTTGATAGACTATTCTGGAACATTTGGAACCAAAACTTATCCCTAAGGGACACCCTCTCAAACTGCTTATATTCTGGTGTTAGAGCTGCATTTTCACAGGAATGTTGTAAGGGACTAAGTTGACTTCAGATTAAATCAAGACTATAAATTACTTGAGACAAGCATCAAGGTGCGGGATGCCTACAGCTCATCTATTAAATGAAATCTACGGTGACGTTATTTTGCTTTCACAAATTGGGTCTGATATTCTGTCATTGTCAGAAATTGGGTTCTCCCATTTTTCCATCCATTCTAAGTCTTCAAATACGATATGGTAAGATCCCATTATATCTCAAGGAAACATCCCATAATGTAGTATGTATGATTTAAAAGTTTATGGATCCTGGCAGAGTCTGGACATAATCTGATCCAAAATAGTATTACTCAGAAGTGTTGACATTGGTTCTAGTTATTGGACCATCTCTGATAATGTTGTATCACTATACCAAGAGTAAAGAAGTCTAATGAAACAGGCAATCCTCTCACTTTCAAAATGGGTGCCCATGTTGGTTGCTCTACCTCACATTATAAATATCTAAAGTAATGTTCTACAGGCTCAGAGAGTTTGGGTGAACTTTATCCACATTTTGAAATGGCATTAAATGTCCATAACCGTCGAGTCACCCTCATACGCCGCATGCTCACGCCGTGATGTCTGTCCATGTGTCGTGTCGTCGGTGCATGTTTAAGCATCACAGCGTCCTGCGGCCATTGTCCTGCTTTCTTTTTTTGTTCTGTAGGTACGATTTCTGTAAATGTCGCAATTCTTTTTGAATACATCTAATGTAGGTGTGTGATCTACCTATCAGCGTCTCGGTCTAAAAGGAGTAAATGAGTCCTGGATGCAACTTATGTGACAAACCTTTCCAGTGTATTCGGTTTGCTTTTAATGCAGCTGATACTGATGCCTGTTCAAGGCAACGTCACACTGAAGTTTCCAGCCTCATAACTAATTTGGTTAAATACTTTGTTTTCCTGCTGTTCACGCCCAGGGTGGATGCCGTCGGTGCTAACTGGTTGACCGTGTTCTGTTGGCCCTGTAGGCATTCCTGTAGGCCAGCAGTTACCATTACTACTGGTTATGAATTTTACGACTAAGGAGGTGCATCTCTTTCTTGGCACTCAGCTTTTTGACCTAGAAGGTTGTGGTGATTTTCACCTCCTACAGTCACCACACATTGTGATGTTTTGTGAAACTTCTGCTTTCGCTTGCATCCATGATGTTTTTTTTTTTTTTGTTTTTTTAACGGCACGCGGCTTCATAGCAGAGAAGTGACGTCTCTCACGATGCAGCTGAAATGAGTGTGAAAGGTGTTATTGTCAGATGAGTTAAACAGTCCGTTATACATGTGATCTCAGACAACCACACAGTTATTAGGCCAGTGTTTCTCAACCCGGTCCTTGGGGACCCATCCACGTTTTTCCTCCCTCTTAGTTCCCTGCCACAGTCCATATTTTTGCTCCCTTCCTGCCCCCTCAGTAGATGTGAATGCGGTATAAACTTGCCATATCCTGATGGACTTCAGGACTCCAATATTTCCCTGGATATTAATGTATGCGTCATAATCGGACTTTTCCAGTGGAAGAACCTCGTCTTGTGCTTGCTGTAGCCTACATTTTTATTGCTGTAAATTCTCATATTGTTCAGTGACTTGTTTACCCATCTTATGGGATCTGTTCATGAATCTATTTATACTATGTAAAGGAACTGGAAGAGAACTATCAGATGGTAACAAACATGTGACACGCCTAGCGGTGCCGTGCTCTTTCCTCGTGCTCTGTTTCCAGGAGGCTCCTTCCAGAAAACCCCCTCTCGCGTTTCCCTTGCTGCTCCATAAATATCCTCAGGTGGGGAGCACTAGGCTCTGCTTCCAGAAGGTTGCGTACCTTATGTGTGAGCATGGCGATCATCCTGTGTTGGCTGGTTTTGGTCACCTTTTATTAAAAGGTCTTTATTAAAGTGTAAATATGAAATTGGTACGTAGAGAGTAAAATAAGGGTATTCTGTGCTTAAGGGCAGAAACCGTAGAAAGCATACAGGAATGTTAAAGGCTTAAAATAGTCCTTGGATGATTCATGGAACAGTTTCAAAGTAAATTTATACATAATTTTATTTTTTAGATAGCGCCCTAGCTGAATATTTGGCTTATGTATATGCTAATATATATTTGGATTTTAATAGATTTAGTTTTGAAATATTGCCAAATGAAGTTATTTTGTGACTGGCTGGGTAATGCACAGTTGCCCATGCATTGATGCTCACGGCTTCACTTTTATGATAGGAATTGGCTGGCTTTCAGTTGTCAGGTCAGTATGTGCTTGTGATGTATGTGGTATGTCAGTATTTCAACAACATGCTGTCCCCTTAAGGTAAATATCCACTTCATCTCTGCTCTTATGCAGGTGGTTCATATTATGTTGGTGTGCATCTCATCCATTCACTGTTTTCCATCTGGATATAAAAATACATGTAGTTTTTAATGTTAGGCTTGCAAAGCATTCTGGGAAGGCATGCCGCCCCTCCTGTGTCTCCCTCCATTCCACTCCCTCGTCCGTGTCGCTTCGCCGGTGTTGTGTGTCCCCTGTTACACTTTTCAGGAAGGTAAAGTGTGTGTGTGTGTGTGTGTGTGTGTGTGTGTGTGTGTGTGTTATAGCAGCCGCACGCCTGTGTGTACAGTGTCTGTATGCCACGCACACGATACGCTTTGCTCCTCATACCCCTCCAGACAGGACTTAGAACAGACTCGTCAAAGCCGGGACAGTTGTGATCTGAGCCTGATGACTGTGGCCTTGTGTACCTGCAGAATGATCCCTCCCTTCTGTGCTCTGATTGGTTGTTGCAGCTTGTCAGTGTAGGCTACGGGCGGGACCACCAGTCAGAGTTTCTGCTGATTGTGTCCAGGGAGGTGAGGGGAGAGGAGACCGGTCTCCCCATCCGCGGCGGCAGCAGCGGCGGCGAGGTGTGTCCCAGCATTCTCTCCCTCCCCCCTCTCGGGTACTTCACTGCATGCCAATCCCCCCCCCGCCGCCATTCCGCTGGGCCTTTGCTGGGACCTGTTCCTCGTTTGAAGGAGATGTTCATGTTTTATGATGATTTCCCTGGTTCTTGTTTCCATTTCTTCGTCCTTCAAAAGAGCCTGACAGATGCCATAATCCCATTTTCTTTGCCGTGTCCATTTTCCATCCCAGATTTCAGTTGTACCATTCGTCTTCCCCTTTGCTAAGGCATGAGTGAGTGAAGCTGCTTTCTCACCACATTCTTTTAAATGAGTGAGTGGTGTTGATCTCAGCACAGAGGAAGATGAAAATACTTTTTTCAAATGATGAGAGATGTTTTCCTCTGCAATTTAGGATTTTGAGATGTTCAATAGGGCATGAGGGCCAATTCTTTGAGCCCACATGCTGATTACATGTAATTTTGTATCAATTTTCTAAAAATTGATTCTGCATAAAACTGACAATGGGGAATTTTTTTCAGCTTTTAGTTAGACGGCCTTTGTTTCTATGTTTATTCTGAGAATCCTTGGAACAGAAAAACTAAGATTTATTTTTCTGCTGTAACAATTACAGTAGTCCTTGCTTGTCATCTCTTAAAATTCTTAACATGTTGCAAAGGATTTTTTTTAATTTTTTTTTTTTGTATGAAGTGTAAATATGACGAGGAACCGCATTCTGGTAACTGCAAAACTGCCCACTACAGCCCAGGAAGAAATGCATTTATGTGAATGGTCATGATTATTACTCGCGAAACCAGCGACGTAAGGAACTGGTGGGTTTCCACTGTTTACACACTAACAGACAAAGTAAAGCGTGATCGTGGGAATATCCACTCGTAAGCAGGCCTTGTTTGGGCCATGAACCGGTCAGATTTCTAGGTGATTGGGTTTGTCATTGCACACTATATTAAAGAACTTGCAGGAGAAGCATGACGTATTTATAAAGCTTGCCTGGTAAATATCTTAGGTAGACATCCTTTCATAACATGAGTCTAAAACTTTTTTCTTGAATGTAACAGCACTTTCGGAGGAAGTATACAGTGTGGAGTTCACCGTTGTAAGGGATCTAATATGCAAGTAGACCAGCGGGTATCTCAAAACCAGCAGAAATCTTGTTGCCCCCTCCCCCACAAAAAATAAACTCATTAGCACCTTTTGTTTTTAACTATACATCTTGTGCTAGTTTTGTGGGTCAGTGACACACATAAGTCTTGATGTGAAATGGAACACGCCTGCCACTGGAGTCCCCCTGGGCTGTAGTCGCCAGCTTCTGGCAGACGCGTACCATGCGGCCCGGCCGATGCCGGGATATGCCCACGGGCCCGGCACCTCTGCCCCTCTGCTTGCCGGGCACCATCGACCGTGTCAGAGACCCGCTGCTTGCATTCCACGGAGGTTCGGCGTTCCCTGGAGCGGTATGCTGGAGACTGCGAGGTGCCTGTCTGCTGTTATCTGCCACAGCAGAGTGGATCTGCCCATCTCGCTGCGACTTGTGGCTGCAGGAGGAATGCAGCCTGCGAAAATAACAATGAGGATATGAAACGGTCTAGTTTGCTATTTTTATTTTCCTTCTGGGTTGGAACTCCTCTCCCTTATCTCACAATGACCGAGTTGAACTCCTGTCTCTGGTTCTTAGATGGACAGGGAGGAAGGTCTTGGCTCGCCGCCTTAGTCTGAATTAGGGTGTCGGGAATTTGTGCCGTTATATTTAGCAGAAATTGTACTTCCCAGTAATTTTCACTTTCCAGTGTAGCATCTTTCTGAAATGCATCAAGTAGTGGCAATAATGGCCTAACTTTTCTGTGATATTGTTTTGGGGTACAAAACTGAAATATATTCCTTCATTTCAGAAAGCCCTGTGTTTTTTTTTTTTTTTTTCTTTTTCTTTCTTTCTTTCTCTCTCTCTTTCCGTAATTTAAACCCCCACCTTGCCCCTGCACCCCATGGTCCTTGTACAAGCAGGAAATTGTACATTCATTCCCCGCCAAAGCATAATTGCACTCTGAACTTGGTCTCAGATCTGGGCACAGTGATGCATAATGGCTGGTAGGGTGTCCTTCCTTCTGTGCCTTTTAGATCACAGGTGCGCCGTCGAGCTTGAAGAGGCCCCGCCTCTCCCCTTCGTTGCGAGCCTCCCTAATCCTTACTGAGTCAGATGGGCACCACCTACCCTCTGTGGCTAAACTCTTCCCTGTGTGTTTAGTACCTTGATTCTTGGGAACAGACTTCCTGTACTGTCACAGGACAGGCATTTCAGTAAATACTTTTCCACCCTTGCACCCAGTTTCTCCCCTTGTTTACGAAGTTCCCCTCTAATTACTCCCACCCTGGACGGTTGACCCACCTTGTGTTATGGTGGATTACTGCAGCACGGTCAGGTGACGTGGCAGCCATGAGCTGCTCTTCCTCTACCGATCAGCCGCGCCTTATTGACAGCTCGCTTCTTCGGTTCCCTTCGGGTCATGCTACCTGCTTCTGTATTTCACCTGACGCTGTACTTGCTTTACCACGCCTTTTGCTTCTGGAGAGTGTAGGCTGGCTTGCAGCACTCACAAGTCTGTGTTTTTTTTGTTTTCCCTTTTTGTCATCAAGGGGGTAAATTTTTTTAAATTTTAGGGGGTTTGGGTTTAGGTAAGGGGGCAAGATGTTTGCTTTGGAAATTACATGCAAGTACTTGCCCTACCCCCCCCCCCCCCCCCCCCTTTGACTAATGAATAATGTAAACAGCTCAATAATGCTAGATGATTAACTTCTGGTCCGGTTACAATTACTTCCGGGAATAATGTTTTGTAAAAGGATTTCATAAGCAAAACTGAATGGTGTCCTATGCTAATGAAGGTCCAGATACCTTGTCTGTGATTCAGAGGCTTTTTATTTTGACATTTATGGATATATTCAGACATCAACAAGGCTGGCCTCAACATCTAGAATGTCATTACCTTTTGTAGGAAAACTGTGTTGTGTTTTGTACAGTGACTGAGTCATCTCCCAGCCCCCCTCCAATTTTGGTACCATCCAGTCCCTGCTGTTAGGAAAGTGCATATTCCCAAATTGACTTCAACCCCTCGTCATTCTTGGTATCTTCCTCCCTCCAGCTGGTCAGCATTGGCTCATCCTATAACTATGGAAACGAAGACCAAGCAGAGTTCCTTTGCGTCGTCTCCAAGGAGCTGCACAACCAATCATATGGCACCAGTAGTGAGCCGAGCGAAAAGGCAAAGGTGAGATTCCCGTTACATCCCATGATTCAATTACAGTGTGTATGTGTCTGATTTTTTTTTATATATATAATATATATATATATATAATAAAAATTGTGCCTTAAATTTCAGATTACATGTTTTTAATTGCTCTGGAGTATTTTTTTCAGTCCCCCAACTAGATGTTTCACCTTTTTTTTGCACTACAGAACCAGTTTATTTCCCTGTATTGCCAGTTCATAGAGCTAGAATTCACCAGATTAATAGTTTTGTCTGGTTTGTCAGCCTCAGGCTCAAACTATGAAAACTGTAGCAAAATCTAATGTTAATGTTGACTGGAGTTTGGCCTGGGCTCCCCTCCCGGTGCTTAGGCTTCTCTGGTCATAGATCAGGACAGCCGTACCTTCTATTTCACAGCATATTTTCTCTTGTTATATATGCTACTTCGATCACATATTAAAAAAGAATGTGAATTGTGTAGTAAGGCCCTCCATGTTTTGATAAGAGTGTGTGACTCG
>JAODKE010000101.1:21434296-21447636 GCA_026779605.1 Mormyrus hasselquistii | reverse complement strand
AAAAAAAACTGCATCACTCTCCATGTTTTTGTCTTGCTGATTGAAATGTATTGGAAATTAAAAGGTCCCCCCAACCCTTTCCCTGTTCTTCACGGGGTCACATACCCTGAAGGGTGTCTTCTTCACCGGAGCTCACTGCTTTGAAGTGTGTGTGTGTGCTCTCAAAATAATGGCCACACCATGTAGTTGCAGAATTTTGCCATCTATGGTAGGTTCATTTAATGAACATTGAAAGTGAGATTCATATAGACTCATTTGATGAGGATGCTGCGGTGGGGGGTGTTGCCTTCGTGCTCTCCATCGCCATTGGAGGAGTTGAGCCAATGGGTTCGCACTTAGCAAAACCTTAATTGTATCCTTGAAGCCGGGTGATAGAAACTTACTGCGTACCTGAATGTACTTGTGGTTTCAGTTACAGGAATCCTGGTAGCTGTAGCAACTTTTAAGTTTAACGGTTTGGCACCAAACAGAAGTACTTTTGTATTTTTGTTTTCTCTCATTCCCTCCCCCTTTTCCTTAAGTATCCCGTCTGTCTACCTGTGTGAGCCTGGGTGTTTCGGCCTCGGGTGTCTGTGTACAGTGAGCAAACATAAATGTTTTTTGTCTGGTTGGCCATGGTGGGATTTTTTTTTTTCTTTTTCAGTTTTCAAAGAAATTATACTTTTTTTTTTTCGCATTTACGGAATATGTAATGGTTCTGTGGATTGTCAGTGTTTTTGAAAATGTGCTTTGGGCATCACTTCCTCTAATTGTTTTACTTATCGTATGGTCATTTCCTTTTTATGTTTAAACAACCTTAGTACTTTGTTTTATCAGTTTTCAATAAACTTTGCTGAATATTCTACTGAGAAGGTTTTTTCTATGCTGGCCCACAAGCACTCAGTTTTTGTTTTTTTTTTTCTGTTTTTTTTTTTTAATGGGGGGGGGTTGATGTCAATAAAAATAATAGTGGATGGGTGCATTCAAATGTCTCTGTTTAACTCTGGATCAGCTTATTGTCCCTACTGTTCTTTTCAGCCTTTCTTTCCTGTTCTCTTTGGGTTCCTCCCAGTACTGCCTGTTACCCAAGGCTCTGAAGTCCAGTCTTATTCTGAAGGCATCTGTATGCCCCAGTTTTTCTCGCATCCAGTAATCTTTTGGGACGAATGGGAACATCACCAGATTTTCCTTATTTGGAAACAGGCTTGGAAAAAACTCATCTCATCTTTGAAATTCCTATTCTTCCTTCTGACACCTGGATCCATGTTAAACCTTGTTAATCTGAGCCTCTGGAGTTTTTTATTTTTAATAACAGTCTTTAAGGTGATGTCATAATTACTAGATGGCATGAGGAGTCATATGTTGCTAAAATTATTAGTTCCTTTAAGCATGGTGGAAGTTGGGAGACTTGTATAACTACATCCATGAAATAGCATTGTAGATTTGTAGTTTTTCTGGCATTTACTTTTGTGTGTGTGTGTGTGTGTGTGTGTGTGTGTGTGTGTGTATATATGTGTATATATATGTATATATATATATATTACTACTTAGTGCAATATTCTGCTTAAAGTGGTTTTGGGTTTGGGCGGCTGTCATCCAGACATGATAATGTGTTTCGGAATCTGCATTGTCGTAAAGGACGTCCATTTATTCACTGACCAGTATGAAAAGTATGGGCTGTAGCTTCAATTCTCTGTATAAAATATGTTCGGCCTTGAGTGATCTGGGAAAACGCCTTATGTGGTATGAAATGCCCGTGTTAGCGCAGGTCTGTGTAAACATTGACTTGTGTCTAGCCTCCTCCTGTTCCAGTGTTAACCTGTGATCTTTAGAAGCTTTAATAAAGACTTAGAGAAAATCTATGGAACTTACAGAGCAGCAGACATTTGGCAGCAAACTTGTACCATTTCTGCAGATATGTTTAGTATAATTGGTGAAAGGAAAGTATGGAGTACACATGTTCTATGGTCTCGGAGGTACGAGTTGGGACAGATGCCTCCCCCAGTAGTAGATGTTGCCAAATGGGGGTCCTCCAGGGTAGATTTTGGAACCTCTATACCAAACTCTAGTCCTGGGGGGCCGGAGCCCTACCCGGTTTTCGGTTCACCCACATTTAACACACCTGATTCAACTCCTTGTGTTAATTACCACACAGCTCTAGAGCTGAATAATTTGTGGTGGAACAGGGAAAGAACTAAGCTACACAGGTCTCTGGCCCCCCCGGACTGGAGCTTGAGACCCCTGCTCTATACATTGTTAGGCCGTCCGAATCTTCCAAGGTATCCATGCCCCTCCAACAGCCATGGTTTGGATTTGAAGTTGTAGTTTTGGTTTTTATTATATGTTGTATTCAGCTTTTGTGGCGCTTCAGTTAGTACATGGAAAGTTAATATATGTTTAGAAAGCAAAGCACAGCTGGTCAATGATGCATCAATTGTGGATTTTCTGCTGGGATATTATGAATCCCCATGTGCCTCTATAAAGTCCCTTCCTATGCATTTCCTGGTTTTGTCGCAAGGTAACTTAACATTGGCATTAAATAGAACTTGGCAATGTAGACCGGATAAGGAGTGTGTAGGTATTGTCAAATGCATCATGATGGACACCTAGTCAGAGTTCAACTACCCTTGCATATTATATGCCTATAATGTTTTACATATTTTTTCAGGAGGGTTGTTAAACCTGAATAGGGTGAGCAGTTACAGATGGATGGATTTATTAAATATCTTTTGGCAAACAAAATATTTTCACTGTGTTATCTCCAAAGACTTTAATGTACTAACTACAGCAATTATTTTGTTACTATGGAATTAACTATACATTCTTAATTTAGAGAGAGGGATGGACTAACTTCTCAGGGACCCTAGGCTGATGTGGGTGGGGGGGCTAAGCCAGCCATCTGAGGTATTTTTTGTAGCTGCAATATATATTATTATGAATTATAGAACTTGAATAATCTGCTAATCGGAGCGTGGGGTGCCAGCGGTTAAATTTACAGGTCAGGGTGGGGGTAGGAATGCTATCAGTATAATTTACATTGGCAGATCGATTGGCAAAATTTAATAACTTTAACCGTTCCCTTTTTTACCATGACCCTAGGCCAGGGGAGCACAAATCCAGGAGCCCTGCACAATGTTTTGGGTTCCCCTCATTTAACACACCTGATTTAACTCTTTTTGCTAATTACCACACAGCTCAAGAGCTGGAATCATTTGAGATGGAACAGGGAGAGTACTAAGCTACACAAGGCTCTGGCTCTCCAAGAAAGCCTATGCTTTACTCCTCCTGAGGCTAAGGTTTAGCCTTGAAGTTTTGCATATGTTTGTTCAATTCTGTTCTCTTCACATCTGGGTGGTGCTTTGCAAACCAAATTTGTGGGTAGGCACCATTTCAAACCCACACACGGCACACAAAAAAATACACATAAGCAGATATTAATGTTCTGTAAATGTTATGTGAGTATTGTACATTCAAGTGTCCAACTGATGTGTGAGTTGGGAATATCACGTTGTGACAGCTTGTTGAGGATGAGTAGCGTTATCGGTAGAAGATGCGAATGATAAGGGATGGGGGCGGGATTAAGAGATGCGAGCTGACGGAGGAAGCTCGCTCATTGGTTCGTTTTTCTGATACCAATCAAAGTATAGACATGGCCAGTCGTCCCTTTTCACCCGTTTTTAACCATCTACGGACAGGTTTGGATGTATAAACATGACCAGAAACAATATTGGTAGAATAAACTTCGATATTCTAAGTTAGAAAATTCTAAATTTTCACAAAAAAAAACGGTACAGTTCGTGTCCCGGGAACGAATATTAATTTTCCTATACAGTTGCTCAAAATGGCAAACTTATTTAGGTGGCAACCCTAAATAAACCACATACATATATATAAATTACGGGGGTGTTGTAACCCCCAATAATCAAAACCGGCTAATACATCCCCAGTAATCACGTCCCTAAATAGGTGGAGACCTTAACCCGCCCAATGCTCAAACCAACGTTACGCCTCTGACCGCCTGGAAATTTTCAGCTTTAAAAAGTTTTATTGTTTCTCCACGAAGTGTCAGTCATGCGAGTCGATCCTTTGGAAGTGGTGTCATTTCAAGTCATGACAAAGTACGGTCTGCTAATAATTTAAAACTTAAGACCTGCAAAATAATGTATTCCGATCACCTGCTAAAGTTGCTACTACTTATAAAATTCCAGAACTGACAAGATCATCCTTCCTTGTGTCTTTGGGCTGTATTGGCGGTCACAGAAAACCGGGTATAATTGTGTGGACACGCTTTAAGTGTACATCTCTGCCCTGGGTAAAAACACAACTTGTTATATAGAACTTTTATTTTTTTAATCCTAGATTTTCATTTTTATCCTTAACGAATCCCGTGCATTGTAATGCTGAATAATGTAAAGTAATATGAAGTAAAATACAGTAAATGCCGCTTAGTATTGGTTTATGGAGATAGACGCGCGTCACCTGTAGTAGGTGCTGACCCCATTACTGTATATGGCGTTTTCCTGGATCATTTTTTTCTCTAAGGATGAAAAAAACTACACTATTTAATGAAATAAAACGAGTGGGCAACAACAAAATCAACCAGGCAAGAAAGGAAACGCATCCAAAGAGCAATTTCCGCCAGTTAACAATCGCTTATTAATAGGTATGTGATTTTATTTCAAGCCTTACATGATAATTAGGTAGATCGAAGTAAGAATTAAATGTATTTTATATGTCTAAATTCAGGGTTGCCAATTTTTGTCAGCTGGCTGGAGTGAGATTTTCAATTTGACACGTATCTGCATGCAAACATATGCACACAGCTAAATACCCTGTACGGGTTGCAAACTACTACAACACTTTTGATTAGGCTAATTTTAGGTTTGTAATGGAATAATAGATTTGCCGTACCATTTTACTTCTTGTTAGACTGCTTAGTATATTACTTGTAGCATACTATATATATATACTTGAAATATACTTCTTAAAGTATTCTTAAATGTAACTCATACTATATGTACACTAGACTGCAATGTATTTACAAAATCATAAGACAGAATGTTGAGAAGTAAAGTATACTAAAGTATAAGCTTTAGTATTAAAGTATAAGTGTAAGTATTAATGCACTTAGACTTTTCTTTATACTTATCAGTATATGTCAAGTATACTTCACTATATTATTCTTAAGTATATAAAGTATAGTATATAAAAAGTAAGCTTCAAGTATACTGCCTCTTATTTTGTATAAAATAAGTATACTCGTAGTACACTTTACTTTTTGTACTTTTATTTACGCTTAAAAATTCCGAACATTTAGAGCAAACTGAAAAATAAAAGAATTTATTTTTTGCAGCAATGCTCAGAATTTTGGCAGTGGCATTTAAAAACAATTTAAGGATTTGGTAGATCATAGTGAAATATCATAGTATGACATTTTCTACCCAAACGTCTTCTAATCATTTATTCACTTATCAGTCTTACAAAAAAACCAATTACTAGAATGCTTATGTTGCACAAAGAACTTTCATTTCATTTCATTATATGCATTTGAATTCATTTTTCGATATGCTGAATAGATCTCAAACACTGACTAATATGAGACCGAATTAAAATTTCTCCCGCTAACCATACCTAGTATAGAGAGTTTAGCTATATCATTAAAATTTTAATGGAAAAAAATGACGAAAATGAGATTTCATTCCTTTGTGACAGGTTTATATCCTTTGGTTGATACATATTACCTGCTGGTGAAGAAATCTGGCATCTTCATCTAGGTCAGAATTTTAAGTAGTAGTTTTCGATAATAATACCTTTAGAATGTTACTCTGAATGACGTTACGCCGAATGAATCAAAGACCTTTTTGAAATGAAATGATGCATGTTGTGGTGTTTCTACAGCAATATGGACTATGCCAGGGAAGACACTTACTGTACTGTCACCTAAAAGCAAATTGTGAGCAGAAAGTAAATCTTTCATCTTGACCCTTTCATCCATTATAGTAGCTAAAAATGGAATATAGCTACATTTCTTCCAGGTAGAATAGTTCCTCCAATAATACTCTCTATGGAGAGCAAGATGTGATATTTGGAAACTATCAAATATCCTCATGGGAATGAGTACACGGCAACTGTTCTGTTGGGTGTTGCTGAGAGGATGAGGTTCTGCTAGGTAGTGGTGTGTGAACAGGCACTCTGGACAAGTCGGACTGAAGCCTTGTGATGGTAGTTAGCTCTCCCTCCGGATTTCAGTGGTATCTGCTTAATCAGACTGATGTTGTGCTGCCTTGATGAGGGCAGAGCTCACATGGTCAATGCATGCTCCCATCCCCAGCCCCCGCTACAGGTAGCCCCCTAACATGACCTCACAGGTGGGGGGTGGTGTTATGAAGCACAGGGAACCGTCGACCGCATACCACTTTGAGGGACCTACTAACAGGTGAGTCTCAACTGACTGCCCCGGAGTCTTGGTGGACAACCGGTGATTTTCCAGCGGATCATCTATTGACTTAGGGCATAACACCAAACCTAAGCACAAGTGGTGTAGAAGATGGGTGGAGAAAGCAATTAACTATCTGTAGTTGTATCGCATCAGGACACGAAACACGAAAATTAAAATTTTCATAAAATGTCTTTCAGGTGAATGTGCCTGCAGCTGCATAAAAAGCATGCGAATGTTTAGATTATGTGGAAAATTATGAAGGACCATGATCAGACCAATGTCCAATTTTCAGTATTAGCTGGGAAAAGAGATAACAGGCCATGCAGATGTTTCCCTCACATCCCTCTCTCATCCTGACGCTGAGTGTCTCTTTAAGGTCCCGGAAGCTGTTTGTTCGTTTAATTATTAGAATGTTTCCTTTCAGACAGCGCTAATGGCCCTGGTGGCTGTCGCGCTATGATTTGCAAATGAATAAATGTTCTATAAGAATACGCAGGTCTATAAAAGACTGTTTTGCTGCATAAAAAACACTGAGATTTTGATTGCTCCTGGAAATCATGGAAACATTGAAGGTTCTGCGACCTCACACAGCTGCATTTGGACATGCAGTAACTGAGGACAATGCATGTCCTGTTATACCGTTCACATATAGGATTCATATAGGGGAGACTGCAAGACATGGTTGGGAATTGTGCAGATGCTCATGCGTTTTAATACAGTCTCTTCAGTCTCTTCAAGATGCTATATCTTAGCCATGTTTTACATTTTCCTGTTAGCATTAATAATCATTTAAACAATTAAACATCATTTAAATGTTCGAAATGAAAATGTCATCAAGAAGGAATGGTAATACTTGTTAATGCCTTTTCTCTGTCCTAGCAGCTCAGTCTGATTGCATTTAAAACATCTCTAAAATGGTATAAAAGAATGATGCAATAGAACTGTGACATTTTATTATTCACCATGAGGAAACAGTCTTTGCGCCTACCTCATCTGGGTCTTACAGCAAGCTTGGGCATTAGGTCATTCCACAGACATGTGACTATTCTGCCAAGCCTGGGACTCATACCAACAACCTTCCGATACCAACCACTGAGGCTTAGCTTGCTTAGGCGAGCACCACTTTTGGGTTGATGCCCTAAACAGAGTATATAAATGGCAAACCAAACATGGCATAAATATTTTTCAGAATTTGGTGATCAGTGGTCATTGCTGACACGCCCAACACGCTACAACAAAATGTGTCCTCTGCATTTAACCCATATGAGATATCATAAGAAAGTAGAGGGGCAGCTAATTCAGGACCCAGAGAGCAGTGCTTGGGGGTGGTACCTTGCTCAGGGTACTTTAGTGGTGTCTTGCTGGTCAGGGATTCGAACGAGCAATCTCTCAATTACAAGTGCAGTTCCCTAACCATCAAGCCACCACTGCCCAAATATCACACCACTCTCTGCTGCCTATGGTTTACCTCTGCAGCCTGGTTCCAGCACTGCTATGGTTCTCAGCTTTGCATCTCAAACTTTTCACAATTATAATTGTACCTGAATTATACACCTTAGCTGGGCTCATGTATCTTTATTCATTTTGTTTTTGTATAGCATTGTAAATGGCTGAAATCCTCTTAAACCCCGGAGTGAAAGGGATTCCATTCAGCTCCATCAGAACACCTATCCAGACACTTGTCAGAAGGGGAGCGACTGTGACTGGTCGGCTCAGGTCGCATTGAGTGCTACTCGGCACGCTTTGTGTCAGTTATGCTAATGCGGGCCGGAGACAGGACCAATAAATCTATTATGGGCTCTGGTTTCTCATCTAATCAGGCTGTGAGCATCTGTGTCACTACGGCTCTGTTTACACTTGTTTTAAAATGCATCAGGGTGATTGGATTACAAGTGGAACGCGCTAAGTACAAGTGCAAATGACCACCAAGACACATTGTGATCCGATCCCTCAAACCGCATATCATCTGTAATGTAAATGCTAATGCGTCCCCATGTGTCCCTGACAAGGACATCACAATAACTGTGTGCCAGGCAGTAGTGAAGACAAGGATTCAGCTGGACACTTCGGAGACACTTGATAGACTGAGGTGTGAACAGCGATGCGTCTCAGCTGTCTACTTATGATCCAATCGGCCAAGATGCACTTTAAACCCAAGTGTAAACAGGGCCTTTGAAAAAAGTTGATAATAACAACTGTAAAATACAACCAAGCAGTAATGTAAAGGACCAAATCAAACAGTAATTGCAATTGTACCAAAACAAATAGGTTTAGATCAGGGGTCAATAAACCTTTTTGAAACTGAGAGCTACTTCCCGGGTACTGAGCCATATGAAGGGCTACCAGTTTGATACACTCTTCTTAAATAACAAATATGCTCAGTTTACCTTTAATTATATATTACTATTATTATTATTATTAATAATTAATGATACTATATAAATGCAAATGTGATTAAAGAAGAATAGCAACAGGATAAAATTAAAATTTTAGACGCTGCTCACTGGTGTTTTATTGTTGTGCATTGTTCATGGTTGTGCTATTTTTAGAACAGGTCCGCGGGTGACTCATGTGGTCCTTGGGGGCGTCCTGGTGCCCGCCGGCACCATGTTGGTGATCCCTGGTTTAGACCTTCCCTGAGTGGTACAACAAGCAACATAGTGACATAACCAAGACTGCATCTGCAATGTATGTGTAAAGTAAGTATGTACACAGTAACTTATGTACTTTTTATGTATCACAGTATAGATGGAGCAGACTTTTTTGAACGCATGAGAAACACCCTGCAGAAACAGGGGAACGTTTTGCATGCTGTTCATTGCGAGGTAAGAAAGATGCACAACTGAAAGCTATTTCTGCGTATAGGACCTATTAGAGCTACAATTATTATGAACTATCAGTTTTACTGGGGCGACATGGTGGTACAGTGGTTGGCACTGTTGCCTCACACCTCTGAAACCTGGGTTTGAGTCTCCGCCTGGGTTACATGTGTGTGGAGTTTGCATGTTCTCCCTGTGGGGTTTCCTCCGGGTACTCCGGTTTCCCCCCACAGTCCAAAGACATGCTGAGGCTAATTGGAGTTAATAATAAATTGCCCGTAAGTGTGCATATGTGAGTGAATGGTAACAGTGTGTGAGTGTACCCCCTGTCCAGGGTTGTTCCCAGCCTCGTGCCCATTGCTTCCAGGATAGACTCCAGACCCCCTGTGACCCAATAGGATAAAGCGGGTTGGAGAATGAATGAATAGTTTTACTCTATTTCCTGTACAATGGGCTGAAGTAAGCAGTCTGAGAGTGACTGTGCCATCCAAAATCAACTTAATATTATTCCACATCACTTTGCTTGGTTAATGCTAAGAGAATCTGAATCTCTCATTTTGTTTTGTTATGTGGCGCTTTGTTTTTATGTAGCTTCAAGGACCAAATGACATCATTCTGCCTCCAGAGACTACAGATGTAATTTGTATTCCAGGAAAACCCAACAGGAAAGAGGTAAATGGACCATTATAGCAGTCATTTGAAGTAGACAGAACTAATATGAACAGAATATTAATTTTGCAATAGAAAAAGAAAACTCTAAAAACTAGATCTCAGAAGAGAAGTTGGAGTTCTATGTGTTTTGTAATTTAAGTCTGTGAAACTCTGGGCCATTTTAACGTCTGAAAGCACACAGTGTGAAGCGGATGGCGCAAGTCCTTTTAGGGTCGGTCCAACCCACTTTTGCTAGCTTAACAACAAAAAAATAGTCAGTGGTTCAAAATGTTCTGGGAGTGTTTGGGGTCCTGTAATCCCATCAGTGTTTTCACCCTTTCTCTTGTGTGTTTGCACATCGGTGGCTTGTGCTTATAATGGCAGATTTGCCAGGTAGTATAAAATAATGCTTCACTAGAGATGAAACAGACCTGCTTATGAATATTACCATGGATAACAGCAAACTATCCATGGATCTAATATATATAACATGACTTTTGTGTGCATACATATGGTAAAGTTTGATAAATTATGCACAGTAAGGCATTATCAAAATTAAATACAGTAATAATAAAGTCCATTGTATATTATTATACAGTATTGTACTCTAGAATGAAAGGGATTCTGACATTGTAGCCTGATTGTCAAGGGACAGTTATAGCAATGAAAAACATCATGTATCAAAGAAAGACAAAGCGAAGAAAATCGTGATTTATGTACCCCTCAAATGTGAAGGAACAATGAAAAAAACATACTGTTACAAATTTTGCAACTGAAAATAATGCATCACGCACCTGTACGGAATCTGTTCTAAAAAACATTTATTTGTTTAAATACATCAGTCTATTGTGGGACCTTACTGGCTTGCAACCTTTACTCACTTGGGGTGGTTTGAAAATTATGAATCATTCCGGGAATTTTTTTTGGACCACAGATACACTGTAATAATTAGCCAGTTTCGTTCATTATTACACTTCAAATGCATTTTGCAAATATTGCAAAATTTTTATGAGGAGGATCTACTAATAAAAATGTTAACACAACCCATTTGATCGCTCACCTTAAGGCAAGATAGTGAAGAATATGAAGAGTTTCTGAAAAACAAATTCATTCCAATAAAGAAGGCTACAGTAATGCAAGCATTTAATAGCAAAAGACATAACTCAGAAAATTACAGAGTTTATCACACTTGATGATGAGCCCTTCTGTGTTATAAATGTTATAATGGATGTAATCAGTTAGAAAATATAGCTCTCTGGTACTTTTTTGTATACCTCAGTTGGTGTTTTCTTACCTAAAAATAAATACTTTTCATATTTTTGTAATGTAATAAATTTATTTTTAGATTTATTTGGGTGGAGTGTCCCTTTAAACTTGTTTAAGTAGAACCTCCCAAATAATCAGCATCGTATCAGTGTCAGTTTTCGAAATAATCGGCAATCAGTAACGGCTAGAAATTTCCATATTGAGGCTTCACTATTTATTTCTTAAAAATATCTTGATGTACACAATAAAAATCTTTCACATTATCATTTTTTTATTTTTAATCTTTGCATGCTGGCTTCTCCGTGTCCCTGTCTGGGTGTAACAAGCAGTGCACACAGGCTGTGCACACACCTATGTAGGCACCATGTTACTATGTTGATAACGCACCCTTTACATAACAGTGACATACTGCACCATTGCGACTTGACCATGGCTGTGTCTGAATCCAGGAGCTGCATCCTTCTAAGGCTGCATTCAAGGGCCAAACGTGTCACAGCAGCACGACAAGCCTGTGTCATTTGGAAGGGCCCTTCAAATGTGGTCTATAGCGTGTCCTCCTTTAGCCAAGTCGCAAAGCACCCACCCGATGGATGCAACCTCCCGATTTGGTCATAGCTCAGCTTTTTATTGTTCAAAAGCACAATCGATTTTCACTGCCTCAAGATAAAGTATCCATTTTACTGGCATCTAATGTCTGGTTTTAATATCCTCAGTTGGACCTCCTGTATGAGGAGGCAATCATCTGCACGGTGGTGAATAAGGTTGGAGAGCCATTCCCAAACTATGAGACCAATGAAAGTGACCTCTTCAGGTATTTGCCAAAGGTAAGTAAGGAGCACGCAGTGATACAGCGCCTTGCTTCACCCATCCCATGACAAACCACCTCAGGGATGAGAACCTGAGGGCCGCCGTGTACCTGGCAATACCTCAGCACCACACTAGTCCAAATGGAGTAGTGAGTTTTTTTCTAGTGACTGGAGTTCCAATCTTGCCATCAACCCCCAGATCTCCCTGTAAGTTGGAGCACCTCCTTATAGGGCTGGATATAGATTAATGTCATACTCAGGACAAAGCAATTGCAGGTTAAGGGCCTTGCTCAAGGGCCCAATAGAGTAGAATCACTCGGGGCATTCATGGGATTTGAACCAGCAATCTTTCCTCAGAGCCACCACTCCACCCTGCAAAATGTCAGTCTAAATAATTATCTTTCCTCACTCTTGATTGCCTCTACTGTGAAAACTAATGAGATGTTTTATATTGAGTGTGTGGAGGGTGAGTATGATTACATAACTAAATATACATACAGACATACTGTCCAGTCCAACAAAATGTAGACTGTGTTCTGGGCATGTGATATTTAGGTCATGTTGCCCTGCTAATCTGAAGAGCTTTGTTGCTTCTAGCTAGGATGGGATTGCACAGAAGATTTTGTTCTCTGTCTTGTTCTTCTTTGAGCATTTGTCATGCTTTATAATTATATAGGTGTCAGAGAAGAAACAAATGATGTTAAATGTAGAGTGATATTTTATTAATTATTTTAGATGGATGGACGGATGGATGGATGGATAAAAGTTTCATTCAGGAATCAGTTTCATTTTATGTAGCACAACTTGTGTACCACAATTAGACATTATCCACTGTAATGGAACATTGCATTTCCACTGTATCATTAAGCAGGTGGCCTGGAAACATGAAGTTTTTGAGGTTGAATTAAACAATCTCATTGTTCTTTTGGTGAGGTGGACGATGTCCAACGTGATCTGCTCCATCAAGGCATATGGTGAGAGACCATTCAGAAACAGAAGCCTGAGCAATGTGCTACAGTTCTGTATTAACATAGTGTCTCCTTATGTGGTTCTCCGGGGATCATGATGACAACGTTTCTGTAGCAGAAGCCTGTAAGAAACTTAAGGAAGTCAGTGGATTGAAAGGAATGGGCAGGTATTTCGCATGTAGAGAAATGTAGGTTCTGGGAGAAAAGACGCAAACCAAACAGAAACGTTGCAGATGTAGTTCTTAAGAGTGTAGTCAACATATTATGGGTGACAAATCAAAACAGAATACACCAATAGGTACAATTCACTAAGAGTAACATCCTTTGGTTAATCAAATCAAAACAGAATACACCAATAGGTACAATTCACTAAGAGTAAGATCCTTTGGTTAATCGAATCAAAATATTGCTG
>JAODKE010000101.1:21423454-21434196 GCA_026779605.1 Mormyrus hasselquistii | reverse complement strand
AATCAAAACAGAATACACCAATAGGTACAATTCACTAAGAGTAAGATCCTTTGGTTAATCGAATCAAAATATTGCTGATACAGTGTTGGTTTACTACTTCAGATATTTCAAGCAGATTGCCAAGTCTGTCCGAAATAATAGCACTTCTTCATCATCGGCAGATGAAGATGTAGATGACTTCCTTGGCTGTATCAACATTCCCATTAATGTGAGTTGGTTTGGAACCTTGACGGCCTTCACCTGAAGCTTAGTTCCTTTTTGCCAACTGGACAGTGTTGCCCAATGACTTTACTTTGCCATCTCATGTTCCTTCAATCAGGAGGTTCCATTCGGTGGATATGACAGGTGCTTTAAACTTCAGCCACGATCCAGCGCCTCCAGAGTGCAAGGGGAATGTCACCTGATACTGAAGCTTTTTTGCACCCAAGTATGTGAGGTAGCCAGACAGAGAAGAGAAGGAAAATCATGACCCAGTGAAAATTCTTGGTAACACGTTCTATGAATGCCATGTCTCATATGAATCTATGAATACATTCATAAGACATTATAATGCATTAATATAGCATTGGAAACATTGTTATAAATATTTATAAAAAGGCATAGCCCATAAGCATCCTTAATTCTTCTATACTGACCATTATAATACATTGTGAAGGTGTCTATTGTGCATTGTAGATAAGCGCTTCACCTGAGCTAATGAAGTATTACAATCAGCAGTATAACTAAGGGTAAGACTTGTACCCGACTTGGACCCTGTGACTTCAGAAGACTTGAGATTGTAGTCTTTCTTTGGATACCATAATGTTAATTTTATCATTTCAGTGTATATTAATTCTCTGCTATCTGCATTTTCAATTGGCTGAATGCAGTAGTTTGTTGGAAAAATGCAATGCTCTATGAATATAAACGGACGTAAAAACAGGACAACTGTGAGTGGACACTCTCTTTTCAACCTATCTCTGCCTATATTCATATCCTATTATCCCGACCTGCTGTGGCTGGTGTTTGCTGCGGTAAGGTTTAATCACTAAAGGTAAAAAAATGACTCACAACTCAACTTGGATTTGAGTCACAAATTTAATAACTTGTGACTTGATAGCACAAACAATGGAAAGACTTAGATTTGAGGGCAAATGACTCAAGACTTGACTCAGACTGCAATGTTTTGACTCGAGAATTGACTCAGATTTGCTAAAGAATGACTTGTTCCCATCCCTGCTATCATGCCTTATGACTGTCAACGGAAGATGCTGAAAACGCTTTATTAATTCTTATATCAGCCATCATAATGCATTATGAAGGTGTCTATAACGTGTCATAGATGACAGCTTCAAGCAAAGTGTTACTAAAATCTTTTCTATGTTCTATATCCACATTTGGTCTTCAGCCTTGGGGCTGTAGCTGTGTATGGGAAGAAAAAAAATTACAAAAAATTGTTTTGTTTCATCAGAGGGACACAACTTTAAGTAAGAGAGACTGACAAGTCACCCTTCATGAAAAACCGCTGAGGCAAATCCTTCAGTATGAGCATCTGCAGGTACAATCTCAGATTAGGTTTTGACTTTACCTCAACGATGAAAAGGGGATGTAAAATGATGAATGTGCGTCGTGTGACGTCCTGCTCAGAAAAGAGAAGGCTACAGCTGGAACGGTGGGCTGGGTGAAGCAGCGGGGGCAGTGCTGTGCTACCATGCTGCGCAAACCAACCTGTCAGCCCTCCAGCTGGCCATCATGTGAGCCGCAAAATGGGAAAATAAAGCTGTAACAGCGGGGGCCACTTATCAAAGAGCCAGCGGTTTATCAGTCATACATTTCCTATTCAGACTCAATTTTACAGTATTTATGGGTTCATAGAATACTTAGAATATTTAGATTATTGATACCTGGAGATTAGATTGTGTATGTGTGTGTGTGTGTGTGTGTGTGTGTGTGGATTAGGTTTTAATTACATTGGTGTATATTATGAAATGTCCCCCACAATGTGATGAAAATCTGTTATTTTGACGTTATGGGGACCATTCTTTACATCCCCAGAAAGATATGTGAATGTGATCAAAAATGTAAAAATGCTGAAAGTCTTGTATTTTGTTTGGTTACTCATGGTTACGGTTAGGGCTGGGTGGGGGTTAAGGTCCTCAGAAATGAATGGAGAGTCCCCACAAAGATACTTACAAACCTGTGTGTGTGTGCATGGACTGGCATCCTGTCCAGGGTGTACCCATGCGTTGTCCCCTCTGCTGGTCAGATAGGTTCCTGGACGCTCTTGTGACTCCATAATGAAGTAGGGGATGGATGGATGGATGGATGGATGGCTGGATGGATGGATAGATAGATGGATTTATGGAAGTTCCCAAAGTTGCTCTCATTGTGTCTCGTGTTTTCTGGGTGTACTCCTCGCAGAAGATGGAGATGCTACAGTATGCACCACCGAGCCCAGCCACTATGTTACTCATTCCTGCTTGACCTCATGAAGACCCTGGAGGCAGAATGGGAGGCGTCCAATATAGAAGGAGAGATGGTATGTCAATTTGAATTTTTTATCCATATGCTCATTTTAGAATGAAATCATCACGAGAGAGATGAAATAATCCATGTATGACTGTGTTTCTGTAACAATAGACCTTTTTGGCTTTTTTTGTAGGAGACACATGTGGCAGAGAGCTTTGATCTCCATGTACAGCATTGCCGGTCCCTGATAAAGAACCTGTACCAGATGTTCCCGTGCTCCAACCCCACCTCCATCACAAGCTGTGAGCTCATGCTGAGGTAAACAGTCACCAAACCTCTTTGGAAATACATCTGCTTGCATGGTCACATCAAATCTTTGCCCTTGAGATGAAAAATCAAATTTTTGCTTATGGAAAATGTCACTTTCACAAGTAATAAGCACTTAGCTGATATGAAACACCTGGAATTGAGTTTTTTCCAATGGCAGCCTGAACTTATCTAAGAAGGGAGACGGTGAAAGCCTCTCTCAGAGCCTGTCAGCTCACAGAAAGCCATTGTATTCACACTTTCACTACTCTGAGACTTAACAAGTACCTTCAAATGAAAGCTGTGAACTATTGTATGCATTCATTCTGTGGCGGTAAAGCTTCAAGCTGTTAGATGTGTTTGATCCGCCTTGCATTTCTATTAGTGCTGCATAAATAAGTGCCTTTGCCAAAAAAAAAAAATGATCCCTAAATTAATATTGGTAACATTTTACTTGAGGGAGCACAAGTAATTAGTAACTCAGTTACTACTCAAGTGCAACTTATGAACAAATATGGTAACTGCATGAAATACATGAAATGTTATAAGTGATTAATGATGAACGAACATGGGATTAGTACATAAGTAACACTTAGCTTCTGGTTAATTAATACATTAAGTAAGAGTGTACTATTATGTTTGTGTCCCCTCCAGTAAAGTGTTACCCCAGTGTTTGTGTTGTTGGATTGCGTCTGTCTCCTAGGGGACTGGGGCATATTCTGACCATGCAGGCCTTTAAGAAAGTCTGCCCTCACCACCAGGAGTTGAACAGAGAGGTAGCTTCAGTAATAAAGGCACAGGAGAAAAACCACATACAGTACCACCAAATGTTGTGCCAATGTAATTGTTAATTTCTACATTGCATTCATCTTTCAGGAAACTCATTTTATTTCTTTTTTAATAAAGAAGTATAGTGGAGTGGTATAGAAGCACGATGTCACTTTATAAACCACATCAAGGGGTATTTTTCCTTCTGTTTCAATTATATCGGCACGTAGCACTTGCCATCGATACATTTCCTACCAGGGAACTAGCATGATCCGACCTTTACTTTGTCCTGGCCCGCCAATGTGCTTTCTGATATGGCATTGATCTTCATGGGGTTCCAGACTCTGAAGGAACGGCTGAGGAACCCGGTGCTGGTGGTGGATGCAGTGTGTGTCCATATGCAGAGAGCTCACAGTGCCTACCGGGAACTGTTCAGCAGGTGTGCCCCTCCTGGCAGGTCTCCACACAGAGAAATAAAACAAAATATATTGAAATTCATACTCATATGCAATGTTGTTGCAGTTCATTGAAGTTGGATTTCTTCAGCATTTCTTATCAACAGCTGGAAAAATTGGTACAGCTAACATTTCAAATCTGTTGTTTCATTGTTCAGTTGACCTGAGTAAAAAATGAATCTTTTAATATTTTAATACAGAACCATTAAACCCCACAAGGGCTTTTGTTGAAATATTAAAAAAATGGTTATATCATACGGGCTAGTGTTTCCCAATCCAGTCCGCAGGGATTCACAGACAGTTCATGTTTGCGAAAATGTGGACTGTCTGACAGGGAACTTGGAGGGAGCAAAAACAACGACCGGATTGGGAAACTCTGATATAAAGTAATCTGAACTTAATCTGTTGTCCCAATATTAGATCAAATGGCTGCAACTAACCTTTACTGATCGTTGTTTTTATTGTGGCTCCTCAGGTGGCCAGTGACATGCAGACCTTGATGAAAAAGGTGTGTGGGACCTTGGAGAAGGACAGCAGTCACATGACCCAGCCCATGTGAGAGACACTCTTTGAACTCTACATGTCCTCGAAGACACTCCACACTCTCAGAGAATTTCTGCCCCTGAAGTGAGTACTGGTGGGTCTATGGATTCTTTTGACTGGGACGTTTAAGTAAAAGGCATGAATAAGGCGCCAGGTGATATTTTTTAGTTCATAATTTTATTTTAAAGAAGCACAATGATTTTTTCCAGGGACATGAAGACATTGGCTTTGACGGGATTCCAAGAGTTATTTAAGACCACTATTCACAAGTGGCTTCAAATAGTTTACGAGAAATCTTGTGAGAGGATCCACAAAGCTGTGGAAGCGGAGCAGGTATTGACAGCCACAATGTCTGTAAATTTCCAGCCATAAGTGCTTATTTCTGAACAGTTATCTGAGGGCATGGGGCAGACCTTAGACAGGACGCCAGTCCATCACAGACACACAGTCTCACGCTATGGGAAAATCTGAAACTTCACTTTATCATATCTCTAAACTGTGGGTGGTAACTGGAGAACCCACAGGAAATCTACATAGGTACTAGAAGAGCAGGCAAACGAAACACACAGAACCGGAGGAGGAACGTAAACCCACAGCCCTGGAGGTGTGACACCACAGATGTACCCACTGAAATGCTCCAAACATATGCTACATATTAATTATTCTTCATTCTTTTTTTTTTTGTTTTCTTCTTCCAGTACATTATTTCCATACGCTCATTCTGCGGGGAAGTAATCTTCTGTACTCCGTGTTTGTGTTATTGTGCATGGTTGGTGATCATGGCAGTTTGATTCAGGCTGCAGTCTCTCCAAGCACAGTGCCTCAGCAGACCACGTGACCTTCTGCTTCAGCCAGGTCCAGCACCTCTGGCTGCAGCTGGCTTGGCCTGATTCGTCAGGAGACTTCATCTTCAGGGTCCGTCTGGCGGATGTGAGAGACTGTCACTGACTCTAAATTATTACCCATAACTGGTTAAAAAGGGGGATGGATTTAGAGGAGAAAACGTCTTCGGTGTTCAGTGATGACGAGGTGAGTCTCTTGATCGTGGTCCCTTTGTTCTGCCCGTTTTTTATACTGACAGTATAGATAACCACAGACATTTAATGTGATTCTGGAATGTTCTTCCCTCTCTAGCCTGTCTCTCCCTTAATGAAATATTTAGACGACACTTTAGTGATACTCACTGCATCTCTTGTCAAGAAGAATTTAGCGAGGTGATTATTCTTTTGTCTTTTGACATGAATTGTTTTTTCAAACAATAATCATAATTAATCTGATTCATAAACAAAAGAAGTAACACTGCTGGGATGCTGCCATTTCCAAATATTGGGTTTTGCAGTTTCAGCCTTATATTCCATATGCCTGTAGTACAGCATTATTGATTGGACCAGGGCACATTTGCTACTCCAGGGTCCTGAATGGCTTGTGGTGGCTTCTCTTCAAATTGGTATTTGACGCCGTGGCAGAGAGCAGTGGTCTTTCACTGGAATTTTATGGAAAGAGGTTAGTTCTACACTAATTGTCTTGTATATTTGGCGCACCTGTTTGTTAACACAAAGAGCCTGCTTCTCCCAAACAGCAAATCACGTGGCTGCAAGTGAAAATATACAGCATGCAGAAAAGAGCAACAAGTTCCATTACTGCTTAGCTAATGATTAGAATGGCTATGGTGTGTGATCTAAGCGATTGTGAATTTGCCGTACTGGTTATTCTTACCAGATGTGGTGGTTCCGGCATCTCAGAAGCAGCCGCCTTCCTGGGATTATTGCACAATATTGTATCTGGAGTTTACAGAAAATGGTGTGATGAACAAAAAACATCTAGTCAGTGGCCAAAAACAGCTTCATTAAAGGTCAGAGTACAACAGCCAGATCCATTAAAATTAGCGAGAAGGCCGCAAATGCAAAAATAGTACTTGGATACAACAGCAGTGTGCAGGAAGGCTGGTCTTTCTACAGTTAGTTCTGGTGGAAACATCTAGCTAATACCCAGTATTAGCTAGATGTACTTAATAAAGTGGAATAATCAAATTATAATTACATTTAGACTTCCTTTTAAGAAGGAATTAATTCAAAGCACATAACCATTTTGGTAGTGATTTTGCATTCTATATACACACACACACAGATGGGTACTCATATCTTTGTGAGGACGGTTTATTCATTTCTATAGGCAACATCTTAATCTCAACAATGATAATCTTAACCTTATCCATAAGTAATCAAACAAAATATAAGTTCATTACTTTTTTTAGTTTTTTGCTTACAGTCACAGGTTTTTATAAAAATGTTTTTTTTTATACTATGACTTTTGCAAATTACCCGCAATGATGTTCCAGGGCAAGAACTGATGTGGCCATGGAAAGCACAGGCTTCTATGGGTCTGTAATATAGCACATATGTGTTCCTTTAAGGCTTTGGTGGATTTCTTCCATGCTGAGGGAGAGGGGCTTCCTCTTAAGGACCTCAAGAATGAAGAGCACAAGGTGGGAACCAGCACCAGACATCAGGCATTCCCAGAGCAGCTCAGTCGTAGTTGGCTAATAGTGGATTTCCTGGCTGTGCTTCCAGTGATGACCTCAGATAAACATGCTGTGGAAGTACCTGTACAACGGGTCTGCCTATATTTGCCCTCAGACCTACATATGTAAACACCTTTATTAACCACATAACAATCATGCCTGGGACAGTGTTTCCCAACCCAGCCCTCGCGGACTCCCAGATGTTTCACATTTTTGGTCTCTCCCATTTGCCAGGGAATTGGGAGAGAGCAAAAACGTGGACTGACTGGGGGTCCACGAGAACTGGATTAAGAAACACCGGTCTGGGGTATTGTGATTTACATAATTACACTGTTTTGTTTCAGCCTCTGGAGAAGGAGTTGTGGTTAATGATGTGCTCGTCGAATGAGCTCATTGAGCAGTTTTTCTTGGAGAAAATTGCACAGCAGGTAGGCTGAGCTTTTTGACTAAGGCTGCCATCTTCGCGGTGGCTAGTATGACTATGGGCTATCTTTGTAACGTGGGTCTTGTGACACTATATTGACCCCAGTACTGTTGATTGAGGTTGAAAGTAAGTTAATGCATCTTTGGCTGCTCTCTTCTCAGAGGACACTGCGACACAGTCAATACGGACGAATCAGTGTGAAGTGCTACTATGAATCCCAAGAAGAGCGGCTGGCTGTGGAGGTTCTGCACGCCTCTGATCTCATAGCTCCTGATGCCGATGGTGGGTGTGTATGTGCAGCAGAGCCTTAGCGATTGTGTGCTGGCCGGCCTCACCAGCTCCGCTCTCCCCGGTCACTTGTAGGGCTGAGCGACCCTTTTGTCATTGTGGAGCTTTGTCCTCAGCACCTGTTCCCCACAAGCAAAAGCCGGCGCACTCAAGTGAAGCCCAAGACTCTGCATCCGGTTTCTGATGGGGTCTTTTACTTGTGAGTGGTGACCGATTGTGTTGCCCTTGAACCGTTGGTGCCGTGGTGAAGGCCGATAGGCCAGATAACCACTGTTCCCTCCTCCCATGTTTGATATTATCTTCCCTGCAGTCACGTCAGTCTTGAGCAGTGCAGACGCAGGTCTGCATGTGTGGTCTTCACCGTGATGGACTATGACTGGCTGTCTGCAAATGACTTTGTTGGGGAAGGCACAGTCCCACTCAGTGACTTTTATGGGTTGGATAAGCCTGGTGCATCCAGATTCATGCAGCCGGTCGTGCTCCAACTGACCCGGCCCAAACCCAGTGGTAAGGTTTTCTTATCGGTCACTATTGATGGCCACCATTATTGGCTCACCAGTATTAATAATTAGATAGGCCCCTTTGCTCCTGATAATATTTACTAGATATGAATAAGCGATGATAATGAATTTAAAAAGTTTGTACTAGATACAGTAGGTAATTAAGTAAAAGTGCTCCTTGACTTACGGTGGGATTACATTCTGATGAACCCATTTTAACTGGAAAATATCTTAAGTCAAATGTGAATGATAAATAAATTATTAGTCACTGAATAAGTAAATAATTACTCTGGTTAAATACCAGTAACTGAAAAGTAAATAAATTAATACAAGTTTATTTGGTTAAATACAGAAAAAAAAACAGTACAATATGTTGTTAAACACTGGATTAACCCAGGTTCAGCACATCTGCGGGTCCTTGAGCAAGGCCCTTAACCCCCAGCTCCCTGGGCGCCGCTATGGGTGGCTGCCCTTCGCAGACAGCTTGCTCTACAAAGAGCAAGTATGGGGAGGCGTACGGACAATTTCCCCACGGGGATCAATAAAGTATCTAAAAAGAAAAAAAAAGGATTGGGTGTTTATAGTTACGATTGCTACAGACTGGAAGTGTGGCTGCGTGGATGCTGCCATCATCTGGGATCGTTAGTACAGCAACAGATCAGAAATTCAACATGAACTACTGAACGTGCACCACATTTGTAAAATCTAAATATCTAAAGCCAAACTATCGTAAAGTGAGAAGCATCTGTAATTAAGTGGGATTTCAAATGACGTTTTTAGAGTAACTTCTAATCCACATTTTATCCTCCTGGATACAGCGAAGCCCATCATGAAGGTGCCGGAGAGACGGACAAGAGATAATGAGGCATGGGAGTCTGCGAGAAAACTGAAGGACAAGGAGAGGTTAACGGACAACAAGGGAATAAAACGAGTCCTGTTTTAAGATGTGCTCAGAGATAAGTAGCCGTATTATGCTGAGTTTTCCTTCCTCTTGTGGTTGATCGTTCCTGACTAGTGTTTCAGACTTCGTGTAGCATCACTCGTGTGGTCTATGGTGTATATTAACTGAAGAAAGATTTTAATTCAATGGCATATACTCTTCTAAACAATAGAACATCTCTAAACATACATGTACACTAGTGGCCAAAATTGTAGAAACACCAAGCATTTTTGGCATTATGCTTTAAAAATTACTACACAAATATTGCTTGTAATGTTTATAAACAAACAAAACGTCATACATTGGACAATTAAATAAGTAACTGGAGCAGCAGGTTAAAAAACTGGAAGTGGTTCCATATTTTTGGACACTAGTGTAACCCGCTGAAGTCTAACACGTGCTGTCCGAAGGTTTTTCTTGTTTTGAAATTAATCGTAGCATAGTGAATTTGTTACACTCAGTCACACAGATGTTTATCATGTCATTGGCTGACTGTCTTATATTGTAGCAATTTGTATAAATTTCCTGTTACTGGACATGTTCCAAGGATATTAAATCACTCCTGAAAATGAAGTCTATTTATAATGCATACTGATGATATCAGCAGTTATCTCTCTGCTTTCCAGTGCTCAAGTACTCAAACCACATGTAGTCAAACACTCCATTATTAAAACTATAAATGGAGAATAAACTTTATTTAATGTTACCGATTACAACTTTAAATTTTGTACAAGCAGGGTCTCAGGTGACCTTTAGCAGAAATAAACCACAAAGGTCAAGTCTCATTAATATCCAAAGCATAAATGCCGGGTAGAAGCTCTTAGTTCCGAATTCTTTTCTTAGCCCCCTTCCAAATGTCATTTGCACTGGGAGCAGATGCACTGGGAGCAGATGCACTGGGAGCAGATGCACTGGCACACCTCTTGCCACTGTCCTCTTCCTCACTCTCTTCGGTGTCATCCCTTTCCTCATCCTCCCTCTCTTCCTCTTCTTCCTCGCTGTCACTTTCATCTTCTTCTTCTTCAACTTCTTCTTCTTCTTGAGTACCCCTGAACACAAGCCAATTGTAAGCAGTGTTTTTTTCCCATGCTTTCACACTTGCTTGAGGAAATGTTTCTGTAGAGAATGTCAAACATGCACTCGTCTCACCATGTGGGCCTGTTGAGATTCGAACACTGTCTCCCAGAGTCAACATCAAATGGATCTGATGAGACAAAAAAATATCACAGAACTTCAGTCATGTCTTTGAATGCCGGGTCAATCAGTAAATTTAAGGACCAGATTTGGAAGCACTGATCTAAGCCAGCATGTCACACTGCTCTACCTATCTCCTCCTCCTCCGGTTTGCTGGTGAGGAAGTCCTTCTCCACAGCCAGCAGCTCCTCCTCAGACTGACAGGCTGCGTACTTCTCCAGCAGGGTGCAGTTCAGGTCCAGAAACACCTTCCCCCATTTAAACTTCCTCAGCAGGATCACAGCCAAGTCCCGGAATCCTGCAACATCCACAAATCATCACTTCACTCTACTGAGGTTAACTATTACTTTCTCAA
>JAODKE010000101.1:21342937-21357169 GCA_026779605.1 Mormyrus hasselquistii | reverse complement strand
ATAAATAAAATGGGAATGAATCGGAAGTGTTTTGTCCCATGTTTTCTGATTGTAATTTCAAGATGATGCCCACAGGACTAGAATGTCAGAATGAAAAAAGGAAGAGGCTGGTCACATGACAAGAAAGTAAAACTAAAAGCATGCTCGGGGCTTGTCGAATTTCAAAATCTAGCCTTCTCGGAAAACCTAGTCAAGGCTTAACCTTTACGTGTGTTACAAGCATCACAGAAGACACAGCTTATTTGGCTACACATGAACTTCACAGCAAGCAAACCACGAAAAGGAACAACAATGGTAAGTGCAAAAGTGTTCCCTGAACTGGTAAACAGGAAGAAAAAAGTAGATACATGACAACTTTAATATAAAAAAACAACAAAAAAACCAGCGCAATCCTGCGTCATCCTTGTTTTAGAGGCTGATAGACAACAACGATTCTTAAGAAATAGACAAAAAAAGCCTGTTAGACTAGACAGTGGTGTGTATTTAGCTGAACACTGGGGCCACCCATCATGTATGGTGAGTGAAGCAGTTGATTTATGCGTCTGCAAGAGTATGGGGTTAAAAATGGGCTGCTATACATTTCCTAGCAGCACCAGAGACCATTAGCTGAGAATATTAGGAAACTGCTAGCTGCCATGTCTATTCTCTCCACTTGGCAATAGACAAAACACCGATTTCAGAAGCGGCTTGTTTTTACACATTTTAGTAAATATTTTAGTTCTATTTTTAAAGTAGCTTTATTCATTCTACCTATGGCCAGTATAAATGAAACTGTGTGTGATGAACATGTCTCAAATTAGATGTGATGATGTAAAGATTGTTTTACTGCAGGAAAGGCATGCTGTCTGATGCATACTCGAACCCCACTTGCAAACAGAACCACGTGACCCCAGATTGGGCACAGAAAAAAAATGCCAATTATAGGGTTAGTGGAACAGAAAGAGAAACTCTTTCAGCAGATGAGAAAAGGGAAAACAAACATGGAAGGGCATCTGAGAGACAAAATAAACAGATAATCACATCCAGTTCTTTGGGGAGACGGGAGGGGAGTCAGGAGCCAGTTTACTGGAAAGAAATTAAAGGGACATGTTAATACCTATTTCAAGTAACAAGGGTCTGAAAGAGCAGCAGAAGCTCCTGATGCCTTCCTCCAGAGAGGGACTCAGGCATTCTCCATAATAGTGTCCATGGAAGAGTATGGCCGGAGAATTTGCATCAGGGCCCTTCCAAGTTCCATTACAAATGGTGTTAACAGGGCATCACCAAAACCCTCCAGAATGGCTTCAGTACAGCAAGAATCGGTTACCATCAGGTTTTGTTACAGATCAAAATATCTGCATTGGTCCCACGTGTCAGTTTTGGCTGGTATTGCCAGCTGATATTTAAGCATCAATATTCAAAGTTAGCAGCACCTGTATATACACAACTACTTAAATAATAGAGATGACTGCATTGGATGATTAGCTATTTCCACAGTGGAGTACGAGAGAATTCCTCAGATCATTCGCTAGCTTTCAAAGTACTGGCCTGCAAAATGTTTTGAATTCTATGCTAAATTTGATTCAGGGATTGGGCTGTCATTTAACGACGGTGACACACACAGACAGGTAAGAGCAAGCCTGAGGTTTACAGTGCAGGGTTAGACCGCGCACAGCCCCCCGGGAGCTAGGGGTGAAGAGCTTTGCTCAGGGGACCATGGACATGTGACAACTCTGCCGGGACCAGGGCTTGAACCCGCAACCTTCCGATCACAGAAAGAGGCCTGGCCTCAAATGAAACAGAGCTCAAATGTTTTAGTGAAACAAATTCCCTGTGCTATAATATTCATACCAAACTGAAGGCAAGAACTAACCTGATCGTAATCTACCCGACTAGTAATGTAAGAATTGGATGTGCATAGCATTATTAATATCGCACATCGCCTGGCGTTGTGATGTCATCCTGCGCCGGTATCAGTTTTTATGCCAGTGGAAAAGCAGCGCCCTGATGTACTGTACTTTTAGTACCTTCTTGAAGCTTCAGCTGTGTAGCGGCTGCTTCTGTGACTTCCGGGTCAAAGCCTGGGGAACTGTACAGCAGTTTCGAGTCCGAATGAACGTATACATGCAGGAGTACATTTACTCCCAATCACATTATCTGGGTGCCTTAGTCTGACTTAGAGAATTTAGTAGTACAATTCCAGTCGGAGTAACACATTTACATGTGCTTCAAAAATCAGTTTTTTCTCAGATTACTACAGCGATGTATACATAAAAATACATTGGAAACCCACAAAGATGCATGAAAAACATGCACGCTGCACTTAGTCACAACCTTGGAGGTGTGAGGTCACACCTCTGGGTCGTGACCCAAGCACTGTGTTGAAGACACAAAATTGGGACCCAAAAGCAGCTGCACCCAAAAATTGGATATTACAAAGAGAGAGACACATACTGCAACAATGGGCAGAGATGCTTGGGAAGTGATCAGATTCTGCCTTACAATTTATACATGCAGCTAAATTTCTCCCATGACATGAAACAAATTTTAAACACTAGGTGGCAGTGTTGCAAAAGCTAATGATGCAGCAGGTAATGTTTCATTTTTCACTACTGTATTTTCAAAATCTTAACATTCTGGCTTAATGTTAATCCCTTACTCTCCCCTCAGACTACAACACCTCCAAGAACACCGACAACATTGAACAGAACTCCTAATTTCATGGAGACGATTAGGGCAAATGACCTAGTTTCCAGTGCCAACTACTGCTACGCACTCTTTGCCGCAATCGGCTTCTCGTCTGCGCTCTTCCTCTACTTCAGCTTTGAGAAATCCTACCGGAAGGCCAGGAAGAAATGGACTTGGATGGACAGCATCCTTTGCACCTACTCCATTTGCGAATTCTATGTGATACTCATCTCCATCTCTTCTCTGGCACACCGGCCCAGCTACATGATGACCACGAACCTCGGATGTGCCATCCTGTCCTTCTCCTTCAATGTGGCTTGCCTCATTGGGGCACTCCATCAGACGTTAATGCTGTTCTTCCTTGCGTTTCGCCAGGACTCGTCTATACCTGCCCGTCTTCAGAAATTCCTGGACAGCCCTGCTTTGTGTGCAGTGGGGACGTCCATCGTCTCGCTGATACTCTCCATAATCCTGGCGGTGCTGCGAGGTCCACATGGACACCTGGATGACATGCCAAGATGTCAACTTGATGCTAGCCCCTCAGCCACTCACGAATACAGAGTTGCCAAGTTTATCATAAGTTTCGTCTTGCCCGATGTCATCACAGTGACCCTCTTGGTCATTGGGAAGTGGTCAAACAAAAACTTCCTGCAGAGCCTCAAGAAAAAGGCCATTTTCCCTACGGTCATCCTGGTCACCTTCTTCACCAGGCTTTACTACCATGTGTTCCTCTTGAAAACAGTCAGCACGCGTGACTTGCCCTATGAAGAGGCCATGATGAGTGTAGCAGAGTATGTGCTCTTCGGCGGTAGTAGCGTCAACCTCGTGTTGGTGCTCTGGCTTCATGAGCCATGCCGAAAGACCCTACAGCACACTGTGGATGACCTGCGTGATTGCATCACTGGACGAGAAGCGAGAAGCCAGGTCATGAACCCTCAAATAGTGATTTCAGAGACACAGGAGAGTGATGAGCTCGAGGGAGAAATGAGTAGTAAATCTTAAGCCTTAAACTTGAAAAGGTTTTTCTTCCCAAAACAATCCAAAATTTTGACTTCAGAGCAATAACAGCTTGTATTTTTCTTTAAGTATTACTGAGCAGCTAAAGTGTTCACTCACCAGGTGTGCAGTTTTTACTGTAAAATGGCATCTTGTGGCATGAACTAAAGCAAAAAAAAAAGGGGGGAAAAAAAACAGTTCATCTGTTATAATTGTCAATACGCTTCCTACTGCACAGATTCTTCATTATCGGACTGATTTTTATACAGAATTCTAATGTTAGATATGGCTGAACTCTAAGACTGACATTTGAAGGCAAAGAAAAAAGGAGATATATGCTTGCATATTACCTAGTGGGGACAGCAACACAGTATCCTTCATATTTAAACAAATATAGCAGATATATAGAGGGTGGCTCAGCAGGTAAGGACTCTGTACCCATCATCAGCATGATCAGTGGGTCAGCAGAGTGATGTCACCATTGGACCCCTGCGCAAAGGTCCTTAATCCCCAATTGCTCCAGTTAGTGTCTGACCCTGCATTCTCACACAATATACGTGGTTTTGGATAGTGTGCTAAATAAATAAAATGTAAAAAGAAGTTCCTTACTTGAATATAAACAGGCAGCTAATATTCAGATGACGGCTACATTTTGCATGATAATTAAAAACTCCTAAAAGTCATAAATTGCGCTTTAAAAAGACCAAGGAAAAACTATTTTAACGTTGCAGTTTGTTATGATGCTCAGTGGCATTTTCCTTAACAGCTAAACCAAAATCAGACATTTGTTTTCATACACAGTGTAAGAAACAATGCAATTTTATCTGAGACTGCTATTCATACGCTTGAACATAAACTGTCATGTATTATAATTTGGCACATACTAAAATAAAACCAGACCAAAAGCAGAAGTATGTGTGTACAAGTGCAAAATACATAACATAACTATAGTAAAATGTACAATATATTGCCCTCTTTTTTTTTCAAATGTAACAAACAAAATCAAAGTTATGTTTGAAACAACCTTGTCTGCATACATTCACCATCACCGTGCAAAACATGAAAAAAAGTACGAGTGGAAATGAAGCTAGGAATGATTGAAAATGCTTTTCCATTTAAATAACCTGCTGTACTAATAACGTGCTTTTGTAATTTGTGTACGCTATGAGGACACCCAATTCAGAAGGTGCAGGGAGATTCTCATTCACAGAATTTATGGGTTTAAGGATGGAGTCTTTATGGGTTAGGATGGACATCATTTTTAATAATATTGGGGCTCAATGGCCAAGAGCAATTCCTTCATTGATAATTCAAGTTATTTCTATATAGTTCCTATCCATTTATGGTTCTCACTGATGTCAAAATCAGGCTTCTAGAAAATCAATCAAATGCAAACTGTAGCAATATAGTTTTATACATAAACAAAATTGGCAGTCGAGGTACAAGATATTTAATAACATTATTATCTAGATGGACTATGTTTGCCATTCTCGTTCAATAGTTATTCTCTTTTTCATAATAGCACTAGTATTTGTGATGGACCTTAATGCAATTTATGCCAAAAAGACAGAAGAAATTAAACAAAAACAACCACAGGGAGGTTAAGGTTAATAGCTTGTTCCAACCACTTAAACATGCTAATCCCAAGCGATTAGAATGAGGATTTCTGCTTTATATATACACAATCAAAATGCACTTTAAACCTTAAAAGCTAGTGAATTACTTTTGATAAAATTTTAAATAAAAAAACCCAATCATAAAATTAACCATCAGAGCTGGACCAAGGTCTGTTTATATCAAGACCACAGACGGAATTCCTCTTCCAGTGTTTTCTTCCCGCCCTATGTTTGTTTTCCAAATTTGCCTGCGGACTATTCGACTCCTGGGAAAGGCGAAGGATGAAGGTCCCCGGCATGCAAAGGCGGCACTGAGCGTTCCTGCAGATGGCCGCCACCGGGGTGCTGAGCACGCACTTCCCGCCACGATTACGTAAGAGTCGCTGAGAGCCCACCGTGCCAGTCGCATTCAGCCAGGCCCCAAAACTCATCCAAAAGCCCGTACCCTTTCTGTGACCTCACATCAAGCGGATGGCTTCCAAGTCACGGCCCAAGCAAGGACAAGGGAAGAAAACCAATGTTACGGAATGAGGTTCAGTGGTTTCCCTACGTTTACAACTTTGGGAGCGCTGGTGGGAGTGTGCTCACCTGGGTGCACGTGCATGTGTTTGTGCATAATACAGAGAGCGATACAGAGAGCAGACGAGAATTGTAAACGCGCAATCGTGTGGAGACAAAAATGACAAGCTGTTGTGTAGATAAGAAACATAAGGCTATTTAGTTTGTTTAATAAAAGGACAATATATAGAACTGTTCTACAGGAAAGGTAACCTTAAATGACTTCTGTTATGATCCAGCACTATTTAGAAAATAAAATTAAATAAAAGATAACGACCTTCAAAGGGGGGCATAACGGTAGGGGAAACACTGAGGTCAGCGTTGCCTCCTGGGGAAAATACAAAAATTATCTGCAGGTGACAACCACTCCAAACACACATGAAATTCACAGAAAGATATTCAAGGTTTCAGCCAATCTGAGATATCAAATATCATGACATTTGTGTAAGCTTTGGAAGGCGTCTGTATCTATTTTTCCATCATCATCAATGGGAGTGTGCAGCACAAAGAAATGCGTGTAGCAGTGCGTTTTCAAAATGCACTGCAACACAGCACGCCAGTGGGAACATCATACATCAAGAAAGTGATTTCCATCGGTAAGTGAAGCTAGTCGCCAAATCAGGAGAATATCAATTCCGAACGAATAGGTAGAATACTCTGTGGTTCAAGAGCAACCTTGACGACCTGCAAAGGACACATCACCATAGTCACACTACAAGCGTGCAAAACTACACAAATCGATAGGCAGCAGAGTAAGGCAGTTGTGAGCATTTTCTGGTACACAAATGTTGTATATGGCCGATGAATGTATTCATGAAAAATGTGTTAAAGATCGGTTACTAATAAAATTAGTGTAAATTACTTTCAAGTAAAATCTCTAAGCAAATGAGACAAATCCCAGAGGATCCAAGTAAAGCGCAACACATTACACCAGATTTCTCCTGGTTTCAGAATGTAGCCTTGAATACCACAAGCAACAACAGCAACAACAAAAATGGCCAAAAATCATATAGCAGACATTCCCTCTGTGAATCTGGGGCTGGCATCCTGATGCATGCTGGGAATGGGCAGTGCTGAGGGAAAGATGTAAAGCAGGTGGCCCAGGAAAGGGCAACAGTCTGGAGGCTGATGAGGTACCGTCAGATGGACCATTCTACGAAACACTTGAGTGAGGACAGCTTGAACTGCAGGCGCAAGCTGCTCTGTACACAGTCACGCAGTGCAATGGCAGCATGGGCCGATGGACAGTGTGTTGGCATGAATAACATACTGTTGTCCCCCATCCCATCGATGTCCTTGTTTATCTGTCTGGGTGGGTGATTATAAATAACCCCTGAGAATTTTAATTTTACTTTACTGAGGTGACTGAGTGAACTGCCCCCTCCTGTTTTAATGAGTCAGGGATATCTGCATAACATTCAGACATACATACCCCCATCCCCCCCCCCCATCCCCACCTAGGATTTTCATCACCGCACACAAGACAAGACTCAGACAACTGTCCAAAAGAATTGTGGTATAAGTCCATAAAAGACAGAAGTCTACAAACACTGATGACTATTCTCCCTCCTCCCAAAAAAGAAAACATGTATAAAATACAATAAGGTTCTTAAAAATAAAAAACATGTTTGCCAGCTAAAAAGTGTACATGCAGGTGGACTGAAACCATGTGGTTTGTGTTCAGGCTCCTTTGCATCATTTGACCATTATACTATGGGAGTGGAATCCTCTTCAGGGCACAAGCAAATTAATTTGCTTAGCTTTTAATTTAGCAGGCAGGGAAAAACAATAATGAGCGAAAATTTCTGCGAGACCTCACTGTAACCCAATTAAGACAACATTAACTGTTTATCTTTGGGAAAGGAAGTAGACATAAAGGGGAGTATTTATCTAAATTATTCGGGGGTATAGCCTAATATTGTTAAGCAATGGGCAATTAAGTAATGGAGAAAGATGTCAGAAAGTATAAGACTGCAAGATACTGCAACCACATTATTAAAAGATTCTGTTCAGCTTTTAAAGCTGTGCAGTATTAACAGTATACAATGGAGCTCAAAGTACGTCTCTTTTGGGACGGAAAGATAATTAAGATTATGCGAATTGCTTTAATACACATATTACTAATGCGCTTACAGAACCTGCTAGGCTACTGAATAAGGTAAAATATGCACACAAAGGCTATTTATTTAAATTCCCACGTGAACATTTAATAATCCACTGTTAAATCACTAGTCCAACAGACATGGGTATTGTGGTAAATTTATATAGAGTTCAGGATACATAAGAAATCACATTAATCAAGTGAGGTCAATCTTTGTGGGATAACCACCTAGCTACACCAAATCAATTACCTTCATGGGGACTTTAAAAAAAACAAATATGCAGAAGTGTCATTTTCTTAAATATAGTACGTTGTTATTAAGAAGGTTGCCGGTTCAAATCCCAGGTTTGGCCCACAGATAATGCAATATTTGCGCCGATAGTACATTTTACTGACGCTAATGACGCAACCCCGAAGTTTAACCCAGGCCAACGTTATAAACTCGTAGTTAAAAACCAGAAAGCATCAGCCCATGCTGAATTCTGAATAAACGGTTTCTTTTGCCTAAATTGAATTAACAGAGGTCAACGCGCAGCACTCATTTCCACACTTTCCCGCAGCAGACTGTCAGTGGCCGGCACCCTGCCATCACCCGATGTGTACCCACACTCCCGACGAGCTCTCCGGCATGCGCACGTTCCTTATTCAGGATCCCTGATCCTTTTAAGTCCTTGGGAACACAGAGGGAGGAAGGGATGAGAGGAGCAGAGAGGAGAGGAGGGGGGCAGGAGGGGGCTGGGGGCTGCGGCTGTGGGCCAAAACAACCAGCGGCCCTTGGGAGGCAGCGAGGCTCTGTGGTTGGGAGTGGCTGAATACACGTCCCTCCCCTCCTCTCCTCTCCGGGCCGGGCAGGGCTGGGCTGGGCTGGGCGGAGCAGCAGGTGGCAGACAGAGCAGGGCCACGAACAGCTCCAGAGGCTCGCTAGCGGCACGCTGACCATGGGAAGCGCCGAACCCGTAGCTCTTCCCCAACACCCGCACCGGAGAACCTGACCGGATCAACCTGAGCTTCGTGACAGAAAAGTAAGGCTTCCCTTCGCAATTTCACAAGGAAGTTAAGAGTAAGACGATACTTTATTCTCTTATTTACTGGGGAAACCGTTACTCATAGCACTATGTCGGAGCTCAAAGATCTGACAGGTGAAGGAGAGTAAGTGCAGAGGGGGAACCTGTCGAAGAAGATTAATGCTGATAAAATGAGTTTGTGTAAAACCAAAATGTCAGGTGTATAAACACCTGTTCATCAGACTCGAGAAAAGCCAAGTTGTCTATATCCTTAAACCAATCAGAGTATATAGTATAGAACTATGCATAAATGAAATGAAATCTCATGGTCTGGTCCCAGCCAAACACCAAGGAGCCAGCACCCTCCGTATATTTGGCTAAAGTGAAATTCTACATTTGTGGAAAATTATTGTGGCTCATTTGCTCATACTTCTCATTTTAGACTCTTTGGAATTATTATACAATACTTGGTAATTGTTTATATTTATCTAATTACTGCTCTTGAAAAACCTCATTGGAGGATGAAATGTGCAGCCAGCTCAAAGCAATCCAAGACAGATTACCACTGTGACGACATGTTCATAGAAATGCAAGCTATGCTAGTAGTTAATGACGCCCGGTAAAGCAAAAACATTAATCGAACAGCCCTAGTCTTATTCCACGAGTAAAATACCTTATTATTTTCATGCTGTGAGAATATACACATCACTCTTTTAATCAATAATTCTTTCAGCAAAAATTTTGATCTTTAAATTCCATGGTGATAATTCTGTATTAATTATAGGTTGATCACTTCATGCGGTACTAATGATTTTAATGGGATACCATGCAATATTTCAGAACCAATGCCCCAGAAGGAAACTGGCAATAATATTAATAGGAGTTTTGATTTCCTTCACCAAAGAAATGGTTTGAGATACAAAAATACTTGTCATTCTGCACTTTCATATCACAGCTGAAATGTATTACCACATGAAAGTTTGATAGAATATATCTGGTTTAACAATAAAATGAAATGCAACTAGCAAAAACTACATCCAAGGAGGATTTTCAATGCTATTTGACATGCTTATGTTAGTCAGATATTTTAATAGGACATTGGCGTTCGTAATAAATGTTTATGAAGGCAAAACACTTGTGATATCTTAAAATGAGAACAGCAGGGCTCAGTTGAAAGCACTGCTTTTTTGGATATCTATCAATTTTTATGCTGCCCATGAAAGAAAATTTTGCCATTAAGACAGTCGATGTTTTCTAATTATTTCCAATATCATCAACAACAATACTTACACCAGAACATCTTACACAAGAGGCTCCTTAAGCACATTAGAACTGTTTAAGCTGCTTCAATGCATCTACGTAATGTGTCTAGCTTGAATTTTAAAAGGGGTCTGATTGGGAGGCTAAATCAAAGCCAACGTAAAAATGGATCTACCCTTAAAAACACTATTAATTGCACCACAGTAAATGTTCACTAATAATTAGAGCCTGGCACAGAATCTAGGGCAAAGTCCACTGCGATGATATAACCGTTGTTTTATGTACTATATATTGCAGTTATATTTAATATAATTTAAGACAAGCTCAACATCAGTTGGTTATCAATCATCCAATAATCTGAGGGGTGTTTTATTCTAATCTACTATAAAGATTCGGAATGATGAGCCATTAAAAACAAAAACACATTAATTGCTGGTCAGACTTCAGCTCATGATCCTTCAGCTCAAAATAAATAAATTAATTAAGGTAAATTAAGGTAAATAGGCAGGAAAGGATCCAATAAATCTGCCCGCATTTTCTCCTCTTTTCACCAGATCAAGTGTCATATTTTGGTCAAAGGCCCTCATGTGATGTACCAACAGACAAATGTACTCGGGGGAGTAAGCAACCTTTGGAATTTGGCTACCTCACACCGAGGATGCAAATGTCCAGCACAAGCCCTGAGGACACCACCTGAAGCCCTGCACCATGGATCAAGTCAGTCCAGCAGGCTGAGAGGGTCTTGAGAGACAGCAAGAATAACCAATAGTGATCAAACTATGGAACTGCTTCTCTACAAAGTGACCTGTCCAGGTACTAACAGTTAAGCCATATTATTGAAATGGGAAATATGCAGTTCATATAATGAAAGACTGTGGCCAATATGCAAACGTTACCAACATAAGAAGCCCATCGACAAATAACTGAGGATTTATAAAAATTCAAGAAATAAACATGGCCGCTTCCAACTGAATGACCTATGTTGTCAAGAGAGAAGAAAAAAAAAAACAAAACCCCAATATGGAAACGCACACACCACCTTTAATGAAATTTTATGAAAACGACATCAAGCAGCTAAACATTTCATCGAACTACAGCACGGCAATCTTGACAGGTGACGAAGACACCTACCAATTCTATAACATAAGCCTCTTTCTGTCCTGCCTCTACACCATCTTCCTGTTCCCCATTGGTTTCATTGGGAACATCCTCATCCTGGTGGTCAATCTCAACCACCGAGACAAGATGACCATTCCAGATCTGTACTTCGTCAACCTGGCGATAGCGGACCTCATCCTGGTGGCTGACTCCCTGATCGAGGTCTTCAACCTGAATGAGAGCTACTACGACATCGCCATCCTTTGCACTTTCATGTCCCTCTTCCTGCAGGTCAACATGTACAGCAGCATCTTCTTCCTTACGTGGATGAGCTTTGACCGCTACGTGGCCCTAGCTAGCGCAGTGAGCAGCAGCCCGCTACGGACCATGGAGCACGCAAAGCTCAGCTGCAGCCTCATCTGGGGGGCCTCCATTCTGGCCACACTCTTGCCTTTCACTGTTGTGCAGACACAGCACCGGGGTGAGGTGAATTTCTGCTTTGCGAATGTCTTCGAGATCCAGTGGCTGGAGGTGACCATCGGCTTCCTGGTGCCGTTCTCTATCATTGGCCTGTGCTACTCACTTATCGTCCGCATCCTCATGCGGGCACAGAAGCACCGAGGCCTCTGGCCCCGGAGACAAAAGGCTCTGCGCATGATCGTGGTGGTGGTCTTGGTGTTCTTCATCTGCTGGTTACCTGAGAATGTCTTCATCAGTATCCAGCTGCTACAGGGCACAGCAAACCCCCTGCAACGCAGTGGCACCACGCTGTGGCATGACTACCCGCTGACGGGTCACATTGTCAACCTGGCCGCCTTCTCCAACAGCTGCCTAAACCCCATCATCTACAGCTTTCTGGGGGAGACCTTCAGGGACAAGCTGCGGCTGTTTGTCAAGCGGAAGGTCAGCTGGTCAGTTCTCTACCGGCTCTGTGACCACACCCAGGACCTGCAGCTTCCCATCCGGAGCGAGGCCTCAGAGGTTTAACTCAAGCAGCCGATGTGGAAAGCATTCTTGCAGAGAAGCATGCAGGTCCCAGTCGCCATGGGAACGAGGCATCATGTAGGTTAGCATGAGTACCGGACAATCGTCTGAACTTCAGATGTGTTAAATTAACACATGCAGATTCTGTATGGACAAAGAGTCATAATTGTAGAGGAATTACACCCAAAAACAATATCATGTTTGTTGTATTCATCACTAGGCAAAGTAACACAAATTTAACAGAAATCGTGGAATGCACTTTGAACAAAGAACTGACACTTTGTGTCCCAAACAAAACGTGTACAGTTTAAGATTGCTTCTACAGTTCGCTTTAGAAGTCTATGAAAAGTGGAATGTACGCGCTCTGCAAACTGTCAGTATTTTTATGATTTTTATGCGAGTATGAATACCTGTCGTTTCCTGTAAATTCATATGCTTAACTTATTGAGACAACCTTCTTACATTTGTGACATTTACAATAAAACCAGGAACACCATTTACTTCCAGATTTCTATTCATTAGTATCTCAAATTCTTGCTGCAGTGAAAGCATTAAAAACTGAAAGGCAATAAAAACTAAGGAGAAAAACTATACATTTATCACAGATGTCACCTTTAATACAGCCATAAAAAACTGTTTGTGTATAATGGAACTAAAAGCCAATATTCTGGTTTAAAAATATAAAACATGAAAGTGTTTAAAGCTCTTGTCTTAGACAAGCATCCCTTATATTTTTGAGACTCATACTGTACTCTATGTCAGTAAAATCAGTCACCTTTAATAAAAAATTAAACACAATAATGATTATTAAAATTATGATCGGCGCTTCTTCCAGAGTAGTCTGACAGGCTGCATCATAGGCAGGGGCGCCACTAGCAATTTTGGGCCCTATGACAAAATATGATGTTGGGCCCGCCTACCAGTGTTATTATTAATAAAGCAGATCTCTGGGGGCCCCTAAAGGGCGTGGGCCCTTAGAATTGTCCCAACTTTGCCCCCCTTAGCGGCGCCCCTGATCATAGGTACAAACTAGGGCTGCACGATATATCGTTTCAGCATCGTCATCGCGATATACGCACGTGCAATAGTCACATCGCAAGGACGTGCAATGTTTAATTAACACAAATAAAATTAAGCGGCGTGGGCAACGTTTTGATGTTTTTGCTAAACTAAAAAATGTCACGCTGTTCTTATTCTTGAACAATCCACAAAAGTCTGTCACATAATTTACGTCAATTTAAAAGGGTTTTGGATATGGAGCAGATACGCAGCTTTGCACCAGCAGTTAAACATGTCAATCACAGAACGATCCACCAATCACAAGCATTCTCGATCCCTGAGCTAACCATTTAACCCAGCGCTATTTGTCACTCATATGCAATGAGCTTCTTTAGTTTAATGCTCATGCACTGTTTAGTACTGATGAAGTAATCATTACCATTATATTTCGGCAAAATCAGCTAAATCTTTCTAGAATGATTAATTATACCAATAGAGTAGCAGTCACTAACATGCGGACCGCGGTCGGGGTCCGGACTCAGAAGCTGTCCCATACGGACCCGGGGGTGCATTTCTCGAACAACGACGGAAGTTAGCATTAACGATGCATCGTGCTACGCAAGTCCGCACTATCGTTACCTCTGTAGTTCGAACTATGGTTTTGGGAAACACCTGCGTCGTACTTACATAGTTTGAACGACGGAAGTTGCCAACGTAGTTGGCAACGATGGTTTCCAGAAACGCACCCCCGGGCCGATAGCCAACAGAAAGTTATGATTTAAAACCTGACGGGTCACTTCTATTTTAACCGGCGCAGCGTTTGTAGTCTTTTCGTTAGTGCTTTAGCACTAGAAGCGCCGCTTCCCCACGCCAATGAGTGTCAAATGCCTTTAACCGTTCGTCTCATGAAGCCCTTTGTCTGCGCTAATGTTAGGGCTAATATAGCAGC
>JAODKE010000101.1:21301670-21342837 GCA_026779605.1 Mormyrus hasselquistii | reverse complement strand
ATCCCAATATCGCAATATATATCGCAGAAAGAATAAATATTGCGATGTGATTTTTTTCCCAATATCGTGCATCCCTAGTACAAACTAATTTAAATTAAAAAGAAAATTAATAAATCTATTTTACCCTATTCCCAAATAATACAGCTATATACATAGCCTGACAATTCAGATATATACAACCATACAACCACACACACACACACACACACACACACACACAATAGGTGATTTACTGCTGGTGTTTGCACCGGAGGTGGAGACTGGAATTTTTTGGGGAGAAAAATGTTAAGTGGCCCTCAATTTTCAAAACCTATTAAGTGTCCTTAACCCTCAGCCTTTTCTGGCGAAAAACTGCCAGAGCTTTAAAAAAAAGGTCAGGAATTTAACAGTTAGCAAACCGTATTTTTCACAGCTCTAAGAATTACTAAAAGCACAGCACACTTTAAACAGAGCATAAACATCATACACACCTGGCACTTTGCTTTGAGCGCAGGCTTTTAAAATGTACTACACAGCGACGTCCAATCTGACACAGAGACTGTGGCTGAGTAATCAGTCTCTTGTGGAGCCCCGTTTCACATCCATATAAACACAAAGAGGAGGAATGGGCAGCAAAATCAGCACAATCTGACAAAAAAAAAAAAAAGAAGAATGGATGGGCATCCAATATTTAATTTAGACAAGGAGAGAGTGAATTAAGCTTTACTATTCTTTTCAGTACTCTGTGTTTACAGTAATGTCAAGACTTATTCACAGCATGCAGAAAATCCCAATAGCTCACCTGCTCAACTGGAGGTCACTTAGCAACAAAAAAAAAAAAAAAAAAAAAAACACTGTCACAAAGGACAGGACTCACGATTCCCACGGACATCCTCACAGAAGTGCTTAGGAGAGCAGGGCTACAGAGTCATCATCACAATTCTAGACTTTGTCTCCTTTTGGAGTCCATGATAAACAGGTTACACGCATCGTAAGGTAAAATGAATAAGGGGACACGGTAATGTAACACAGATCACTAACAACCATTCACTCCTCTTTTAATTGCTGATCTTGGTCAAGGTCAAGGTGTTTGAGGCCTGGAGTTTAATTCAGGTACCACAGGGCACAAGGCTGCGGAACATCCTGGACAGGATGCATGCCCATTATAGGTATTAATAATACAGCCACAGATATTTCCTTTTATTTAAGTAACTATAATTTTATTTAAACAGCTGCTCAATCAAAAATTTGTTGCTGTTTTTATGTTTAAAAAAAAAATCCCCGGCCCCAAAGTATGTGGGCTGTGGCAGAGGTCATCCCCATTGAGAATAAGATGGAAAAAGGATTCAGCTTATTTCCATAAAGCCTCAAATAATCCAAACATTAGGCTGCCTATTTAACATTTCAATGAAAGGTCACATTTCACGCAAAGTCCATGCATGGCTAGACTGTAGAGTGTAACCGTGTACTGAATCGGTGAGACAGACTTCAGAGCTTCAGACAAAAGGAACGTATACTGTGATGAAGGACATTAAATGCAGCAAGGCCTTAACTGCTGGATGCCAAGGTTATAGGGGACTTGGTTTGAAGCGGTGAGGATACATAATTTGTCTTTAAAAGCAGGCATCGACTGCAGACTGATAGACTGATCATTGCAATTAGAACAGTAAGAGAAAGACAGTAAGATAGATGAATATTATTCCACTGAATTGGTATAATGGCTGTTTTTTTGGGGAACTTTAGAGGTCATAGTAGTCCTCACTATTGTAGCCACATGTTTTGCTCTCATCTTCCCCATATCGGAGGACAGGCTCTTTAAAGTTAACGGATTCTGTCTGGAGTGTGCAGGTAGACGTGCCGAGGGTACGGGTTAAACCACAGGGAGGGATATGCCTGCAAATGGTATGCATGTCACACTGAAGGAGTCTCACTCAATTACAACACACATGGAAAGTCCTGCCTGGCCCATGATGATACAATGGAAGATGAGTGGCATGCAAGTGGTCTATCCCTACAGCCATGGACTAGACATTTTTATACAGTTCTTCCATATACAGAAAATGCAGACACTCCAGAAGTGGATCTCTCAGCCTTTTGCCTAGCTTTGATATATCACGAGTTCTTTCAAAATACAAACTTTGGTCAAAATCATTCTGTAAAGCCATTCTGTCAGATGATAAGCTCCATTCTCACTTGCCAGGCCCTGACCCCATATTCAGTGTTTATGTCTCACCACCGCCAATTTTCTTACCCTTTGTTAGATTTCGTGATTTCACCCTTAAGCAAAGAACCAGACCAGGGGCGCTTTCTTTGAGAGGAAGGAGTTGGTTTCCAGACGATGTTCTGCGATGCAATAGACGTTGCTGCACACAGCCTCTTCAGGACACAGACCAATGGAAACTCACTAACAGTATTGAGACAAAAGCGGGAGAGTCTCAAGACGAGAGTGAAACAGGATGGGATGCCATGAGGGCATTTCTGTATGGACTAAACCCTGCAGAAGTAAACTGGGCTAAAATTACCTCTTGCATGCAGAAGTCGCATGAATGCAATAAAGATGCAAAACTCAGAGTTTCGTATACACAGGAATTTACAAATGAAATTAAAAATTCCAGGGATGAAAGTCAGAAACATGCCCGATATAAACCATGCATGGGAAAGTGTCGGCACTGCCATAAACTGGGACGCTGGGTACACAAGTGCAAGCAAAAATTCAGATCAAAGCAGTAATGATGATGATGATGATGATGACGACGACGACTTGGACAAAAGATTAAAAGCTCAGCAAGCAAGCACTTCTTAATGTTGGTGAGTCACAGAGAAATTAGAGCAGCCCACCCTGCAACACCTGCTAGAGGTGGTACTTCAAAAAAGCAGATGGATGTTGTGTGTGCACAAATTAAACAATGGTCACTACACTATGCCTACAGACCACAAGCATCAGGACAAATAGAAAGCATGAATTAAGTGATCAAGGAATGCTTATCAAAATTACATCAGGAGGAACTCCCCTGGCCAGAGGATCTGCCTATTGCATTCCGTAGCATCCACAGAACACATAAGGAAACTGGACAGAACCTATGAAGAGATCACCGGCAGGTCCATGTCATTGCCAGGAACGACTGACCTGCGCAAAGTCAGATGTTCACATTACATCTGATAGTCTGATCAGATACTGTGAGCAGCTCAGCCTGCTGAAACAACAACATTCAACACCTTCCACGGGCCTAAAATCAACTCTCCTTGACTGTTTCTCCTCCTTCCTGTGAAAAAGGTAAGGCCAAATAGTCTCTATTCCTTCTTCACGTTCCCAAAGCAATTCAATCTGTTTGTTTGAGGAAAATCTTACACTATGCATTTTGATTCCAAAACATAATACTGATTCCATGTGTTCTACATGTTCTGTTTCTTGTTATTAAAAGTGTTCATGAAATTTGGAAAATATCCAATTTAGTGCAAATTCACTATAATCACAAATACGAGAAGTTTTATGGGCAGGTCTAAGATATTGTGTTGACAAAATTCATAAAATTAATACCCACAGAGTAACCGCTTAAGATACAGTACATCATGAACAGAACGCAGCACATTTATAGATTAGAATTAGAATTAGGTGATCAGTGATCATTGTCAACACAGCACAGCACACAGTGCGCAACAACGAAATGTGTCCTCTGCATTTAACCCATATGTGACTTTCGTGACATAGCAGGGGGCAGCTAATTCAGCGCTCAGGGAGCAGTGCTTGGGGACGGTACCTTGCTCAGGGTACCTCAGTGGTGACTTGCTGGTGGGGGATCCGATCCTGCAATCTTTCGATTACAAGTGCGCTTCCCTAACCATCAAGCCACCACTGCCCACAGCCAACACGGAAAACCGGCAATTACGTAAGGAAGTTGAACATTAACTACTGATTGTTACATTCTGTTAAATATTCTATGCGATAAGAACGTTTATGTTATTCTGTTCTGAGAAGGATCATTGTCATTTGGCAAAGTACATACATCAGTACATGTACCTTAGTCTTGCTGTAAAGACAATGTTCCATTTCTGTCCATTAAAGATGCTGTCTCTCAAATGAACTGCGATCATTTCACTTCCTTGAGTTCAGGATTTTCAGAATCAAGCATTTATTCAACTGTTAACGTGCTAAAAATGGATTTATAAATCCATATTTTATTTTTATATTTTATATACACACATACAAAGTACCAGACAAAAATATTTCCAATATCGTTTATAAAGGCATTCATTTTACTTGTACATTTTAAATTTGCACTTGCAGAACACAGTAACCAAACAGCATTTTGGCTATGTTGTTCTTTCTCTCCTGACAACCCTAAGAAAAGCTGTTAGAAGATGGACGGATGGATGTTCTCTCGCTCCATTCTCTAAACAGAAGATGGTAACTGCTTATCACCATGGCAACAGGAAATAAGGGACAATATGAGTAAAGGGTAAGCCACCAGAATGGGGGACACAGGACTGTCTTCTGGCAACCCTCAGCATATGAATTGAAACCAACATAAACATTAAGTATTCTGAATGTTAATAAAAATGGATGAAGCACAGACATTTATTTTATAAATGTCAAAAGTGATCCTAATGATATTCATATCTTGTCAAACCTTGTTCTGGGATATCTGCTTCTTTCCCAGCTGTACTTTATACAAGCATTTAATTTTTTAATTAATTCATATTTTGCGTCAAAAGCACTGAATTGGAAGCGCTATATCGGTGTAATCTGAGGCTCTCACACTGGTTTTATCCCTTGGAGATTACATAAAATCTATATTTCTATAATATGCATTTAATTATCATAACGCGTTACCAATTTTTATGTAACACGTTCATGTGATTTGCAAAAATGCTGCAAAGTGGTCTCAGTCACATACTAATATATAATGGAGTTTTTAATATAGATGTGTGCACTACCAGTCTAGAGTGAGATTTTGTAGTCTCATGTTACTCACTTAGTCTTTACTAAAAATACACTCAATATTCTTTGCTAACAATTTGAGTACCTTCACTAGCATGAAAATGTCATATCTTCGATTCAAAGTACAAAGGACGTTAAATACTGCTCTCATGGGAAGAAACTGTTGTTTTAAGTACTGCATTTAAAGGACAGCCTAGAATTTGACTAAGTTGTTACCACACAACCAGTTAATAGGATGTCAAACATAGTTACATAATCTTCCCATGTTATAACGGAAACTTGTTTTATTTGACTTGTTCCCTCAACTTTCCAATGCTTAACAAGAATCAAGAATTAAAAATCAAAAGTTTTTGAAATCGATAGAAGAGTGGCAAAAACCAGTGATATGCAAAAAACATTTGATCAGTAGTGTATATCATATATAGATACACACACACCCCAGCAGACAGCAGGAGGACTTCAGAGACGCACTGCCATGACAGTAAATGCCGGTGACAGTAGTGGACACAGCAGTAGACCACAGACCCTGTGCAGTCTGGGAAAACCGCAAGCAAAAGCCCACAACTGTTTTTCCAGCTGTGATGTCCCAGCCTGGGAAATAAGCAAAAGCATTATTTAAATAACTGGCAGAGGGGAACCGGTGAAAATGTCAAACTTGTAATAGCACATTCTGTCAACCTCAATTGCTGCGTTTTCCTGATAATAAGCCCCCAGAGGCAGCTTGTGCATAAAAAAGGGCAATGACAGAATCTTAGAAAGCTTCTGGATGTGTGGAACTAAACCTCTGTTTAAAAGACAGCAACAGTTTTTATAACCTGTCTGGCTGCTGCAAGAGGTAATTCTTAAGCTGAGCATAACCTCATGGACATCTAAATGGACAGGGTTGATGACAATTAATAAATCTCCACCTTGCATCCACCTGCATAACATTCTCTCAGAAAGTCTAAGCACACCATGGCTTTTAACGAAAATAATGAACCAACATATTTGCTGTCGAAATGTTCTAGCACCTATACATGCATGGGAACTTTCTGAAAAGATGAAAGCTTGTTAAACAGAAAAGACTGTGGTGTGAGAGGTAGGAGGCCCTCCTAGGATAAGGAAAAAACCTTCCGTAGGCCTGCGGAAATGGCACAGAGAGGATCTGCCTGACCCTGGTGGGATGGCCGTGATGGTGGGGGGGGGGACTAAACATACAGGCTTGGCAGGCACCGGCCTACACAACTACCGTCAACATATATTTTTTGAACTTAAAAAGCTCGTCAACTTTTTTGAAAACAACTTCTTGCCAGGTCTTTACCTTACAGCATGAGTACATTAAAGGCAGCGACCCTCTCACTGACTGTTATAACCAAGTGATAAAATTAGTGAACGGGTTGAACCTGCGTTCCCACAAGATTCAAGAAGTACACTTGATACATGCACAGTTATACATGGGGGTTTTGGCTGTTGTGAAAGCCGCCGACTCGAAGGTGCCTAGACGATTATAATGGTACTTAACAACGCATTAGGCCCCAGACCTTGAACCTCACTGCTCTTGCATGAGATGTCACGTAGCATGAATCAGCATGAGCAGCCAGAGTGTCACACTGCCAACGGAGGTCCCCCACCCCCGGATACACAGTGGACAAAAAGCAGCCTTAAGCTCTTCACCACTTTGATTTCTTTTTTTTTTTATCCAGCCAAACCCATTAGAGCTTTATGTTCTGTTAACGTTCAGAAGCCCATTTATTATTTCTGACAGTTTGGTTCCGTGCACATTAATGGTGACGTGCAGTTAAACACATGTTCAACAGCAGTGCATCCAAAAAAAAAAAAAATTGAACTAATGACTATTATTTTTATTGAACTGCATAGGTGTGTTGCAAAGCTTAAAGTGGAAGATAACGAAGCATGATATAAAGATACAGCTTAATGACAGACCAGGTCAGCTCAGGACAGTCTCTGGACTCCAAACCGCATGGCGGCTCTAATTTTAGATACAGTTGACAAATAAGCTTTTATTGCAACAATTATTTCTAATAAATAAATTATATTTATTATTATTATTATTATTATTATTATTATTAATAATAATAATAATACTACTACTACACCAATGGAAGGTGCATCAGCAGCTATAATTTTTGAAGGATATTAATAAGTAAACTATGCTATATAAATTCACACTGATAGGACGTGAATTTAAAAAATAATGGGAAAATGCAAGACTGCTCGGCGATGTGGAACAGAAAGGCCGGCAGCAGAGAACGACTGGCCTCCATTAGCCACAGGGCACATGGCTACCTTTACCAATTAGTGCACAACTTGACAGGTGACAAAGAAGTGTGAGCAAGCAGTATCAACAGTACAATCCAAACATGCTGCCAAACAGACCCATATGTCGCACCCCCCCCCCCATTTTTTTTGTGCTTTTCTTGGGCGATTGCACCCATCAGTATTTCACACCACTCTACTAGTGCTAACATGACAAGAAAAAGCGAGGACCAATCAATGCCCAGAATAAATATCATAGACACTTTACCCTGTTTTGGTGTCACAAGACCACTTAAGATCCTGCCCTACTTCGTGCCTCTGGGCAATTAAAAGTTCTGATTTTGATTCCATTGGACAAATCAAGAAGAAGAAAGAAATGCCAGTTTGTCATCGTGCTACGAAATTTCACACATTGCGCTTATTAAAAGCTGGGTGAGAGGACAACATTAAAATTTAAAAAAAAAAAATCACATCCAAGACAATGCACATCCCCACCATCAGATAAGGGGGGGGTGTTTTTCCGGGAGTAAACAGCAGATGATCCGCATTCATTTTCCACTGCTGACAGTAATGAAAGGCAGGGAGAGTGATGGCAAGCTTGGGAGCAGTGCTGAATAATGCATTGAAAGCATGATTGCATCTGCAAATTAAAATCCTGAGGGAAAGAGTCACGTACACCTCCCTGTTAATGGACGGCTCAAACAGCCTGCAGAAGCAGCTTTAGCTTGATCCAGCCCCTGGTAGATATTTGGAAATATGTGAATAAATGGCCCATTGATAAAATATCATTGCAGTGCATATATAAAAGGATAATCATCCTTGTAATACGATTGATATACAGAAAAAAAAACTATCGTATAAAACCTTACAAAACAGGTCTGAACATAGAGATATCTTTTGAGGAACAACACAGACATGGAGTTCAACTAGACATCAATATAGCTATATCTTCCGCAATGGTCCTCAGAAACACACACACACGCCCTTCCTGTAATCATTAATTAAGCTCCTGCCACTGTAATGCAGAGAGACTTTCTTCCTATACAGTTACATAAACAAGAGCCATTCAAGACAGATGTCATTGCAAAGGGGGTAAAAGTGGCAGTGAGTTTACAGTGAAATGTGACTTCCTACACAATGCCTTCCCTCTCGGAAATGGGAGGTTACACGGAACACAGTGTGTGGAAGCCCACCATGCGTCTCCAAGCAACGGTTAATTGACATAAAGCAGCACTTGGTAATAAAGAAATAAATCTGGAGGAACAAACTCGCACCTGTTCAAATTGAAAACTTGCCTGCTGTTCAAAAACATTCAAGTCATTTTTATAGCATTTCTAATACTGACACTGTGCGATATTAACTTTATGGTGTGTTTGAATATGCTCACGAAATGACTGGGAAAGTCATATAAATTTGACGGATTTACATTCTGAAACCATAAACTGCAGTAAATGTAAAGTAAGTGTTTGAGTACTTGAGCCTGGTCATGGTCTCAGGACCACTTTTTCACTTTCTAGGTCTTGTCCCAGAATTGGAGGCATTTCTACAGAGTTGAATCAGTCTCGGACTATAGTGTCTATGGTTCAGACTCGTCATTTTAGGCTGTTTGCACAACTGCACTTCTTAGGCTGGGTTGCACCAACATGGTTTAACTTTTAAACTGGATTAAATCAGGATTTATCTACCAATCCCGCTGCACCAAATCTTAAACCTAGTTTAAATTTAGTTTACAATTAATCTTAGTTAAATCTAAACCTTTGTTAATCTTAGTTTAATTTCCACTCAAACCTAGATTAAATCCAAGTCTGTTGCACTAGTGAATTTAAATCAAGTATAAAACTGGATTAGCAGTCACATTTAAACCACCCCTGGAGGAGGTTTGTTTTAGGCCTGTTTTAGTTTTATTGAAAACGTGACAGCATTTCTTTGTTGGGTGGGATCACAAGAAAGAATCCCATGGATCCCTGGTATATTTCAGTGCGATATGCGATACGCATTGAAGTGGCAGTGAAGAAAGGAACAGCCCATCAGCCACAACATCGTTTAAAAGAGAAGATCATGTGGATCAAGTAAACTTAAACTGTAGGTGCAAAAAAAATGTCCATACACGAACCATAAAGCTGGCGTACAGCCAAGTGCTTTGCCCACCAAAGAGAAAAACATTACATGTCAGGTTGTATTTTCTAAATAATCAGACCCCAAGAGTAACATCGATTACGTAAATTCATTTAAAAAACTAAAAAATTGATTAGAACTGCACCAAATACATTATGACAGGTCTGTAGCTGAACTTGCTTACATAACAGAATACATTTACATAATTTCCCTTTAGACATGATTAAACTGCCATCAATGCATCAACACTGCATTCACATTGACTCCTGGTGCCTATTAAAACGGTACCCATATTTTATTCATTGTTATAAACGCATAATATCTAACTGCAGTATAATTCATGGAATGCACAATGTACAGCGCCCCCTAGTGGGCTCACTAAAGTCAGTGCTGGAAAATTATAAATTAAAATATGGTAATCCCGAAGTCCCAAACTACTAAACGAACTTGTATTAAACGTGTCAACATTTCACATGGTTGCTTCAATACCTAATGAACGCTGCTTCCATGACAAAACGAGCTTCCATAACAAAAGTCAATAATTAAGTTCATTACAATTCAATCGTAAAAAGTGCTATGTCCTGCTGGAAAAAAAAAAACATTTCACTTACTTTTGACTTGGTGATTTTTTTCTGGGGCTTCTCGTTTTCCGGCTTTGCATCTTTCCCTTGACGTCGTGCTGGTTCCTTCTTGCCCTTCACTGGTGTCTTTTTGGACGTTTTGGATTCTTTGAATCTTTTTGGTACTGGGCTCGCCTTTGGGAAATCACGAAGGGACACATAAATATTGCCTATATAAATAACAGCTTAACTGGACCAGCAGACACCGGGCTATCTGACACACAAACATTTCATACATGGATGCACGAAATGTTATGAACACATATACTCACCTCTGTTTTTGTGGCAGCCTCGTACTGTTTACGTTTTCCCATACTGTGCGGTTTCGTGACACCTAAAGGAGAATGGAAACATAGTGGGGAAAAAAGCTTGTCACGACAGCAGCAACGTGAAGTACAGTTCACCTCACTCGTTATTTCCATTTAGCCTGAAAAGGATTAGCTAACGGTATGTTTCAAATACCATCTGCTACTAATCCAGACCCCGAATAAGTCGTTAGCCTGCTAATACTGTTAGCCACAAAACATGAACTGAAATGTTTTCAAATACATATTGTATCAGCGGCATATTACCACGTTTCACGACGAAGCACGAAAAAGCATAAAGAAGTAGTTGGTCAGACGTGCGTCTCACTCGGGAAAATCTCGATTTAAAGTTACCGACTTCCCCGCGTGCCGTACAGCATGGGTAGGCACGCACGTGGCGCTAACTCATTCTCATCTCTGATAGGCTGTCGGTCGCTCATACTGCATTATGGGGTATGTAGTATGGTTACCACGTGTGTTCGGAACAAATCATTCCGTGTTTGACATGCTCAAACTCGTTTTGCGTGTTCAAATGAAAGATATTGAAAATAAACTGTAAAGTACATTTAATGGATGAATAGACTACCGTATTTTCCTTTTGTTACATATGTATGTTTTGTTGCATTCAGGTTAAAATCGTACTGTCGGAATGACTGCACATAGTGCCTCAGTTTCTGCCGGTTGATGTTAAGGGTCGCATTGGTCGATGTTACATGTGTGATAGCGTTTCTCACGATGTTGAGATTGAGTCTGATGGGAATACACGTATTTAAACCTGCGGGATTCTGTTATGAAGCACTGTTTGGTGGCTCGAAAACAAAGCTAATGTAAGTGTGTGCTGAACTGAAATGTATGTTTGAATATTCTGGTTTTATAGTTCGTATACCCGTTTGGGAGGAAGAGTCATGATGAGATGTAGAAATCTCTTAGTCACTAACTTACCAACCCCGGTTAAGGTTCATTCTAGCTGAGTTTCTGTCATTATTGTGACTGTTCTTATGCAGCTAGGACAGTGTGTCCTTTTATTTCTGTACACTCCAGAAATGGAGGAAAAGATGGAGGCACTACCCGTGACCTTGGATACGGCCAGTATCACTAGTTCTGATGTTTCATGTAACAGAGGGAAAGACGTTATTTGCTGAGAGCAGAAAAAATATATATTTTGTATTTTTTTTTCCCCAGAATTTTAGAAAATATTCTATATTAGTTGAGGACAACTAATTATTGGAGGATAACATTCTAAATTATTAATCCTTTTGTTATGATAAAAACTTGTACAAAAAAAACTTAAAATATTAAAATATCCTTGTTTTTAATGCAAAAGAAAAAAAATATGTAATTATAATTGTTTTCTAATTGCCATTTGCTGTCTTTCCACCAGGAGTCATGGTACGCGGCGGAGCATGTTCCTCACCTGTGAGAGATGTAGCAAGTCACAGAGCCCTGAAAACACAGAGGATATGGGGAAGCCTATTAAATTCTCCACCAGCAAAGCCAGCCACCGCACGTGGAGGGTGGACCGTTCCCTTGGGAGCCAACACCAGCGGCCGTGGTGGAAAGTTCTTCCGGTCAGCCTGGCTATAGTTTGCTTCTTGCTGTGGTGTGCTTTCCGAGAAGAGTCTGAAATAGACCAAAAGCTTGAAAAGCAACTTTATGAGCACCTGTCTGGGTTGACGCTAGACGAGGACAAAGAAGATGACGCAAATAAAAAAGATTCATAGTTGGAAATGGAAGCACTTGAGCTTAACTGCATTGGTGTGAAAGGATATTATGGGATAATGCATGTTGCTGAAACTGAAGGTTTATCTTTTGGGAGATTCTTTGGTCATTTTAATTCACCCTGACTTGGAAGTCAGAGGGAATACTGAATCGGGTGGACGTTTCTGTGGTTGTCTGTCCTGTTGCCAAAAAGTGAGGCATAAATGACAAGGTATATGCATGTTAGGTTTACTGCACGGACACTGAACCTAGTTTATAAATGGAATCTGAACATTTGTCTTTGGATTGGATGCCCTAAAAATATGCCATCTAGGAAGGGTTGGAAGAAACCATTCAGGTTTACACCAGCAGACAAATCAGAGGCAGATAAAAGGTGCCCTATCATTAATACCTACAGTCAAGCCTGGAATTATTCATCCGCCTGACATGTTTTGACTTAGTTACTTTTATTCAACCAGCAAGTTTCTTCTTGATTGGAAATGACACAGGCGTCTCCCAGAAGATATAACGACGACGTACAAGAGGCATCATATGGGGAAAAATATTTTTCAGCTTTTATTTACAAAATTGTTCATACCCTTCTCAATAATCAATAGAAAAGCCTTTATTGGCTATTACAGCAATCGAACGCTTCCTATAATTGCTGACCAGCTGTTTGCATGTCTCCACTAGTATTTTTGCCCATTCATCTTTAGCGATGAGCTCCAACACTTTCAGGTTGGAGGGTCTCCTTGCCATCACCCTGATCTTTAGCTCCCTCCACAGATTCTCAATGGGACTCAAGTCAGGACTCTGGTTGGGCCACTGCAAAATGTTAATGTTTTTGTCCGCTAGCCATTTCTTCACCAATTTTGCTGTGTGTTTCGGGTCGTTGTCATACTGAAAAGTCCAGTGGTGCGTAAGGCCAAGTTTCTCTGCAGACTGCCTAATGTTGTTGTTGAGAATCTTGATGTATTGCTCTTTTTTCACGGTGCCATTTACTGTGATTAGGTTCCCTGGTCCATTGAAAAACACCCCCAAAGCATTAGGTTCCCACCACCAAGTTTGACAGTGGGGATGGTGTTGTTAGGGTTGAAGGCTTCTCTTTTTTTTTAATGCCAAATGACGTATACATCATTGTGGACAAACAAATCAATTTTTGTTTCAATCTGACCATAACACGGAAGAGCAGAAGTAGTCGCCTTTGTCCAGATGAGCATTTACAAAGGCCAAGCGGGCTTTTGTGCGCCTTATCTGGAGAAGCTGCGTCCTCCTTGGTCTGCGTCCGAGGAACCCAGCATCGTGCAGTGTCCGTTGGACGGTCTGCCTTGAGATGCTGCCACCAGCAGAGCCCAGATTCACCAGGATGGCCTTGCTGGTGAACCTTGGATTCTTTTTCATCTCTCTCACTATCCTCCTGGCCAGCACAGGTGTCACTTTTGGTTTCCGATCACATCCTCTGAGATTGTCCACAGTGCGGAACGTCTTGTATTTTTTAATACTTCGCTCTGTAGCCACTGGAACTTGAAACATTTAGATACGGCCTTATAACCCTTTCCTGACTCGTGAGCAGCCGCAGGTCCTCAGAGAACTACTTTGTCTCAGCCATGACTGTCCACAAACCAACTGCAGAGAGCTGCTGTTTCTCACCTGTTGAGTTCATTAAAACTCCTGGCTGTTCCCAACGAATCAGGAAAATTAGGATGCTTTAGAACAGTTTGGACTATTTGGAATGGTGTAGAACTTTGGATTTTCCCATAGACTGTGACAGTTTGCAAAAGGTATGAATAATTTTGGACATGCCGCTTTTTGTTCAAATGTAAATAAAAGCTGAGAACTATTTTTTTTCCACAATGATGCCTCTTGTACGTTGTTGTCATCTTCTGGGAGACCCCTGTGTCATTTCCAATCAAGAAGAAACTTGCAGGTTGAATAAAAGTAACTTTAAGTCAAAACTTTCCAGGGGTATGAATAATTCCGGGCTTGACTGTAGTAAACAAAAGCCTTTTACACATACTTTTTAACTTTAATTATGTTATTGTGTAGTAGTAAAAAGAACATTTTTATGACCGTTTTGTCTGTGTACTGATGAATTTCCTACATTAGGGAATCAAATATAGTGTATGGGAGAAGGTGGCCCAGTTTTTCTGTCTTGGTCAAGGAGATTGAATTGTGCCGTGATGGATTTAATAACACCCAGTTTTTAGTGACTCTACAAGCTGCTCTTGATACACTACTAGGGAGCATATTGTAATCGCCCACCACCCTTTTGTAAAAAAGTGTTTGACCATGTTTAAATCAGAGCCCAACAATAATCTGTTCTTGGAAACAACATAGTTTTGAATCATTTAAAGCTTATAATGAAAAGTTAAATCTATTTAGAAATGCCTCTCAATTTGTATCTGAATTGTATCTCCATTTACTATCTTTGCTCAAGATTATTGATCTTCATTATTGCTAATCTATGTTTGTATGACAACCATTTAAGACAGTTGTTCTTTATTGAACATGATTTATCATCTTAGTGTCGCACATCCCTGTCAGGATTACAGATAGCACTGGAACCTAGCGCAGGGTACAAGGCTTGCTGTACACCCAGGGCGAGAGCCCAGTCTATTGCAGAGCACATCATATACTATAGGCAATACAGAGATGCCAGTCAGGATCACCTGCATTTCATTGGACCGTAACACAGAGAAAGCATGAAAACCTGTATGCCGCAGAGGCATGATTCTAGCTGTCTACCCTGGAGATGTTAGGCAACAGTGCTTCCGCGGAGGCTGCCTGATGTACATTACATAAGGGGAAGCACAGAGCCTTCTGGTTGCCCAGTACCACCAAGGAATAGTGCTAGTTCTGTTTATTCGAAAGTCAACCGAGTCACGTGTGCACATGGATGGGCAGAGAGGTGGGAGTTTGGCTATTTCATTTGCTGGGTCAGCCAGTGAGGGTAGTAGGTCATATATTATGGGTGAGGTGTCCTTCATTCCGTACACTAGCATGTTTCAATTAGATAATCTAAGCAGAGGATTTCGAGAAAGGGAATTGGTTCTAGTTGCAGCGCTAAAGATGTCAGTATACACACATGCGTTCAACAGCCACTCATTAATGCAAACAGCTGGCTACTGTAAGCAGTGAAGTTTATGGATCACCATAATGGACATCCAGTCCTGAAAAAATGTGGGGGAACAGGGGAGAATGAGCAGGGAGGAAAAAGTGGGTCCTTCCCAGTACTAACTAGGTGTACCTACTGAAGTGGCCGCTTAGTGTATAAAAGTCAGAAGCCTTATCTGTCACAGTCTAGACTAATGTACTCTCTCCAGTTTATAATGCAATGTTGAGAACAATGGGGTGTATGAGTTGATTATATATTACAAAAGAAAATGTTCACAGCCATGGTTTGAGTAGTTATGCAATTTAGTCTACGCCAGAGCAAAAGTGATGAGCCTTCAAATTTCACAGCAAGTGAGACTAACTGGTTCTTTTTACGCCACATCTGATTTGACAAGACTTTTCAGGATTTACTTTATGGCACCGTTTCTCAGACCAGTCAGTTCACATTTTTGCTCCCTCCCAGGTCCCAGCCAATCCTGAACACCGAATACCTGCTACAGATGTGTTGGGAGCACACGTGGCCTGTCTGTCTGCGGGTCCCTGAGAACGCGGTTAACAAACTTATTGTATTTATTGGTTCCACTTTTAAATCAGGCGTTCATCCGTGTTTAAAGGCTCATTTTCCCCCATAACACTTACCCCTACAGATGGTTTATTTCAAGAATCCTAAAAAAAAAAAAAAAAAAAACCTGTATCCGGAATTCAGAATATCATGTCTGCATTTCTCTTCATAATCACACATTCCTGTATTTATGTTGGCCAGAACTTTAAAGTTCATAAGGGCAAACTTGAAATCCACCCTAAACCTCATCTTATTTCTACCCGTAGTTTTGTAAAATAGTGGCAACCGTGGGGCGTTTGTCGAATCACAATCCATCAACTTCAACCTGAGCATGTTTAAGAAACATTTAGCAGGCAAACCAGCAGCAGATATTGGGCTTGAGTCAATGAAGTGGAACGGCACTGTCACCGAGAATCGTCTGCGCCGAAAAAAGCAACAGCCGTATTTCCTGCATCAGTGCACATGCTGTTCCTCCTCCGAAGGCACTCTGGAATAAAGCCAGCCTGAGCAGCTGTGGATATCAATAAGGAAATTAATTGTCGCTCCAACTCACATACGATACGCTTTATCATCACCGTTTCCAGTATCCCCTTAAACCATACCGGAAGATTATGGACAGAACTGCAACACTGGAAGCAAGGTGAGGTAGTGGAAATTTTATTTACAACCCAATAATCACAATGCAAAAAAAGCAAAGAAATGGAGGTTATGAGTCTACAAATAATTTACCCATTATGAAGCATGCATACAACAACCTACCGCACAACAAGCTAGAGGTATAACAATGCCTGATACAAATTTACTTGGTAAAAACCTGAGAGGGAGTTTGAGGGAATGTTTTACCAAAACGCTTGCTACTTCTGTACTGTAAACCACTAGCTTTTTCTACCAATATCTAACAAAAATACAAAATTAACCTCAACCTCCATATGTAGATATATGCAGTTCAATCAAAAAAATGCTTATTCCCAAAAAGTTTAAAAAGCAGGCGGCGGAATTAAGCCCGCTCGCCACGGATTCGCCTCGCCAGCTGGATGTCCTTGGGCATGATGGTTACTCGTTTGGCATGGATGGCACAGAGGTTGGTGTCTTCAAAGAGACCCACGAGGTATGCCTCACTGGCTTCCTGCGTGAGGCGGGGAAAGTCACACCATCAACACAGGCATCACACAACACTCCAAGCGACATTCATGCACTTACGTTCAGAGTGCACTACACAGCCCCACATGGTAAAACATAGCAACTATGACAGAGTAAAGGGGTTTTTCAGCCTGGTCCAAGTGTGGTTTGTAGTTCAAAAACTTCAAAACTGAGTAATGCCAAACCAAGATTTCGTCATCACAGCCTTATACCTGATTTTGATCACAACTCAGGCCTTAAATAGCAATTATACTATACAGTACTTAGTCAACATACAGAATTAAAAATAGATTACCGATGAACACAGCCCGACAGTTTTGTTCTAGCATCCCTGTCGCCCCTTGAATGGAAACGCAAGCAACAGTATAACGCTGCGTACCTGCAAGGCGCCGATGGCCGCACTCTGGAATCGCAGATCGGTCTTGAAGTCCTGCGCAATCTCTCGAACCAGGCGCTGAAAGGGCAGCTTGCGTATCAGCAGCTCGGTAGACTTCTGGTACCGACGGATCTCCCTCAGAGCCACGGTTCCTGGCCTGCACGAACAAATGGGTTGCCAGCATTACAAATCAGGAGCCATTTAGGGTTTGTCAACACACAAGGAGGCAGACAATATAGCAATTCCCCACAGTGCTTTTCAAAAAAAGCCTATACATGAAAATAAATGTAGGTGAGCAGACAAAACTGGGTGTGCTTGAAGTATTGCAAAATATGGCACAACTCCAAATATTACGAGATCACTATTATGCAAACTCCATAGCAACTAAAAGTACATACAAGCAAAGGCTAAGCAATGCACAAAATGCTGACAAGTACATTAAAACACATGTCACTATACTAATCCGCAAGGCAAACTGCTTAACCTGTATAAAATTTTTAAAAAGTTCTTGCCTTCACACAACGTAACATCTCACAAGTGTACTAAAATCTCGCAGCAAACTGTCACATTCAAATGAGCCGGCCGTACCCATGCATCCCTCAGATTCACGATTAACCCCCTCAGAGACCGATCACAGCGAAGTGCAGTGACGGACTAATCTCCTTGGGCTCCGTGTTGACCCGGCGTGTCGTTCATACCTGTATCGATGCGGCTTCTTCACGCCACCGGTGGAAGGGGCACTTTTCCGGGCCGCTTTCGTGGCCAGCTGCTTTCTCGGCGCCTTCCCACCAGTGGATTTACGGGCAGTCTGCTTTGTACGTGCCATGACGTCTTAAATCTCACTCTCCCTACGTGAAAACGACACACAATCAGCACGGGGGCGGGAGGGGGGACTTAACTGGCAAGTCAAAACTGCTATCTTAAAATACGAGGGTTTACCGCCAGACCTATTAAATGCGCCAAATCTCAAATACCACCATGGATTTCAATACTCAAGAGCTTTGCAATCCCATCTTCTTAAAAACTATACAACTATACAGTCGTTTCCTAGATCAAAAAAAAACCTTGGTAGTCAATGGGTCAGCGTCACTAATTGTTAGAGTTCGAACACTTAATTAAATCGCACTGAATTAAAGAAAATCAAGCTAATAAATGCCAAATCTTACCCGCCAAGTGTCGCAAAAAAACCGTGTCTTTGTACGCTTACTGGCGTGGGCAGTGAACGGCGAGCAGATGGCATAAAGACCCGTGCATGACATAAATATGGTACCATTTGTCATTTTTTGGATTTAATATCCGCAGTTCGCGTAAACGGAAAGCATCCATTAGCTTACAGAAAACCAAGAATTAAGAAAATGCACAATTTTATATCATACGTTTTTCAAAAAAAAAAAAAGTGGCGATATTATATTAATAATATTGCTTTAAAATAATTCAAAAAGAGTTTTAATACTGCCAAGCATCTTTTATACAATATTACACTGACTGTAGAGTTAAGCTTCGCGTGCGAGCATTGTAACTATGCCAGCCAGCAAATTTAAATCGACTAGGCGGGAGATCAAAATGATACATGTAAAACTTAATTCGAGAGGTTATCGCTAAAGACAAGGAAAACGATTATCCACGCAAATATTTCCATCGTTTATTTGAAGAAACCGCGTTAAAGTGTTTTTTCCTCCCTTTTCTAGCCACCATTACACGATGTCGGCCAGACACGTTTCGTTCCTTTCTTCTGTGCAAAATCTGCTACAACATGGCGTCTCTTTCAAGTGAACAAAAATCTACGAGCGCAGATGCTTTGTCTGACTTTGCCTTCTACGATCCACGAAGCAGCCGAGCTGCGAGATCTGACCCGGTACGACACGCCGCTGAAAGAGCGGAATATACACAACACTTCAGTCACAATTCCGGTAAAAAAACAAGATCGATAAGAACCCCCGACAATTAAATCGGAGACGACTCTCTAGGACACCAGCTTCGGGTAGCCAACAAGGGGGAAAACAATTTTCCGCATCACCCGTAAGCTTGATTTCAAATACGGTGGAGCATCCGAAGTAAAAATGACACCCAGCAATCGTAATAGGCACAGATCATTTGTCTTAGGGTTCCGATGTCATTCGACAAACGGGAAAAATGATCACGAAAAAATATCAAACACGTACCTAATATTCGTAAGATTCCACTTCCCCTCTATTTCTTCACAAACTTCAACACAACACTCCGAAGCAACCAAATAGGAGGCGCGTGGCCTTCTTTATAGCCTTTATGACGTTGCTTAAAACGTCACAGAAGACAGGATACCGCCCCCAGAAAAGAAACCACTGTGGGGACCCATCGCTATTAATCGGAACATATAAATACTAGAAAAACTGTAGGCATTTGTTTTTTTTGCAAGCATAAATATGATACGTATTTACGATTTACGTAATATATGCGAATATATGCGACATGTGTATGTTTCGAGTTCTACACTACAATCGAACTATGTCAATGAGCCACTATGATTTTCTTTTTAATTTTCCAACCAAGCAGTTAAATTGAACAGGCCTGCCTTGTGAAACTCACGGTATTATTTTTTTCTCCCATAAAAGTACCAGAAAAATCCTTTCTTTTCGTTCTTTTAAGAGATCATACGTATCTTACGTAACCCTATGTGGTTTATTTTCTCAGTGGATAGCGCTGTGGCATCACGCCTCCAGGGTTGTGGGTTTGAATACCGCCCATGGCTTCACGTGTGCGGGGAGTTTGCATGTGTTGGCGCGGAATTCTTGCGTTCAAAGTCCTGTGAATTGGTGTAAGTGTGTCTCTAATTATGAACTGAATTGCGTTTATAGTGTCGTGTACCTCATTCCGATATTATGCTGAGTAACAGGTATTAATAACTTAATAAGCAGGGTCTCAATAATTTTGACAATCTGCCTCCATTATACTACGTATATATTATAACGAAATGTGTAAACACGTCATCAACATGTGTGTAAGAAATGCATGCGCTCCAATTCTTCTGAAATTAATACGCGATATCATCGATCCCTATTACTATACACGTTAAAGGACATTCTATCCTAATTTACATTAATTTTGTCTAAGACAAAATATATATCGTTTCAGCTGGATCGTGCGCAAGACTTCAGCGAAGTAACCATCATCCTAAAAAAATCATTGCCATATGCGTATACAGTACTCCACAGACATTCAAATTGGCGTTTTGAAAGGTAAACACTGAACACCGCCACACAGCGGTAAGTTGATTACATTTCCTGTTTCACTATGCCCCTGTGTCGCTCAAGATCATTTAACTAACTGCGTATTTTACGTAGGCTTACGCCATTGCTTTTACGTTACGTTACATGTATCGCCATAGGTTCTCGTTAATTTTCCGTGTTTTTAAAGACTTCTGTAAAATTATTTATATTTTTATATATGAATTTCAATTTTAGCGAATAGAAGTCTAATGTTTAAAATGCAGTTAAAACGCATCCCATATGTGCAAGTACCCGGTACGATTCATAAATGCGTTTTAATCGAGGTTCCATAAATATTATCACGCTTTGTTTGTTCCATGTTTTAAAAGTTGATGTTAAACTTATGGGGCATGTACTTTATATTTTGCTGAGTAGCCTACTTCATACGGTTATTCTAAAGGAACTTTCACCGCTTCCTACATGCTTAGGCCACCCATTCTTCCACGTTTGTTGTTTTTCTTTCTTTTTTGCATTAACATGCAGCCCATTTTGTTCTCCCGTCCGTCCTCCCACCCGCCTGTTGTCCATATTGCTCTGCAGCGGCGTCCGACGTGCCGGAGTGGAAGCAGACTGCGCGCATGCGCTTTTCATTGTTTTGACTGAAAATGCCGTCGGTTTCGAAAACTGCAGTGAGCGCCTCTCCTCAAACAGAGAAACCAACCCACTATACGTAAGTAAAGCGAGAAAGTAAAAGGAGAACATAAATAAATATTACATATCCTCTGCAGTCCTATATACGCACGGCCTGTAACTGCTAAATGTAATTTAAAATAGGTGCTTTTCCCATATGGAGCAAGATAGCTGCTCTTAATGTACATAACGATAGTCGCAAGACAAGTAAAAGATTGATAAACAAATGCATTTAGGTGCGTGTTTTTGAAAAATTGGCTGCTTTCATTGTCCCGTTGTTTAATGTGCTGCAGAGTAGAAAAGGGTACAATTTGTTTGCGCCCAAAGCAGCGAAGTACCACTTTCGTTTATTTTCCACAAAACGTCTCGGCCTGATTTGAAGTGTGTACGCAACTTTCCTGTGCACAATAATACTACTCGGCTGTTAAGAACGCATCCATGTCGTGAAGTACGTGTGAAATTTAATGCACGTTTACGGTTAAATAAGAAATCGCTATGTTATCATTTCCATTTGTCTAGGGAAGTGGATGCTATCTTGCCACTTTGTGTCGTCAGATTGTTGTTTATTTGCATGCACACTCAGAAATATGTCACTAGGTAGCTAGATTTTGTCCGAAGGATTCAGCTAGACGATAACATAGCTGCGCTCCGACGGCTGCATTGTGTCAAATCTGCATTACTTGCACTGACATAGATAACAAGGACAGTGTTATTTCAAGACCGAGTTCTAATAATCTCATTCAATACTTTGCAGCTATTTAAAGGAGTTTAGGACCGAGCAGTGTCCGCTCTTCTTGCAACACAAGTGCACCCAGCATCGACCCTTCACATGTTTTCACTGGCATTTCCTAAACCAGCGTAGAAGACGCCCCATTAGGAGAAGAGATGGCACATTTAACTACAGTCCCGATGTTTATTGTACAAAATATGACGAAACTACAGGCTTGTGCCCAGATGGAGACGAGTAAGTATTACGTCCGAATGCATGCTGATTGATTAAAATATAATTGTATTTCCCTGAGTATTTTAAACGTAATAGTTTTGAAAGTAGATGAAAATAAACGTTGTTTTTATGTAAGTCTTAAATTGTTACATAGTTTACTCTTTTTTGCATAAATTTAATACATTTCCAAATAGCTCCTATGCTAACACGAGTAGTTAACTCTATGTTATCTACCTTTACGATTTATATATTTTTTTAACGATACAGTTCATTTCCCCTGCGCTGTGTAAACACAATGGCTTTTACGCTGCTTTGTAATACGGAAGTTTAGGGTGTCGCTTGTCAGTTTCATTTTATTAATTTTTTTCTGTGAAAGCGTGGTAACGAAGCTTTTTGTTCGTTTTATTTTTCAAGATTACGTATAGGTAAAATGCTATGTAATGATTCAAAAGAGCCAAGCAGAACGTGTTAGTTTGAGAGTTGATTAAAACCTATGAATAGTGGGAAAGTAATGTCGGCGGATTACTTAAGCGCAGAGATACACACCCCCTCTTCGTCTCAAACTGGGCTGTTATCATTTTTTGGTTTACTGATTTTAAAAGCCTAATTCGTTTAAGACGAAAAGGAGAGTATGCCGCTATAAGATTTTGCATAAAAAAGTTAAACGATCTTCGTAAAAACTAGTTTGAAAATGTGTTGATATCGAAAAAAAACTAAAATAATTATTTTTAATAATGTATAGGGTATCACTTTTATAATAATATTGGGAAACCTGCATCACAAGAAAGAAAAAAAGTTAAAATAGTTTTATTTGACAACGTTAGAAGTAAAATGACCACTCTGCTTCCCAGTTTTGGCTGTTGAGTACACAGATTTTCATATTTGAAATTCTATAAACTTTGTGTTGGTGGTTAGATTGTAGCTTTAATGACATGGCTGTATAAATGTGTGAATATGTAATTAAGTACAAACCCCCATATTTTATTATATCCACTTTATTTGTTTCCGTTTGTGTCTAGGTGCCCTTACCTGCACCGAACCACTGGTGACACAGAGAGAAAATACCACTTGCGCTATTACAAGACTGGCTCCTGTATACACGAGACGGACGCACGAGGCCACTGCGTGAAGAACGGGCAGCACTGTGCCTTTGCACATGGGCCGCATGACGTGCGCCCCCCCGTCTGTGACATCAGGTGTGCCTCCTTTCAGTGAATATGTAACTACAGATTCTGGTGTAATGTAGCAACTAAGTAAGGGTTAATCTGATGATTCTTACCTTGTACTGGCGTCTGCAGATTTATCAAGGCAGATGCTTTTTATAACGCCTAGAACAGCAGACCCTGATTTGTGTTTTCACCTACTCAGTGATGTAGAGTCAGCGCTCACCATTATCATACAGGGTTTATGGTGGCATGCAAGTGACCCTTATGTAGAGTTACATTAAGTGCCTGCACTGTTGTAGTTTAAATCGACCGTAACAGTTGTTTGTGCACCGCTTTTCCCCAAGTTCATAGTCACTCTGCCTTTTATTTGTTTGGGGATTTAAAAAATGCCCCAGCTTAGTCTGCATTATACATAAACTAATCTGCAATGTTGTAGAGTCTCACATCTATAGAAGTTAAAGTAGCCTGTGAGTCAGACATAATGCAAGTCCTTCTATCATAAGTTAATTGTAGATAGCCAAGAACCTTTTCAGAACCACACCTATCTAAGGTATCAGATAATATATTGAAAAATGTCCATACTGTAGGTTAGTTCTTCCTTGGTTCTCATTAAGCCAGCTAGAGACACAATATGTTTATGTCTTAATCTACATAATATGTCAGGAACAAAATGACAGCTGTGTGTTATCATGCCCGCCTAGGAGCCAGTGCATATTTTATCAGTGAGCCATAAACCAACTGTAATTACGTTATATGTTTGCAAAATAATGTACTGTAACATTACCTGGCACATTATGCAATGCATTGAGAATGTTCGTATTGATTACAATCGAGCAGCCATCATCCTGTTGCCTATGTGCTTAGGATTTCGCCCTGGGTGAAACTATGCAGTGTATACTATCGGCGTGAATGGTGCCCTTGGGTTATGCGTGAATATGTGTTATCATAAGAATTTTATTGTAAGCAAATTAGCTACTGTTAAATGATGATTGAAATTCATAGCCCTCGTAATTCCAGAACCATCCGTATTTGTATTTGCAGAACAGTATTAAGCAGTGGGGACAGCAGGAGGTGTTGTTCTGCTCCTGGTGGTCCATTTTTCTACTTCACTGTCTTGCCTGAGGTGACATGAAAATGCTGCAGGGGGCTAACGCACAGCGCTAACACAAATGCTAACCGTGTATCATCCCATTGTAATAGTAGGCTCGTACGTAGTTGTGGCTAGGAATCAACTGCGTCGTTATTCTCGGAATATCTGCCATTCCGCCAGGCACCCACACACTGGCCCTCGAGGAATTAGTGTGATGCTTTTCTTTGTCATGAAAGAATCAAGCTGTGATTTCCGTAGGTATCAGCATCTTTCTTGGGTATTGTTTTAGAATGATCTGCCATCTTTAACTCACGCCTGAGGGGAATATGGCGAATATGGGTTTTCAAATAAAGATGAATTATATGGTGAAATGTAATTTACTGGAGGCCATTTGTGTAAAGGGATATTAACCTCAAAGTGCTTCTCTGTGATTGATGTAATAATAAACAATAATGCGAAATGAGGTGATTGAGCAAAACATCTGTAGAATCACAACTGAAGGACATACAAGTAAAAGTTGCAGTTTTGTATAATTCTACACTGCAAATAAGTCGTCTCTGTTTTAGGATTTCCATATTTGTATATAGATAAAGAATTCAGAAATGCTAGGGACAATGATAATAGTAACAGCTAATCTTGATTAGTGATGCACCAACACCAATTACTGATTACTTATAATGGGATTATAACTATTTTCAAATTAAGGTTAATATTGGATGTCTTAGGACAGCTGACGTTTAACGTTTGTTTGTGCGCGTGTTTCTTTTTCAGAAAACGAAACTGAGAGATTTGCTTGGCGCCCGGAAAATTCAGGCCTCAGTTTAAGACACAGTTGCTTATCACTGCTCACTCCTGGCTGGGGTCTTTTAATGCCATTTTCTCTCTCGCAATCTTATTGTCAGTATTAGACTAGTTTAAAGTGACATGTACAAATTACCTGAAAAGTAAATGTTTTGTTTTTGTAGAGAGATACAGGCACAGGAGGCTCTCCATAATGGACAGCTGGGCCCAGGTGAGGGAATCCCTGATCTTCAACCCGGAGTACTCGCTAGTCAGGCTATGATTGAGAAGATCCTCACTGAGGACCCCCGTTGGCAAGGTAAGGAACAGCAGGGTGGAGAAGCGTAAGGTGCTATTACTGTATTTTTTTTGACATTTTAAAGGGTGTGGATGATGGTTTTGTCAGTGGCAACATATACGAGGGTCCATTGTTTTGCTGTACCCTGGTTCAGATTCGACCTTCGTCTTGGCAAACTACAAAACGGAGCAGTGCACCAAACCACCACGACTGTGTAGGCAGGGCTACGCGTGCCCACATTACCACAACAGCCGAGATCGAAGAAGAAACCCACGGAAATTCAAGTACAGGTATGTGGCGGAGGCCGGCCCAACGATGATGTCACAGTCGGTGCTCGCCATGTCGATGTCTAACCTCTTGCTCGATTGTGGTGGCAGGTCAACCCCGTGCCCGAACGTGAAGCATGGGGATGAGTGGGGAGAGCCCACAAAGTGTGACAGTGGGGACAGTTGCCAGTACTGTCATTCACGCACTGAGCAGCAGTTCCATCCAGAGGTGGGTGGGTCATGAATTTATACTGTAAGAAACTGTTATTAATCTTTAGAGAAAGATTAATGAAAGCTTTTGTGCAGTACAAACACTCCCTCTACTTACGAATGAGATACGTTCCGAACGGCCGTTCGTAACATGATATGTTCGTAAGTCGTTATTCAACATCATTTTAAGGGTATACGCAAGTACACAGAACTAGGATGCTGGGAGTACGCACACTACGCTGCTGTACAGCGGGAGTAGCGGCCAGAAGTCGTATTAGGCGGATTTGGCGCTCAGAAAAAAAAAATTGATGTTGTGGACAGGAAACGGGAGCCCAAGGAACACAATTTGGACTTGCAGTCCTCTTCGTTCATATGTCCGTAAGTTCATAAGTAGAGGAGCGTCTGTATTAGTGGTTTGTAATGGGTCTCTGTTTGAGTTTTGGTATTGCAGTTTGCTTGTGTTTTAACCTCTGTGTTCTATCCATACACAGATCTATAAATCCACAAAATGCAATGACATGCGACAGACCGCTTACTGCCCCAGGGGACCCTTCTGCGCCTTTGCACATGTGGAGCGTATGTTCTGCAAGCTTCTGCCTTTCCATTGTATTTCTCTGTTGAACAATGGCCCGGAACATTCTCTGCCTTCCTTTATCTAGGAATACCCTCCACAGAAGAGACACTGAATTCACTGCTCTCTTCGATAAACGCCGGCTCCCAGTTGAAGTCCTGTTCCCAGTTTTCTGACGCTGTGAGCGACTGGGGAGGCACCACCGCTGCTGGCCCTGGGGGGCACGATGTCGTAAGTGACACCTCCAGGCTGTTCTGAATGTCCTCTGGTGTGTATGCTGATATCAGGAGAAAATGAGGGCCTCCTCGCCATTGTGAAGTTAATGAAGTCATTGCATGTGTTCTTCCCGGAAGCTCAGTGTGGTGCCTCTTTTGTAGATGGCATTCATTGGTCGGTGGGGTAGTTCTTCCTTGAATCTGAGGTGTTGATTGGCTGAAGTAATAGTAGGAGGATACTAGCGAGTTCACAGCATGAGCTCCGCTCCCAGTTGTGCACAGCTCACTGTATGGGATTCGTCCTGCTCCCATGCTGTCAGCCGTGTTTATCTGTGACCCATTAGAAACTATAAGAGGCTCAGCGTTGGCCGGATAATAGAGCCTCATTCAGGTATTCTGTCCCCCCCACAGGTCTCCTGCTCTGATAGCCCTGTAGCTTCAAGCTGTGGAAGCGACAGCCCCCCATCTGCGGCCGGGCCAATCGGTCGGCCCTGGTGCCCAACTAACGGGGGCTTGAATCGCAGGCCCAGCCTGTCTACCCTCTCGTCCCCGACATCCGACTACCGCAAAGCGCCCGGGTTCGAGCGTGAAGATCAGGTAACGAGGAATGTTTCCTTAGCCTGACCGAAGGTCATTCGCAGACTAGAGAAAATTTTTTTAAATTCTGAGCGTTATTTTCCTTTCTTTTCTTTACTATAAATTCACATCTATTTTTTTTGTTTCAGTTCTCTTATTTTAAATGTTGTTTGGATGTTTCTGTGCTGACAGTTTAATGAAGCCCTGACACATTTGAGATACATGCTATTCAGCTTTATTATTTATTTTGTGTGGTGTGGAACCACAGATGCCTTCTCTCAGTGAGCTGGAGTGAGATCTGGAATTTCCCAGAACATTCTGTGCGTGGTGCGGTGTGTTTGGTCTGTGTGTTTGCTTTACTTGTTAGTTTTTTGAGGTATGTGTGCATAAATGGAACAAAGATATGTAAAAACTCATAACCACTTCTATTGTGTTGCTGAGATCCCATTCATTCCTTAAATTTACATTTGCCTATGAATATTGCCTCATAATGTCTAAATGTTTTTTTGCATATGGCATGTGTGAATGAGCAAAAATGCACAGGAATCATTTGCCCCCCTGTGGAGGTGTATGAGGCTGCATTGTAGCTACACTGTTCATTGTAGATTTTAGAAACCTTTGAGTCCTAAGCACAGATGCACATGTTGCGCCGAAATGACCATTCGGTGTAATATGGACACATCTACTTCTAACTCCTGTTCTGGATGCAGTCTCTAAATCAATTTTAGAAGTGTTCCAGTAACAGGAGGTACAAAACTGATATTCATTTGAAATTGTCTTCCTGTTGTACAACATTTTAATTATATTTTTAGTCTATGTTTCAGGGAAAAATCCTCAAGGGTTCCACCATAAACTGCAATCACAAGCTGAACACGGACAAGCAGGTGAGGATAGACCTGCCACCCTGTATTTGCCCTGGGGGGTACAGTAAAGATGTCATTATTCTCAGGGTCCCATTGTAGTGGCAGTCGGCAACACTGAACTCTCCCTCTGTGGCAGAAATCTGAAGCATTTACTGTTGAATAAAGCAGCTTTTGTTGTCAGTCAAAAGTGAAAGATGATACATTATTTTGTTCCTTGTTTTACTGGCTGAGTATCAGATGTGATTTTGGCTGATAATCTATTATTTACAGTGTTCATATATACTGCTGTGTCCCTGATGAACTCTAATGAGCTCCCCTGTGTTCCTGTAGCATTGTGTTTCTGAATCAGGAACTTTCTGTTGAAGCGGCTTCAGCTTTTATAAGCACATAATGAGTGCCTAAAGCAAGCTCTCGCCCGCAGAACCTCGTGAACCTGTTCAACCCACTGGCGAGTGGCATCACGTCCAGTCTGGCATCCAGCGTCGGGTCCGACGGCTGCTCGCCCACCGCCTTGTCCACCATGAATGCCAAAGCACTGCCATTCTACCCAGCCAGCAACACCGTAGAGTCAGTAGTGGGTATGTCAGAGTCTAACCTGGTTTTGTAGTTCAGCATCACAGAGTATTTAGCCATCAACAAACAATAGCTGCAATGAATGTTCCTTAATTAAATGAAGGAAGCAGTAGAACTTACAGACTTGTTTCAAGTTTTTTTTATTGTCACTTGTTCAGATGAACAGTGAAATTTTTATGCCGTGGTTGCAGGGGGAGGGAACAGGAGTAGGGTGGAGGCAGGACAACAGCTCTCGATTTCAAAGCCAGGCGCGTCTTTGGTTCTAGTGTAATAATTACTGATTCTGACTGGCCACAGAGGCTTCATACCTGGCTAATGGGTAACGGAAGGCTGGAAAATCAGCAGCGCTTGGCCTTTGGCGGACCATGATTTGAATAGTCCTGCAATGTAAGAATTAGTGAACAATGAATAAGCAGTAAATAGGTGATGCAATTATTGAAACTATTTTCGTACATTAAAGTAATGATACAATGTATCTGAAAGTAGCCCACGGTTCACCAGCGTCTCTGAGGTCACTTCCGGATACACAGATGTCCTTCCTGTCTGGTGGTTTGTTAATGTGGTGCCAGGGGAGCCTGGGGTCTCCGGGGCATTGTCACGGCTGACTGGGGTCTGATCGAGCTGTCCCTCCGAGATAGACGTCTGCTTGTTATTCCAGGACGGCTCCCCACCGTTAGAGCTGCCCATGCCCCTGTGGATTAATCACACTAAGCTCTAAGATGACTAATTGTGGTCTCGCCAGTGTTTTCAGTTTTGAATGCAAATGCATGCTAATATTTAATTTTTTTTTTCATTTTATTTAAAATTAATCAGTCTTTGTTACTTCAGTTGATTTATGATTCAGATTATTATGAGCCCCTGAAGAACTGGATAATTTTAAGGGGTTTGCGTGTTCTGAAATTAATCTCAAAATTATTTTTTTTAAATGAAGGAATATCGGGGGTGTGTATTTATCATGGAGGCATGAACTCGCCCGTAATACATGTTTCCTAAGTTTTTCAGTATTGTGAACGAGTTACGCAGATTCAAAAGAGAAAGCTCATGCTTGATGTGGTTAGACTGCAGGATACTTGAAAAGAAATAACAGCATCCAGAAAAAACTAATGCAGTTAATACCATCAATTTGCCAATCAAATAATAATCATGTCTGAACTTGAATGGCTTGTGTTCTTATTAATAAATGTTCCGCTGTGAGTATGGCATGATAGACTTTTCGGTTTGGCGATTTGTTTATTTAAAAGGAAACGATAGAAATGATATTGAAACCCCATGGATGCCATTTGAACGTCTTTGTGAAGTTACAGTTTTGTCCTCTAGGCTCCGCTCTCGACCTGAATTTCAACGACATTGACGTCGTCTTGCTGGATAAGGAACTGGAGCAACATGAAAATGGCGACCTTAGTTTAACAAGTGAGTGTACTGGCTGTTTTTGTTTGTTTTTCATATGAAATTCCCGTGTCCTCAATCAGAGATGTTTGTGTTATTTGTGAGGCCTGCTAGTATGTCCCCTTTCCCCCCAGGTGAGCAGCTCCTGTGCGGCTCGGCCCCCGTCAGCATTCCCGGCTCACTGAACCGCCCTCCCTCCCTGCGCTGCTCCTCGCTGCCGGCTTCCCCTCTCGATTCCCTGTCCCAGTCACTGCTCTCCGGCATGACGGCCTCTCAGAGCCAGTCCCAGACCCCCCATGCTGGCACAGAGCACACACTCATGGGGACCTCCGTCAGCTCCCCCAGCAAATACGGTAAGTGCATGTGACCAGAATGTCGCTGGTTCTAATCTAGTACTCAGCAGCAGAATAATAATAATAATAAATCACCACTGGGCCCTTAACACCTGAAAAACTATCCTGAAGAGCTGGATAGACGGTTGATCCAGAGCTTTATTCTCACCTGTATATGTGTGTAGGAAAGCAAGATGGGTAATATATAAAAACAAAATGTTTCCAATGTAGCTGGGCTCATACAAATGTCAAATAAAACATCATCATTAAGGTCATTTGATCCGGTAGCCTCAAAGAAACCACTCTGAAGAACTTATAAACAATAGCACGCTGTGATTGGGAGTTGACGGACATGTGCTGTGCGTGCTCCTCCCCATAGGGTTAAATGGAGCTGCTGGAGGCGGCATGTGGGACTTTGTGAGTGGAATATACCCTCCCAGCTCGTCTCCAGTGGGCAGCAGTGCCGGTGTGGACCTGTGCCGCCTGCAGAGGGAGCTGGAGGAGGCCCGAAGGAAGATCACGCAGTGGGAGATGGCATGGCAGCAGGCTAAGCAGGTTAGGGGCCTCTGCCTTCATGTGTGCGCAGGCAGTGCGGTCACGACCGGGACACACGGGCACGCGGCCCGGCACTGCCTGACGGCCATGCCCGTTTCAGGCTTGCAAAGCTTGCCAGAAGGACGCCCAGGAGGCCAAAGAGCGGGCGAAGGTCGCCGAGGGCGAGCGGCAGCGGGCGGCGCAGAAACGCGAGGGCGCCGAGCGCAAGCTGAGGGAACTGCAGGAGAGCTTCGACATGGTGTGCCGCTCGCCGAATGCGCTGCTGCTCCGCGGCTACGGCGAGTTGGACCAGCTCGCCCTCCCTAAACTTCTCTCCATCCAAAACCAGCTCTGCACAGACCTTGACGTTATAGACACGGTAAGCAGAACCAGGCGGGTAGACCTGCTAAGATATCAAGCGCAGCGTTTGCAGCTAAAGCTTAGCTAAGATTCTGGATTTATTTACTTTGCGATGATGTACTAATCGCATCATAATTTTCCCCCCCAATACACAGGTAATATATCAGCTTCAGTCAAAGAAATGCATGGTTTGCCAAAAACGTGACCGTTCTATAGTTCTTCAGCCCTGCCAGCATTATGTACTCTGTGAGAGCTGCGCACCAAGCAAAACGGAATGTCCTTATTGTGAGACTAAGATACTGAGCTGGTGATGCTGATCTATCCAAGGTACTCTTTGTAGATCTATACCTTCGAAAGATTATGTATTAATCAGTGATGCTAACAGTCTGGATTTAGATTTTCTGTGTTATTTAGAATTCCATGTAGTACATGTAAAGGTAACAGTGTTTGACTGATACATTGACATTTTTTCCAGATGGGAGATGTTTAACATGAAAAACCCAGTGCATTTTTCAAATGGCTCTCAGTTCAATGTCAGATGATGCCCTTAATTCCAAGTAACAACTTCAAAAGTATCAGCCTTCCACTGTTATTATTACCAAATATGTGAAGATTATATGTTTAATATATAAGCACTTTGTTAAAAGTTTTTTAGATTTACAGAATTGCCTTAGGCTGCTTTTAGGTTATATGTTTTTCACGACTTGCTATAGATGAAATCTTGTTTGTAGTTTTTAATAGAAGATATTTCAGAATCAATATGTATTAAATTCAAGAATGTATTAAGTGTTTCAGTACTATAACTAGTGTAGAATTTCTGATTTAAGAAATGGAAACATAACCAGCAGTTATAATACGATAGAGCCACTAGCCACTAACTACAATACGTAATGGATCGGTTGTTATTTTTCTGATGTTTTTGTACACTAAGCTGTTGTTAGGCTCTTTTCTTCTCTTTAATCGATTTAACTGGCTGCTGTAGATATTTTTGTTGTAGCCAAGCAACATGGTTGTTTAGGCTACAACAGCACTATAGGAGTGCCTTGTCTCTACCGGCAGAGAAAAGCTTCAAAACGGAATTCATTGATTTCCTTAATCGTAAGCTTCCTAATTAATCATTTTAAATTCTCCTGATAAATTTCAAGAACTGATATCAGTTACTTATTGGCTCAATTTTGTAAAATATATCAAAGTGATATGCATATATAGGAATGGGTGGTGCCCTCTAGCATTGCTTTGTGTCCAGCACAAACTGCTAACAATGGTCTGGTCTGCCTGAATGGTTTCTGATTGGTTTAAAATCACTGAAACTGTGCCATTTGCAAGATTAACCAGTAGTCACAAAAAACTACCAGTTATATTTTTATCGCAGAAACAAGTATTTCCTTTTTAAAAGTGTACCTGTGAGACATGGTTTTACAAATGTGTATGCATTTTCCCAAACGTCGCAGTCCCGTGCAGCTTAAACTGATTGAAATGACCTCCAACTGTGTCGAGACTTAAGTCATCATGTCCTTGTCTGTGCCCTTTGTGTGTTAACACTCACTTGCTTAATTACTTATGAGAGTAAAACAGTGGCAGCCATGTAGTTGTTAAGGAGCTTCTTACCCCCATTGTGCAATTTGTAAAAGTTCATCGAGGGCATGAACGAAGCACATTTGGTTTAAGGGAGTGAAAAGATAGTACTGGAACTTGTTTAATTCAATCATAGCTTGCACGGTTTTCTGTAAAGTGCACTACCACATGTAGCCCTTGTGTTTAATTAGCATAGTAATTCATCACATCTTGTGTTCTCTTAGGAGCTTAATTAGTTTTTGCTACGTAGAATAATTAGAATTTTAGATGGTTTTCTTGTGTAGTATTTTTTCCCCATAAATGCTAAAATTCAAGTGTTTCCAAAATCATTCACATATAGGGCACAATGTAACCAAATTATGTGTTAAACTTAATAACAGAGTATGATTAAGATGATTTAATAATGATAGTGCTGTAATTTCAGTTGAAATAATGGAGGAATGTAAAAATTACCGTACAGTTTTAACGTTAATCAGCAGAGGGTGTGATGCACTCTGTATTTGCATATAAGAATAATGGTTTTTGCCATCTTCTGTGCTCTGCCAAAGACATTAACTATTTAACAATATTTTTTGATATATTACATTTAAAAATACTTTATTTCTGACATTCAGATCTAATGACCAAATAAAAAATCCTAGACAAATTGGAATGATGTCATATTCTTTTTTTTTTTTTTAAAGTGTTGTCTGTATGAATGTTGAACGTTGCTCTACAATTTGAACCGTTCATAGTGAAATGCTGCAGAAGGTGAATGACACTTGTATTCAGTGTTTAAAATGTATAGATGCCTTTTTTTCTGGTGAACTGCATTCTCATTGTCTGTAGTAATGATTGTACACTACTGTTTGTCAAACCCTCTTGTGCTTCCTCCTCCCACACCCAATCATCAGCATTTTACCGATTCATTGTACAGCTTGTGTGTCGATGCACTGTGCTTCACATTGGTCCATACAGGCAGGTGTGATTATTTAATTATTCACTCTCTTGATGGCAGCTCCCATTGGTCGGGCCTTATTCCAGCTACCTACCTGATTGGCTTGTCTCTCTACTGTACCTATTAAATGATTGTTACTATTCTAGCAATGGTACTGCAAGATATCCAGTAGTTGTGTGCACCTTATCTGTATCTCATACTGGTCCGTGGCTGATGAAGTATTAGTGTTCACATATAGCATGTAGAACCTGCTCTTCAGCCTAACTCCCTTTTTATGGTCAGACTTTAAGTTTATTGTGCCTTTTTAAATGTATTTGAGGTCCACTGGCACAGAAATAGGTCAGGCTATAATTGCCAAGAAAAATACTTCCTGTTTACCTGAATTTCTAATGATGATTTAACTGTTTTGAGTATTGCTGTTGCATTCGATAGCATTTTAATGTGCAATATGATAAAATGTAATATTAAAATAAGATGCAATAAAAATGAATCTAAATCTTACAACTGCCTTTATGGCAGCTATATAACAATGAAGCAGGCATTGGCAATTTTTTTCTGATGTATTTCCCATAACAATTTAAATTTCACTTAAACTTAAATGAAGTGTCTGACTATAGGTTAACAGTTTATATTCTTTTCAAGGCTAACTCATTGTCCTTGTTGTATTGTATTGTGGTTTTTTTTTTTTTTTTTTTTTTAATTAACTGAACTGGAACTTTTACTGTCCCATAGTTCTGTAAAATGGTTGTGAAACTGCAGCTTTTGAGCCAAACATATGTGTACCACTATCGCCCGTCTGTATCAGCCATGATTTTAGTGCGCACCATTTTTTCTCTTCTCATTTTTGTACATTTTGTCATGTTTATGAAAGATACAGTGACATGGATTAGTCTGGGGAAAAGAGCAGCTGCAGCTTAAATAAAGCACTGATTAGCTAGTTTTGATGATAATTATGACGGCAAAGATGATGATGATGATATTTTGGTGTGAACAACATTTTTGCATCAAAGTGAAATGTGTTGTTTTTTGTAATTATATTGTAATTGTTGGCTCTGATGTTTATGCAAGCATATTATTCCTTTACTGTGGAAACCTTGATATTAAATGCGCTAACCTAAATTTTATTGTTATGACAGGAAAATGTTGGAGAATAAGATAGCGTGTGATATGGCTTAAAATGATGTTGTCAGATTACGGGTTTCAAATCAAGTGTGAATGTTAAAGATTTCCTTTTTATGCATTCGGCAGTTTTTAAAGATTGCATATTTGTTAATCTAAAGCCAGAGAGGACAATATGGAAGTTAAGTAATTTCTCAGGGTTTTACAGTAGAATAAAGAAGAAATTTTGTTCTTACACAAAAGGTTGAGTTTATTACAATTTTTGCTAAGAATATTATTAGGTTAGATATTTTATAATAGCGCAAGCATCCCAACAGCAAACTTATCACTTATGTTTTTTGGTATGTATTGCGTTAAAAAATATCACAGCCATGTAGTAGTGTTTTAAAAGTGTCTGAAGATGTTAAATTCTTAGAAATATTACTGTTAGTACATTTTATATTTTACATCTAATTACATATGGGAATTTATGGAAACCTTTGCATTGCTGTGTGTCTAATATTTAAACACAAATGGCATTCTTCAGATATGGTATTTATGATGCATAATCAGTACTTTTACTGTGTTTTAAATTAACATGTTACAATTTACATATTATAGCACTTATGAAATGGTTTACAGAATTAATGGAATTATTTTTTACTATGGAATTAAAAAATTGATCTTGGTCTGTGTTTTGGAAGTTTCTAGGCTGTATTTTGGTGCAGAGGGCAGGAATGTTGATATCAGAAATGTCTTTCTAAAATAAAAAAAATAAAATTTAATGAAATTTTACCAGGTGACTCAAAAGTCTGGAACCACCCAGGTATTTTACATTTGGACTAATGTAACCAATACAACATTTGTTCTAGTGAGGTGAACTGAAAATATTCCACATCCTATTTACACAAGTCCATAATGCTACGGGAAATTATATATATATATATATATATAAAGATCATGCATAGGTGATGATCCAGTACAGAGTTGCAGTGAACATGGGGCTTATCCCAGGAGGCACAATGCAGTAGCCACCCTGGACAGGATGTCAGTCCATCTCATGACGCACACACCCAGAATTACACGCTCAAGGCAGTTTAGTTAATTCATATATGAGCATGCTTTGGATTATGGGAGGAAACCAATGCAAAATTGATGCATGACAGCTAGCAGCAGGAATTGAACCAAGAGCCATACATTTTCAGGAAGGAGTACCCACCTGCACCTTTGAGGGTACTATTGTCACTGGGGCTGTACTCTCAAAGGTCTGCCAATTGTACCCCTAGCTGTAGGGAAATGTATATTTTTAAGGTACAGAAATTGACTCAGGAACATTTTATACAATTGTAAGTACATTAACGTTGAAGAAGAACATGACTAGGCCACTCCTTTTTTATATCAGTATAGAGCTGGGGTGTCAAACTGCAGTCCTGGGGGGCAGGAGCCCTGTGTAGCTTAGCTCTTTCCCTGTTCCACCATAAATGATTTAGCTTATGATCTGAGTGGTAATTTGCACAAGGATATGAATCAGGTATGTTAAACGAGGGTAAACCAAAAACTGTGCAGGGCTCCGCCCCCCTTGACTGGAGTGCTTGTTGTTACAACTCAGCTCTGACGTTACAACAAAAAAACTGGGCTACCAGCAGAAGTGTGGAACCGGCCATGATATTTTATTTACACACCTATTGATACAGAACACAACAATTACTGTGTTGAGGTGTTCATGTAATGTGTGTGTGTGTGTGTGTGTGTGTGTGTGTGTGTGTTAGCTGCACTGCACTGTAAAACAAAGTAAATCAAAAGCTCCTCTCTCCAGCCCCAAATCTCAATCTGAAGCAGGCACAGAAATATACTCCACCATCTGATTGGAAACCGGCGAACCAAAAGACTCCTAGACCGCCCCTACAGCATGCCTGCAGGGAAAGGTCAAGGAGAAAGATTAAAAAAAAACGGGAGAGGAAGAAACAGCGCCACCTAAAGACCAGTCCCAGGCAGAGCCATAATAATGTGTATAAAAATATATTACACAGCAATTATAATTTGTATACAAGATACATTTAGTCAAATTATCAATTTATTTAGTCAAAACATTAACAATATTCATTCGATCCTGAACACAAAGAGAATTTAGTGAATGTCAATAGTTATTGCGATATTTTCTGCCCAAACTGCCGAAAACGACAACTATTTAAGTACTGTAAGGAGAACCAATGATAATCTAAAATGGGGAGGGGATGGGTAAGATTTGTCTCGTCACAAGAAGATAAAACCATGTACCGTGTTCTACAGCGGCAGAAGGAACCTTTGTCACATGTATAGCGGAACCTTTTTTATATGCAGCTTTGTTTGAAGTGGGGAATTAAGAGAGATCGTACACAACGTGGTGTTATTCGCTTCTGTCTCCGATTACCCTGGAACAACCTATTAAAGTGTACTTTTGGAGGTAATGTATTGCAAACTGTTTCTTAAAAGCTCGACGATCACTGACGAGTAAATTATGTATTTAATAACTAATCGTGTGCTTTTAGTAACCTACTAATCCTCTTTGAAAACGCGAATGTTTACAGTTGCGTGATGTGTCAACTGTTTTTGTTGTGGCTTACCAACAACAAACTAATGAGCAGCTATTTACGTGCTGTGTTAAATTAATGTGCTTTTTTCCCGTTTTGAACGCAGGTTGTCCACCAAGAAATGCTATCTCGGCTTGTTCTGACCCGATGTAAATAATTTTAGGATGGAAGAGGTAAATGTCAAATTTAAGCTGAATATGTTTGACAAGTACTTTTATTAAGTATATATTGGAAACTTGGTTGTTGATATTTCACAGTTGAGTTTGACCACGTTTTGCACATTTTATGAGCCGTTCCCGTGTAGAAAATCTACAAATGTGTTCTTAAAATATTAATAATAGTAGTAAACATGAATATCTCCTACTTACTCCTGTCTACTTTTTTATTTTACTGAAGGCTCCCTGGGGAACTTTTCAGGATGAGCTTGACTGGTGTATCCAGCAACTTCAGACAAACTTATTGATACACAGCAATCCACAGGGAGGTAAGGCACACATCACATTCTTTTGACCAATTAGTGATATTTCTGGTGCTACAAACGTTTCTTCATTTGCTGACAGCTGAAGAGAATAAACACGTGCTTAGCGTGCTGCAGTCAAAGACGACACCTTCTATGAAGAAAAGGCAGATTATGCAGATGGTTTTTGGGGACTACAGGCAAAAAATGACAGATGACCACAAGGCACAAGAGGACACAGGTATGGAAAATGCCTTTTTTTTTGTGAAATTCAAAATATCAAGCACCTTATTGTCTTAATGAATACAGCCTGAATATGTGCTGTATGGAGTATTTACTAACCTACATGGTCATTACAGTCAGGGAGACCATCCACGAGAGCAGTGAAGGGAGTCGCTTCAGTTGGGTGGCCAGCAACAACTCCTTTATGTTCAGCTTCTTCCCAGATGGAACAGCGGGGCAACTTGAGGAAACCGCAGTGACAACTCAGCTTCCACTGGAATCAGAAAGTCAGATAAACTCGGTTACTTTAACAGGAGAAGGAGCAGACTTCGCCTTCAATTTCCAGATACCCTCGAAAAGTCCTGAGACTGAGAATCCGGTCAGCTCCGCAGACGTTGTCGTAGCGGCCGATGGCAGTGATGCCGGTTCTGAGAATCGCGAACAATCGCAACAAAGTACCACGGCCGCCAAGAAAAATAAGCCCAGGAACAAGAAGAAAAAGCAAGAGGGACCTGAAGGCCAGAAGAAACCACCACCAGCTTCTCAGGAAGCAGCGACCAGCAACTCTGGGCACAGCGTGCTGGTAAGTGTCAACATAGGTCCAGTCTGTTCATTAAACGATACCATAACACATCAGAGACACTGGTCACATGTCTATGTATTACAGAGTTCAGAGCAGCAGCTGGTCAGGGAGCTTGACTGGTGCATTGAACAGCTGGAACTGGGCCTAAGGACTCAAAAGTCTACTCCTAAACAGAGTAAGAGTCATTCTATCAACATACTGCATTAGATATTTCATAGGAAAGCCATGTTTTTAAAATAAGCAATGTAACACCTCTTCTGTTCCAAGTAATAGGTCTTTTTTGTGTATGTCGATCACAGTGGAGGAAGCCTCTCGTGCACTGAAAACTTTGCATAGCAGCAAAGCTCCTCTGGTGAAGAAGAGGCAGGTGATGAGGTCGATGTTTGGCGACTACAGGAAAAAGATGGTGGATGAAAAAGCCAAGCAGCTTAAAATGATTCAGGCCGGTGAGAGGTTTTGAGGTGGATTCATACTGAGTGATGTGGAATAGAGCCGTTTGGCCAAATGTTGCATGTATCATGTCATTGTTTCCCAACCCAGTCTTCGGGGACCCCCACACAGTCCATGTTCTTGCTAGCGTGAGCTGGTTGAGGAGCAAAAACATGACTGGGCGAACAGCCCCGGGTACTCTTCAAGAGGTCCTGGAGCATGTCCAGGCCTGGGGACCGGGACCCGGCAGATCAGGGGTCGGCTGGCCGGGAGCAGCTCGGTGACTTGGTGAACTTTGGTGTGGTGTCGTTTACGGCATGGGTGTGGTCGATGATGCTGAAGACCAGGTTGGGAAACACTGATTTATATGACGGGATACTGATATACCCAAAATGGCCCCTGCTTTCTCCTAGACATGAAGTCAGCCCACGTCACAGCAGTGTCGACACCTGCCAAGAAGCCGGTTTTCCATAGAAAAGCAGAGTGCAGAAAACAGGTCGAAGAAGAGAAGCTCAGTGTGCAGAACCAGGACACCAGCCCTGGGCCCAGTGGGAAGGCGTTTGTTTTCACTCCTGCAGAAGAGGAGTTCCGATTCAACTTCTTCTGATTCTGACCACAAATATCTGACAGGAGTGTTTTTGCTTCTAGTTAATGTATAGGATTTTTTCCATTCTTAAAAATAAATTTTTTAAATGTTTGGTTAATGGGTCATTATTGAAAATCAGAGGCAGTGAAAAAGAAATTTGTACCTCACAAACAAGTTTATCAAGTATGAGAAAACCAAGTGTTTTTTTTCTGCACCTGGTCATGTGTGTCTTTTGTACTTTCTTGTAACTCAGACAAACAAAAACACCAAGGGCTTGGCTTGGGGGTTGTTTCAGTAAGATGGTATACTGCAGAATTTTGAAATTTTGGCATCAAAATTCTCTATTCTCTCAATTTTATTTAAAATAAAATTACTAAAAATAGTGTTGCTTTTGAAAACACGGTCAAAATAACTTCATAATGCATTATAATGTCTGGACAATATGATGGTAAATTAGATAAGGTCGCAGTCTACTTCTGGCCAGAAACTTTGATGTACTACTAGAAACTTTGATGATCTACTTAAATCCTGCAAAGTACAGAACAAAATCAAGTGATCAGCTTGGCTATATTACAAAAAAGATATCCTACGATTCTGTTCAAGAGGGAATTAAGATACACAGATATAATTGTATGGCCTTCAGAGAGATGAGATGGTACCCTATTGATTTTCAGAGAAAAATTTAAACAATTGGAATAGGGGGCTCCAACTTTTTTACAAAAAAAAAAAAAATCTGGTGAGTTAGGTGGGGGAGGCCTAAAATTAATCCTTGCACGACCACTTGGCACCATGCCGTGACATATATATACATAAACAGTGGTGGAAATAATTGTTTGATCCCCTGCTGAATTTGTAAGTTTGCCCACTTACAAAGAAATAAGCAGTTTGTAATTTTTTTGATAGGTTTATTTTAATGGAGAGAGACAGAATATTAACCAAAAATCCAGAAAAAAAGCACACTACATAAAAGTTATAAATTAAATCAATTTGTCGTTGAGTGAGATGAGTATGATACCCAAGCAAAACCTGACTTGGTACTTGATGGCAAACCCTTGTTAGCAAGCACAGCAGTTAGACGCATCCTGTGGCTGGTCCCCAGGTTTGCACACATCTCAGGAGGGATTTTGGCTCGCTCCTCTTTACAGCAACTCTCTAAATCCTTTCGGTTTCTTGGCTTCTGCTTGGCTACTCGAAGCCTCAACTCCCTCCACAGATGTGCATAGGACTGAGGTGTGGAGCCTCTCTAGGCTGCTCCATGACCTTAATGTGCTGCTTCTTTGGCCTTTGTTGCCCACTGTATACACACCACCATAATGCATTCATGCTATTGACTTCACTATATTAAGTGGTATCGTGTTATAATAGTTTTAGGTGGCTTACATAATGCTAGATGGCAGATTTTAAAATAGTTCAAATCTTTCCCTAAATTCCTTACTGTGTGCCAGCAGTTGACACTGTAGACCGTAAGGTTGTACTTACATAGCTTGGGAATACAGGTCCTTCTAAAAAAATTAGCATATTGTGATAAAGTTCATTATTTTCTGTAATGTACTGATAAACATTAGACT
>JAODKE010000101.1:21266451-21301570 GCA_026779605.1 Mormyrus hasselquistii | reverse complement strand
AATGTTTATCAGTACATTACAGAAAATAATGAACTTTATCACAATATGCTAATTTTTTGAGAAGGACCTGTATGTGCCTTCCTCCATTCTCTTGTATGCTCTACTGCATGTTACCACTCACTGATTTGTACTCCACTCCAGATGTACACATCTGGGCTAAGGCAAGCTGGACTTGCAATGTTCCTCATGTAACTAGAAAAAACCTCCCTTGACATCTGACTGGCTTCATACAATCTTGCGAGATGTGCGGCTCATTGGGTTAAGACTTGTGTCTATGATTGGAAGGTTATTGATTTGAATTCTGGGGCCAACAGGCTGATGCTGCCATTGGGCCATTTAGTAAGGCCCTTCACCCTCATATCTGGGAGTACTGCATGGTGGTTGACCCCGTGCTGTGCCCCCCCAAGCCTATTCTCACCTGTCTATGTGTTTCAAGGAGAGCCGGGTAGGACAATTTATCCCCAGGGATCAATGAAATATAACTGTTCGGTTATTATAATGTAGTTGTGTGATAGTTCATTTGTTAGCACTGAAGCCTGACACCTGGTGGGCTATGTGTTTAAAACTCTCCCTTAGATCTGTGTGTACATAGTGTGTGACTAGTTTTTTGGTAGGTTTTTTCCAGAGATCCAAAAACACATGTTTAGGGGATTCTCATGTCTAAATGATTTCATAATTCAATGCGATACGTTTTGTGAGATTGTCAGTTAATTTTGTTAAATGACTTATTGAATAAGTTTGTGAACATACAGGGCACTAGTCACATGTACTAATACTAGATAACTATTTCTAGTTAGATATTTAACAAAATAGTGTAAAAGTATACTGTCTGCATGCTTCATATTTACATTTACAGGCTTCAGGTGGCCTATAAGCCGTACACCAACACAAAACCAAGGAACTAATCAAGTCCTGTATGCTGCACGGCACAGGGTTAACCGACCATGAGTTCAAGTGATACTTCTGGATGCAAATGCTACTGACCATGGAGGTATTATTTTTTATTAGTATTCAGCATAAGACAAGCATTTCCAAGATATATCTCATATGTCATATGCATCATTCAAGTTTGCCATCAGTCTCACCATAATACTTATCAAAAGTACAGGTACATAGACAAAAGAACAAAAAGGGAAAACAATTTACAGATAGGGAGTGATATTTTCTTTGCAACATAACCATTAATTTGTAAAGATTAAATCAGGCCTATGGGGCATTATATAGTTAGCCCATTTTTCACAGTATGGAACACATTGTTTTAGTTTATGATTAACAAATGCTATCATCCTCTCCATTGAGTAAATGTCAAATGTAATTTCCAGTCATGTATTTAGAGTTGGGATGTCCTGTAATAAGCATTTTCTTATGTGTGTGTGTTTTTTTTTTTTTATTTACCAGACGCCAAGAGTATATTCACTATATCCTTGAGGTATATCGTATATCCAAAATATATGCTCTTCCACTTCAAGGATATTTTACATTTAAAAATATCTGATAGGGCATTGTGGACCCCTTTCCATTAGTCTCCAATAACAGGACAGTCCCAGAAAGTATGGTAGCATTTTGATTTCCACATTTTCCCCAGCAAACAGAGAGATTACTATCATAATGGGATTTTTGAGAGTGACCAATGAAATCCACAATCAGGCTTTTCCAGTCAAACTCTCCCCAGTTCTGTGAACTAGTACATTTCCGCGTTTCTTTATATTATTGTCCCTCCTTCCTTCTCCAGTTTTGTTTTGATAAATGAAGCTGAGCATGTTTTAAGGTTTGTATCTCGATTGCGGGCGGTTCGGGTGCAGGAACAAGGCATGGTGCACGACCCACTGGCGGCTCCAGGAACTCAAAAAACGGGGTTTTTTTTATAAAACGGAACAAAAAACAACAAAACCAAAAGGACCACGAGGGGTCAAAAACTAAAAAGGGATTAACAAAGACATTTTAAAAAAGGGGTCAAGACAGGCTACAAACAGAATATTCAAAACTTAACTGACATCCATATGCACACCATTTAAGGATTATAATATCTCCCTCTAATTTGTGTTATTTAATAATAATTTTCCATATCTTGAGAGTCCATTTCACCCATGGGTTACATAAAAAAATTACAATCAAACAACAGACCACTAGGGAACAGAACAGAAGCAGGGACTTAAATACAGAAACCAACACTGGGTAATAAGACTAACACAAGATAGGTGAGAATAATAAACAGGGCAGGAAAACCAGGCACAGGTGAAACTAATAAACTCAAAAAGGAGCCAGACAGGGAAACTAAGAACTGAACAAGGAAACAGGGAAACAGAAACCAACACTAGGGAATTACAAACAGGTAAAGACACAAGCAGGGGCACAAGGAACAAAACGAAAACCAACTACAAAATCAGACACAAGAACTAGAGAATCTCAACTGAAACACTAGGGAGCAAAATAAGACAAAAACAGAGGAGGTGGGATTTGAACACAGGACAGAAGGGAACACAAACTATGCTGCTCAACATGTTAAGGGGATTATCAGCAACGCTTGCTAGTCAAACGGGGAAGGGACACAGAGTGAGACAACGGGGACCGACCCTGACAGTTTGACAAACTTGACAGATTTTACAGTATTTGCATAAAGTAATTCTACTATCAAAATATGAATTATATGCTTTTCTAAACAGCTCTAAAAAATATGCCTTTGCCTCGGCCATGTTTTTGATCTTCATATTAACATAGTGTCCTGACTTCAGATATCCATATATGTTGTTTTTCTCTTTAGGCCTTTCAAAACTGAGTAGGGTTTCTTCTTTCATTATTTTACATAGAGCTGTTATTCCCATGGCTGTCCATTCCTTAAACCTAATGTTCGATTTATTTGGTGTAAAATCAGAGTCATATGCACACCATTTAAGGATTATAATATCTCCCTCTAATTTGTGTTATTTAATAATAATTTTCCATATCTTAAGAGTCCATTTCACCCATAGGTTACATAAAAAAATTACAAACGAGAGGGGGCCATTCGGCCCATCAAGCTCGTTTGGGGAGAACTTAACTAATAGCTCAGTTATTAAAATCTTATCTAGCTCTGATTTAAAGGAACCCAGGGTTTTAGCTTCCGCTACACTAGCAGGATAGATTATTCCATACTCTAATTGCACGCAGTGTAAAGAAGTGCTTCCTCAAATTTGTTTTTAAATGTTCTCCCGCTAATTTACACTTATGGCCACGAGTCAATAATATTTATGTAATTTTGAAGGTTATCATCAGCTAAGATTGCCTACCTTAGGGGTTTAAAAGAAAGACAATAAAGCATTTGTAATCCGTGAGTACATTTTCGTAGTAGAAATATACACTCAGTGAATACACTGGAAATTTACCATGAGTTTCATTAACAGATGTGCTTTCAAAAAAGCTCTAACAAAAGCTGCAATATAATATTAAATCACATTATTTCTCAAATACCTTTTAAAAATTTACGATATTTCAAAAAGAAATCGGGAACTGGACGTATTATAGCCAATTTTAGTTTTAGACAGTGAAGGAAAACATAGTACTTAAGTGTTTAATATTTTGTTAGCAAAATGTCAAAATCTTCGTCGTCATCATCATCTGGCCAAACACGTTCCTCTCCGGTCCTCGGTAGAGTTTATGGCTAGCCGCAACAACTGGATCTCTGTTTGGTTACGCATAACTGTACAGCTGTTGTTCAAGTATGACGCCACTGTGCCTCGACTTTTCATTGGCTGCCTATCACATGACCAGTACGGTGGCATTTTTGTGGTGTTTGGGAAATTGAGTTCATTTTACAACGACATGACTTATGGACTGCTTGAGTTGTATGACAATTTGACTACAGAACCCAGATATTGAAACTTATGTCGTATTTGGAGGATGTAACGTGTGTGCAATCGTGTTGTTTGATGGTGTTTGTATTACAACAAGCGACTCAGTGATTGAAATCGTGAACGACTTACAAGGGTAAGTTAAATTTAACTGCGCTGGTTGCTATATAGTGTTTGTAAGAATTGTTTTACTATTTGCACCAAATTTGCACTAGAGCGATTTGGTGAAAGATTATGAGAAGTTATTCACCGCCTTTATTTGTGATATACATATAGGTCGCACTTTATCTAGGGTGGTACTTAACTTTCCCCGTAAGGTTCGGTGTTGTATCACTTTTTGGTTATTGTTTCACGAGCTCGCTCTTTTATGTGTTTAATACAATTGTGTAACAGTAGTACCAGCTGTCTTCAGAAATTTAAAGAGCCCAGAAAAACTTATAATTACTGTTCTTGTCTTTCGTTGGAATATGTACTATACAGATATTTAAAACGTAGAGTAAAATTAAACTATAATATTAACATTATTATATAATATTGACTGCATTTTCAATTTACTGATAATTGTAATTTAAGTGGTGCTTGTCACTTTTTTGAGAGATTGTTGGAATGGTATTTTACCCTTCTGAAATGTTTCTCTGAAGTAACTATATAAACCAGGAGCCGGTTTGAGGATGTCTGAATTAAGTGATGAAGCCAGTGAGTCTGAACAGCTTGGGGCCAGCCTATCTCTGTGGTTAGGGGACGCCGGAGGGCAATTAGTGCATCGTGAAGAGCTGCATGTACCTCTGGATCTTCATACTGCTTGTTCCATTGGCCAGTATGATGTTGTAGCAGAATGCATTCGCAGGTGGGTGTTCCGTTGTAGCAAGCTTCCCCCCCCACACAACACGATTCCAGTTTATATAGAAGGAACAGTTAAATCAATGTGGCCAATATAACAAAATCACTACATGAAAAAGGACTTCAACTTTGAATGTCGTAATTTTAGCAGAGGTCTAACAGCCCATAAATGTACGAGTTTTCAAAATTAACATAAATCGACAAATAGTTTTAATGGGGTCAAATGCTCAGTTGTAGGTGCACTCATCTCAAAAACCGCAAGATTATTTAACGTGTCAAGGGAAATGGTTTCAAAAACCAATCACAGCATCAGCTACGAACGGACACTTAACTGGCAAGAGGAACAGTGATCGCAGTTTGAGCCTCACTGTCGAGGATAGACAGACATTTAGCAGGATAGTTAAACACCTTAACACTACAGCCTCAGAAATCCCCACTGAAATTAACCAGCAGCACTGTGACTTGGTCTCAACAAAAGCTGGACTTCAGGGGAGGGCTGTCCACGCACTGCTTTTAACATGGCCCTTTGTACAAAGATGCATAATTCAGTGTACAGAGTACAAAACCTTTGGAGGAATTGTCCAAAATCCTAATACCTGCAGTTTGGTAGTTATATTGTAGTGAAATTGTATGACATGTGACATTATTTTAAAAAGGTTTGAAGCTGTTCTGAAGGTGATGGTTGTCCCTAGTCCTTATTAAGTCCTAGATATTAATATAAGGCATTTCTCTTATTTTGTCCACCTCCTGTAAAATTCTCAGTGTTTCATTAGGTGGTTAGATGTAAGTTTTCTTTTGTCTCGTGTCTATTTGCTTGGTTCAGAGGGGATGTTGACCTGGATGCTAAGAATATAGGTGGCTGGACACCGCTTATGTATGCTGCTTATATTGGGCATGACAACATCACTAACCTTTTGCTTGAGACGGGTGTGGATGTGAACGCCACTACTGCAAAAGGACAAACACCACTTATGCTGGCAGCAAGCTGTGGGAATGAGAGCATCGCCTACTTCCTGCTCCAGGTCAGGACATCATGGGTTGACATTTTCACTTTTTGCGTTCATTGACCTTTTCATTGACCTTATTGGTTGAAATGAATGGTGGAATGGGGAATTTTATCTGCTAAGTTTAGCCCTTTTTAACATTACCACTGTGTGACCTGTACCCTTTTTTGCCCCCACCAAAAAAAAAAGCAAGGTGCAAATCTGGAGATGAAGGATGCAAGAGGCTGGACAGCTTTGTTTCACTGTACCAGCACCGGACACCAGCAGATGGTGAAGTTCCTATTGGACAACAATGCAAATGTTAATATCAAGTAGGGCGCCTCTAATGACAGCAATGCCCAGAGTGGCTACTGAACATGAATCGAGGTATTTACTACGTCGTCATAACGTAAAATAACATTTATTCTCAACAGGGAGCCAATATCTGAATTCACACTCTTAATGGAGGCTGCTGCTTCAGGTCATGAAATAATCGCCCAGTACCTTCTAGAACATGTAAGACCCCATTCACAGAGCATGAACTTTTAATTGCTTTGCTTTGACATGGCGCTGAAGATCCTGCCCACCCCACCTTTCCTCAGGGAGTAAAGGTCGACGAAAGAAATGCTAAAGAAGAGACGGCTCGTTCCTTGGCTATTTTATATGGTCACACCAAGATTGCCGGCCTCATTGACATGCAGTCAACCAGGACCAAACCAGGTGGGGAATGTTGCTTTTCAGGCTATAAAGACTTCATGGCTTATTCGTTATTTTACATTAATCTGTTTACTTGACACTTGTCCAAAGCGACATACAAGTGAGGCAGATAATACATCACAAGCATAAAGCTGTCTAGGGGCCAACTTGGGTACAATAGCTCCTATGCTGAGCTTCCAGTTAGAGACCAGTAACAAGTGCTAGTTGGCACTGGAACAGAAGCTACACAAAACACTGTAAGAGCCTAACACAAGCTATTCGAATCACAATTAGCACTAGATTCCTACTAGACAAGCACAAGATACAAGAGTTTCCACTGTTACCTGAAGAGTTTAACCTACGGACAGCCTTACTCCTTTATAGTGTTGCTACTTTTTCATTGTTTCCACTTTGTCATCAGGGCATTATGAAGACCTCAGCTCATCTGAAGACTCGGATAACGGCCCCCGGAGGTCGCGTCTTAACCGCAGCAAGGGACAAGTCAAAGGACCCAGCATTCATGATGGTCCACAGGCCATAGCTAAGTTCCGGGTCGGAGCCCCCAGCAGGCCTCGTGGTAGAGATTTTCCTGGATATTTGAGTGAAAATGCTGTTTTGCTAATTCAGTTGTAAAAGAATAATGTATAATATTGAAATTGGTAAATTTATACATATTTATTATTTATAAATAAAACTCCCTGGCCAGAAGAATGTGGACACTTCACCGTCACACCTATATGCACTTCATTCCAGTGCCATGGACATTAGTATGGGGGTGATTCCCTTTTGCTGCTATAACAACCTATACTCTTCTGGGAAGGTTTTCCACCAGATTTCAGCCCATTTTAGCCACAAGAGCATTAGTGAGGTTTTAGTGACTAAGGAGCCTAGATCAAACCATGAAAAATAGCCCCAAGCCATTATGCCCCTTCTAGAGGTGGATAGTTCAGGTCCAGAAAGTAAAAATCCAAACCAAGATTTTATTTCAACCAACCAGTCGAGTATAAAGAGTCACAGAGTGCTGGTTGGTTGAAACTAAATCTACATTCTGCACTATGTACTCGGGTTGCTCTGGCATCTGACGCACATAGTGAAGCGTGATACATCACACCCGAGAACGCATTTCCACAGTCCAATGCCACAACACAGCTACCCGGCCATGGGACCTCAGTCCATAAAGCTCCTGATGGACGGTTCTTGCCCTGATAGTACTTGAGGCAGTTTGAAAGTATGCAGTTAGCATCCCAAGCAAGGAAATGCAATTTTTACTCCTCACTTGCTTCAGCACTCTGCTGTCTTGCTCTGTCAGCTTGCAAGGCCAGCCTCTTTGTGGCTGAGGGGTGGCTGCTCCTAGATGCTTCCACTTTACAACAACAGTATGACGGGTGACCAGGGAAAGTCTAATAGGGCAGAGATATGACAAACTGGTTTGCTGGAACGGTGGCATCCATGAAGGTATGACCTGTTTTATTACCAATGTTTGTCTACGGAGATTGCATGGCCATATTTGATTTTGTGCACCTGTTAGCAATGGGTGAGACCGAAAAGGCTGAATTCGGTAATTAGAGTGGGTGTCCACATACTTCTGGCCAGGTAGCGTAGTTGTCCTACAAGCATCTGTTTAGTCATGGTAGGATTTGCGGTCTTCCTGTCTTTGACCACTGCACTTTTCTGCCAGAGCCAAGGGTGGCACCACCAGGATACGTGACCTTCAGAGATACAGGGGAGCAGAGTGAAGGGATTTGTAACCGTGATGTCACGTCACCCATCAATGAGCTGGATGGCCAGAGTAACAGCAGCAGAGGTGAAGCCAGATGCGTCTGTCATTCATAGATTATAGTCCTTGCTCTCCGATGTTTACAACCAGTTGTGAGCTCTAGAACAGCAGTAAGCTTATTTGGTAGACAGTTTAGTTCAAGGCAACAGTGAGCAGGGTCAGACTGTCTCTGGAGCAGTTGGGGCTAAAGACCTTTGCTTAAGGGCCAAACCTGGATATTTTGCCAGTGGTGGGATTCGAACAGGCAACCTTCCGATCACAAGCTCAGAGTTCTGTCACACGAAGCCACACGCCATCCCCTTTTAAGCCTCTTCGTAATACCTGTCGGCCACCTCACCTGCCCGAGCGACGTGTCTCCCGCAGGTGAGAGCCCCTTCTTCGACAACGACATGCCCACCATGCGGAGCAGCAGCGGCAGCAGTGACTGTCTGCCACGGACGGCGGGGCTGAGCCGCGAGGCATCGCTGGAGAGCAATGAGGTGAATCGCGCTGGGGAGCACTGAATCGTAATGCTCTTGTATCTCATTCCATTAGTACATTACACTTACTGTTCATAGTTATTTATTCTATCCACAGCATTACCTGGTAATGTATTCTAATATGTCATATATGCTATATATGCCTTTTTCTCTGACCCTATGTGGCCTGTTTTTAGTTCCATAATTGCACTATTCATCTTGTAGTTTCACTGTTGGAGGTTGGATGTAGCTACTGTCTGGACCTTAATCTTCCCTCTGGAATTATTTATCTGTCTAATGTGTCCGTTTGATCTGTTTTTTTTCTTTTTTTTTTTCTGCAGGATTCAGACCAGGCGAAGAAAAGTTCTGCACGGAGGGTGGGCAAAGGTCACCATCACAAGGGGAAGAGTCGCCACAGCAGCACTGAGAGCGCTCCTAGTGGCAGCACTGGGAACTGCGGAGGACAGCAACCTTCCAGCCAATCAGCTGCTTACACAGGACCCAAGGTGTGTGTGTCAGCCTGCTGCCTCCCTCTCTTACGCTTTGTTCTACAGCATTCTGTACTCTAATGGGCATGTTCACAGTTTTAATCACATCTCGCCATACAACGGCATGTTCTTCAGCTTCATTACCTCCTGTGCCCTCTTCTCAGGATTTGGCAGAGTTCCTTGAACAGATAGGCTTCTCCAAATATCTCCCTCTGCTGGAGGAGCAGGACATCGACCTGCGGATATTCCTCACCCTCACTGAGAATGATTTAAAGGAAGTGGGCATCACGTAAGGCTGCTCGTATTTTTAATCTCGGGTTCCCTGGAGGATGTCGGCGTGATGCAGAGGATCTGGTTACGCATGTGGAATAGTCTGGTTCTTTTGGGAGCAGCTTAATTAAAACGAATGAAACACTATATGGTCAAAAGCATGTCAAGCATCTCGATCTGAAAGCAGTGGTATGAGTATGATGTGTGTCTAGGCTCTCCATTAGCTGTTGGAACATGGCCGGTGGGATTTGCTGCCTTTCAGGTTGGGGGTCAATGTCGGGTCATCAGGTCCCCGTATGCCAGTTTGTGTGTCCCACTCCTTCGCATCTGAAGTTGCTTCCAGATGTTTCCACTTCACGATCACTACACTGGTGATTGACCAGGGTAGTAATTTGTTGAGCGTTTTGGAAAGATGGCGTCCAGTGATGCCAGATTGAAAGTCATTAACCTCTTGTGTACAGCCATCTATTCTCCTGCCAGTGTTTGTTAATGAAGACTGCATGTCTGTGCGCTTAATTATACAGCTGTGTCATCAATGGATGTGGTGTATGTAGTTAATCCCTTTAATAATGTCACATACTTTTGGCCATATAATGTATTTTTTATCTCCCGTTGCCTTTTATTATGGGAAAACAGAATAAAAACCAAGAACATATAAGGATTATATAAGGATTCGGATAGAAGGGTGGTTTATCTGAAATGAGTTTTACATCTGCATTGGCTATTGGGAGGCGTCTTTTGATCCAGTCCTCTCTTGCCTCTCTGTGTGTCCTCTATAGCTATTGCATCCAGCCTCAGTTGACATGGAGAGAACTGGTGTTCACTCATGAATGACACTGTGCTCAATAACCCGTAGATGCCAGTTGCCATGGCAAAAAATAGCAGATGTGAGACTGCATTGAGTGGCTGTGATGGAGAATTCCTTAGGGGAGGGCCGGTGACCTTCTGGGGTGCCTGATTGTTCCCGATGCTCTGCCCTGTGGATGCCAGACTGTTCGGGCCCAAGCGGAAGATGACGTCAGCCATCGCCAGGTGGCACAGCAGGGCGCGGCCACCGAGTGGCGCCTTGGAGCAGGCCTACGCTGACCAGCTGGAGGCAGAGATGCAGGAGATGGCGATCCAGCTGCACAAGGTACCCTTCCACCCTCCTGCCTCTGGAAGAGTGGAAGGAACATGAAAGCAGATGAGTGGAATCCTGTTAGTCTGGTTTATCCATGTATGTGTTGGTAATATTTTAATTTAGAACTTAAGGACTATGCTTTCACTATAGTAAGAAAAAGCTTCTAAGCTACACTTCTGGTTTTGACTTGTTTCCAGCTAACATTTAAGATTTGTAAGCTTGTGTCCTAGTGATATTCATCTGGTCATCAGTTATTGTTCAGAGGCTTCTACCTCCATTTATCGTTGCTGTGTGACCTTTAACCCGCTCGGCTCTGCTTCCACGGCAGCGCTGTGAGGAGGTGGAGAGTCTGCAGGCGCAGGTGCTGCAGGAGAGGGAGCTGCGTACCGTGATGGAGGGCTGTCTGATGGAGGATAAGGTGCCCTGGAGGAGCGTGCACTCCGAGCTGGTGGAAACCCACAGGCTGGCCCAGGAGCTGAGCTCAGCGCTGGACACAGTGAGGTGAGGGGCATACTGGGTGGCATTTCTGCAGCCCCCCCCCATCACCATCGTGAAATGGTTTGACCGAAGAATTATACCATTTGGGTAATTAAGCAGAAACCATCAGGGAGGAGTGTCAGAGATTTGTTCTATGGCTAAGACTGTGAGACTATACAGAGGTTGACTAGGGAATCATCAGTGATTGATGACACACTTGTACTTGTGTGGTGATGGACAGGGCCTGTCAGATGGAGCTCTTCTCCCGCCTGCCAAGTGATGGAGTAATTGCACATTGTGATGAAGGCCTACGCAAGCTGCGAGGAGAGACGGATGGAAAAGGCAATTTTTTTTTTTTTAAAGACGTGCCTACAGATTATGTAAAACTTTTATTTAAAATGTTTTTGGCTGTAAGTGTGACATAATACATCGCAGCTTGGTAGGGAGCCAGATACTGCTGCAGTTGTGACTTTGCGTTGTCTTACAGGAAATAATGTTCTGGAAGATTTTAAGTCCCTCAGCCTGTCAGAGCTTATGCTGAAATTGGATGCTTATGAGACAGAGATGGGTAAGACTCAAGTCAGTCCATGTCAGGCCTAAATCAAGATTGATGAGTCAGGCTTGCTAAGTTGTTTGAAAGTAACTCTTCAGTCCTGACTGTATGATGCCTAAGTAATGATGTAGTGTTTTTCCATACTAGCGATGCCTTAAGAATCTAAGCTTCTTTGGTCTCATAGAGAAAACTGTCCACGTGGTGACCAAAAACCTGAGGAGACTGAGTGCTGCTGAGAAGCTGCCCCAGCAGTGGGAGTCCTAGCTGGGACCTGCTATTTTAAATGGTTTGTTTGAAAGTATCGCCCTCGATACGGGACTCGGATTCCTCGCTTTTTCCGGAGGTGTCATCGTTCTCTGCATCTTCTCAGGTTTTTTTTTTTTTTTTTGAAGAAACCATTTCTGACGGAGGGTGACGGCGCCACCCTGTACAAGCTTGCTGGGGAAATGTGGGAGTGGTGGCAGCTCGCCGAGAAGAAGACAATCGGGCTGGAGGGCAGATGTGGCCCTAATCGTCAGCCCGTGCTAGCGCCACCTGCTGTTGGTGGCCACAGTGTGGAACACGGAGCAGGAAGCGTGATCTCAGCAGGCTTCAGCCAGGGATGCTTTGACTTGATGGTTACGACCGCTGTCCTGGTCTGCTGGCCTTCTGCTCTGTGCCAGTGTTTCTCAACCTGGTCCTTCGGGGACCGCTAGACAGTCCGCGTTTTTGCCCCCTCCCAATCCCCCCCCACACCACCCCAGCTCCCGGTACTAGTCAGAACTAGTCACTTTCTGCAGATACATTGGTTTTAATAAGTCTTAATGTATGGAGATTGAACAAGAATGCAAATACTGCTGTTTGAGTTTCACCAGACTTGGCATATTAAATATTATTTTAATTAAGTAATATGTGTAAAAGATAAACTGCATTACTTGAACAGGGTAGGGTGGATATTTTGTGTGGGATTCATCAAATTTCGATTATTTGAAATGATTATCCTGTGATTCCTCATTAGAAGTGAGTTTGAGGAACCTACTGACGGTCCACATTATTGTGCTCTCCCGGCTCCCAGCACACCTGAACCCAACGATCAAGAGCACCGGGTTTCTGGTACAGGTGTGTCAGAAGCTGGCAGGGACTGGGCTGAGAAAGACGCCTCTACATGTTTGGGTATGAGCTCATTCGGTTTGGAAGGCTGTGAATTGTAAACAAGTCCGAGGTCCTACAGGTGTGAACAACCTTCCCCTCCAAATTTGGCATCCTGTAAATCACCAGGTCTTATAACTCATTATTTTCATGTGCAAATTGTGTTGTGATTCATAGTTTTCCCCTTAAATCTAATGGCATAATTAGGCCGTCAGATCGTTCATACTCCTTTTAATGTCTGTGATTTGCCTTTCATGTTTAAATGAAGTCAAACCAAATCAAGATTAAAATCTTACTTTTTCTATGCATCAGATGATTTTTTTAAATTGTCAGCATTTTAACAACACTTGTCTTTCTGTTTTTAGGTGAGCAGTCTTGGATTAGACGTGTTACAGTTGCACTATTGGTGTGCGTTATGCTGTTTTATTAAAGAACATGGTGAACTAAGACACAGAAAGACGGAGGGGTTAGATGGTTGATGATTCATTTTGTTTCAATCTTGGGATTAAACTATTAACCATAGTTAGTGCCGGGTGACACATTGATAAAATATCATACTGTGATTATGAATATTAATAAATCTCAATTTGAATATCATATGGTAATAAGGTCTACACACTTGTGTTCTTGCATAATTAACATTTTATTGATTTCTACGTTTTGTATGAATTTTAGAATATTGTGTAAATCTCTGAAAATGTGATTTTTATCACTAGTCAAACCTGTTACCCGGGATGAAGTGAGACAGTCTGAGAAAAACCTAGCAACAAAACGTGTTGGCGTTTTCTAATGTTACACCCAATGACAAAAAAAAAAGCTTATTTTCGTATAATTTATTAAAATTGGATTCCGGTTTACAGTTAATTCAATTTGTCACCATTTGGATGTATGACCGTCGCATCACTCTGGAAAGCTCTAAGCTGTCTGCTCACCTCTGAGGGACGCCCACACATTAACATTCATGATTCAGTGGGTGGACGACATGGTCGAGGTTTCCAAGGAAGCTGACGACTCTCCCTCAGATATTCATGGTAACATCACCATTCATTCAGGGAACATCAAAATCTACAGCAGGGGAGGGGAATCTTTTCCATGGATTGAGAGGTCATCCCGAAGACCCGGGCGGACCCCCCCACCGGCCCCCCATAGATCCGGTTCCCCCGATCAACAGGCTTCCTTAGTTCCTTAGCCTGCAAATGCATTCGATTGTCATTCATATTTGGTCTTTTAATCACGGCAGCCAAAATAATGAGTAACTTGGCCTATATCCAGAATGGCCATTGGCATTTTTATACATGACTTCTGCCCGTCTTCGGAGTTTTTTTGAGACAGATTATTTCTGTGACGCGAAAATCGACGTGATAAAGAGGAGGAAAGATTCCTGGTAAGGGCTGAATTTATTGGAATAAAGTTTCTATTCCTGCAGATATGTACTTCAAGTTATGCATGATGTAATAAGTATCAACACAAGGTGATATTATATCCAAGCTTATTTATGTACTTGCACAATCTTATTTTTTCCCCCAAAAACAGGGAGAAAAAGATTTTCATTTACAGAATGAGTCACTCTCGAGAGGAAACACTGAAATACAAATTTAAAGATTCCAATTTGGACTGAAGTGCAGGGTCAAATACCAGAACGTGTTCTATGGCCACATCCCACCTTACACACAAACCTGTAACTGACAAGAACTGGTTCGCATCCTGGACCTCAGACATATTTTCTATGCGTCCAGCTTAACATGGCTGGATCTTGTGGAAATGCAAAATACCTGACCCACGTTAGGTTATCATCATCAAGGGGGTTTTATTTCATTTCCAGCTATTTTTCAATATAATACTTTTTTATTATACAGTTGCTATACAAGAAGAAAAATAACTATTCTAATCTGACCTCATAACAGAGCAAAGAAAAATTAACATGGGGGGAGGGGGGGTTTATGTAATATCCCTCTACTGACACCACAGAATCTTCACTGTAGTCTGTGGGACTTATAATCGGGTTGGCTGGGGTTCAATTACCCAGTGCCCAGTGGAGTTACAATGAATAGGAGGTGGCAGGTTGCATTTAACGAGATGGATGTGCTGTATGAAGTTTGCCCATTCGAGTCCCAGGAGAAGCTCTGCTATAGTACCCTTGAGCAAGGTATCTAACTTGAATTGCTCTATTAAAGATACACAGTCGTGCCCATGGGTGAAGTTAAAAGTGGCTTTAAAGAGCTACAGAGTTAAATAACAAAACAAACAGTTTTTCTTTGAATAAGTATGTCACCACATACAATAATAGTATAAACAGAAGCAGAATATAATAAAAATCTAGAAAAGCAACAAATGCAGATGATCCAAATCATAGAAGCAAACATGGAAGGGCATCATCTCTCAGCCCACAAATGCTCTTTCAAAGTATGAATCAGGTGCCCTCATACAGGTCAAGGCTACCTTTCCACTTCCCCACTGCTGAAGTCTGAACCTTATGATCAGCATCACTCGACATTAATCACAGGTAGCCTCAGTGAATGGAGCAAAAAATCATGTTCAAGTCTATAAGGTCTTCAGTTGTGTCTAAGAGAATCAATGATTAATCAGATACGATGTCATTACTGATGGACCGTCAGACCTCAATATACACCAAGGCCCCAAGACATTTCTCTAATGAAGACAATTCTTTCACCAGAAGGTTATCCTGAAGAATATTCCTGCTGTGCACTGGCGATGAATCAATACCTCAGCATTTAAAACAGCGAGGGCTGAGACAATAGCAGCATTCAAACTACTATAAATTAACTGAAACAAACTGAGCCAAAGTTGAACTCATCTTTTTAATGCATGTAGTCTTTTCACAAATCCAGTGATGTATGGAAAGACGATATGATATATTGTGTGTATACAAAACACGCCTTCAATATGACTGGCTGAGTTATTACTAAATTTCACAGATTTTTATATGATTTCATATGCTGAACTAGGCCTATCTGAATATTTTGGGAAAAACTCTCAAAAATCACTAATGTCACCACAATCATGACAAATCATTAGGGACATATACTCACTTTTTGTGTGTATCTGAAAACAAATTTTAGTACACGGAGAATCTATTACCCCTTACAAGCGACTTTACACACTGAAAGATGTTAGACATGCAGAGAGTGTATGCCAGCTGTCCTTCCCTCTGAGTTTTGCAACTAGGCTGTTTCAATACTCCATGTATTAAGGAACGGGCAAATAATTAACTAAGCAGGATATGCGTGGAAAAAAAAATCTGCTACATAGCTAAACACAAAAAAAAAAATCAATGCTACAGTAAAATCGTGACAATGTTTAAGCCCATATATGGTCAGGCTGGAGGGTAAAATATTCATTACATTTAATTACACATGAACCTGAGTCTGTCCTTTTTACTTGCAAATAAGAATAAGGTGATAAAGCAAGTGTTCAGTGTACTGTACATTTTATTATTATATAATAATAAAATGGTTTACATTAGAGATCATCATACTTCAAAAATGTCCATTAAAATGCTCTCATGAACTCAAACAAATGATTAACAGATTACAGACAAAGCCATCCCAGCAGCAATGTTCAAATTTTTTTTAAAAAAAGGTACTACCTACATCCTACTGCAGTTCTACAACATACCAGACGGACCATGAACTAGAAAATAATTCTATAGTAATACATTAAAATCCATACTCTGTTATGGGGAGGTGGGGGGCACAGGGACATTGTGTGTTACTCTGTAGTTCTGATCAATGTAGATTAAGGTCCAGGCCACACAGGGACCCTCAGTTAACAGTACTGGGACTTTATGTTTGGTTCTGAAAAAAAATCCTTCACGTTGCATGTTTTGTAAAATTTGCGTGAATTTTAATGTCTATTCCCTTGCAATTCATTTACAGATAATGTACCTTGACTGAATGAATCAACACAAAGCAGCATAAATATGGCCAAACAGGTCAACAGATCTTTATTGTAGGGTCCTTCCATTCCCTTATCTCCATCAACCGCCCCCCCCACCCAAATCCAGCTCAGAGTTGCGGTGAAGCCTATCACAAGGAAGGACCCGGTCCTGCTTTGACTGCAAGTGACCTCGTAGATGAAAATAGCACCAAGTAACACAGACTCACTCTTGTTCCATTAGAACTTAACCCCTTAGCAGTGCTAGAACATCAGGTTCTGTATCTCAACAGGTTAATACAGGCAGCCAACCTTAGCAATTTGGGAGTCTGTGGGGGGTGAGGACACACTCAAGACGTCACCTGCCCTGAGACAGCGGGGTTCCACAGCACTTCCCAGACAACCTAGGTCGTTCCAGCAGCACCTTGACGACAAAGACGTCAGCTGGGGCTGGCGCACTCGGCTCCGGAGCTCAGGTATACTCGCACAGGTGCCCGCAGCCGGCCGGGCAGTGCGAGCTGCTCTTCAGCCAGTTCATGATGTGCTCCAGGTGCCCGCCGTGGCTGCAGCCCTGGCACCACACAAACAGGCCCTTCACCACGTGGTGGCAAACCGCGCAAATGCTGGCGCACTGGTGGCACCTAGGAAACAGGAAGGACCGGATTAAACCCCGAAACCACTCCCTGGCACCGCTGTGGCTGTCCTTCAAACTGGAGAATTACACTGTTCTGGACTTTTGCAGCCTACAGTTTGCACAGAAGTAATTTCCTTGACCCAGAAACAGGGCCGGGGTGCACAGGAAGTCCTGCGACCATGAAACACCACGAGCCCAGCTGCATATGTGATGCACCGCCCCCAGACCCACCTGTCGCAGATCCAGCCCTTGTTACTCATGGGTCTCTTACAGTTGCTGCAGTTAATGTGCAGTGTGGTGGAAGCCTGGTTCAGGCAGTTGATGGCACTGCATGTGCTCAGCTTGATGACCTCGTTGGAGACGTTCCACAGCTCGAAGCGCTGCAGCAGGTCGATGTAGGACATGTACCAGTGCTCCTGCGATGGGACAAACAGCACCCGGGGCACTCGGTCACATGACGTTCTTAAAGTGCCGGCACGTACAGTACCTCTCGCCCTCTGAATGTCAGCATAATGATGATCAAGACTACAGGCTTAATGCACTATGCATATTCAGCCTTGACTCCAGCCCCCTTGCTTGGTGCTGTATTGTTTATTTGATTATGAAACTCTCCCCTTGTCAAATTCTGTGTGCATACACTATATGGCCAAAAGTATGTGGACACCAGTTTGTCCAACATCTCATTCTGAAACCAAGGGTATTAATATAAAGTTGGTCAATCCATTTGTTGCAATAATAGCCTTTACTGTTCTGGTAAAGTTTTTCATTAGATATGATTGAGAAGCATTGATGCTGGGATTTATTGCCATTCAGGCTGGGTATTGATGTTGCGTGATCAGCTCCCTTTCTATGAGCTTCTGTGACATTTCAGCTGAACTTGCTCCCAGACATTTTGACCTTCACAATCATTTCACTTGCAGCTGACCAGGGCAGCTCTAGCTGGGCAGGATTGTGGCAAACTGACTCCTTGGGAAAGGCTGTGTCCTGCGATGGCGCCAAATCGAACAGTCTGTGCATGCTCTCTGCTGCTAATTTTTGCTGCAGGAGGTTGATTGACTGTGTGCTTAATTAACCTGTGTCAGCAATGTGTTTTGCTTAATTAAGCCAATTGCTCTAATTAATAGGGGTGTCCACATATTTGTAGGTGTATCGTATATTACACCACGGTCCTACAGGAACATTATCGTGTTTATACCTGCATATGGATAGTTTGACAATAAACAATGATATATTTTATCGAGGGCCGCTCGTCTTAACTTGACACCGAGCATAGCATCGTTTCGTTTTGATCCGCTGAGCCACCGACCTGCGTCAAGTCGTCGATCTCGCGTCGGATGCGGTCGCCCAGCACGATGAGCACGGAGACGGCCATCTGCACGTCACCCTGCTCGGCATAGTAGAGCAGCATCTCGCGCACCACGGGGCTGAAGAAGGAGGGCGGCAGATGAAGGCTGAACAGCGGCTGCGACACCGAGATGAGCGAGAAGGACTCAATGGGCGTCAGGCACACGCTCTCGGCCTCGTTTCCGCTGACGTGCGGCGAGTCGGCCTTGTCCTGGAGGTGCTCCGGCGCTGAAGGGTTGTCCATGATCTCGTGCCGGAGGGGGAAGGCCTCCTGGGGAAGGATGTACTCCGGTTCCTCGCCTACAAGCGGGGAAATCAGCTTCGTCAACCAGCTTTGTCCAGCTCTGGGAAGTGGCCCCGCTTTTCCAGATCACTTTAGTGGACCAGTTGAACTAACCAGGGGCCCCTGTGATCTGCAGTGAGAGAAACTCACCTGCTTGGTTGTCGTGCTCCATGGAATAGAGGTCATCGTCGTCCAGCTCCGCGTCACCGAACATGTCAGCCTGTCCCTCACTCCCTTCCGTCTCCTCATTTTCTAAAGAGAGGAACATTCAAGCATCCCAGACATTTAGAGACGTTAAGACAAAATGTCACAGTCACGCAAACATGATAAAAACTGCCATGAGGATTCCCTGCAGACAGTAATTAATACATGACAACAAACAATAAAACAAACAACAAATCACAAGAGAGAGGACAAATTCAAAGGACACTGCAGGGAAAATGTATCGAAAGTATTATGTCAGCAAAAAAAACTGATTCATTCAGCAGTTACTGGATCAGTTTCTACACAAAGGGAATACCAACGCAAACACATATTCCCTGAAAAGCACGCTGATCATATAATGGCCCATTTACAACTAAATTAATAAGTGATTATTAGGCTGCTGGGGAAATTACCATCATTGTTGCTGATAAGGGGGTTCCCGGGATCCATGTGGATGTTGTCCTGCCTGATCTCGCCCTTGCTGCGGTCTAGACGGGTCTCATTTCCCAGCCCTGTGGGTATTTCTTTCATGTTGAAGCTGACAAAAACAACACAAGGTTAGAACCAGACGAAAGGCAATATGCCTCGATCCGAGTAAAACTCTCAGCCAGAAAAGCTCATTCTCCACTGCAAAAAAACGCTCCATTGTCAAAAATGTATGGTAAATTTACAGTCTAAATCTTACCATTCATCTATTTAAAAAGAAGAGAATCCATTATAGGCCTGGGCGGGATCTAATTTTTCATACCATTCAGACATTACACGGCATTGTATGTTATTTTGATGATATCTTCAAAAGCGACACTATTCTGTTTTTTTTAGCAGGGTGTCTTTATTGTGGGGTAGACAAAAAAAAAAAAAAAATGTTGAACACCCAAAAGACTGTTATATACCATATTATCTTAACACTGCCTGAGCATAATCAAATATAATATAATAAATCCTACCTGTTCATCAAGGGCAGGGCACCCAATTTACTAATATTGTGGTTTGGTGCTGCTGTGTTGAGGTTACCCGGGTCTGAAAACATAATCCTTAACATCGTCCATGTCGTCGAAACCTTTAAACATGAAAGAAGCCAGAATATATAACTGTACCAGAGTTTTCTTTGGTTCGGTGAACTTGCACATATGATGGGGGTGTGTGTGGTAACCACCTGAGGCCGGTTGAGCTCCTTGGCCACCTTGGCGTTGTGCTCGCACAGCTCGGTAAAAGGCTTCCCGCTGAGCAGGTACAGCCGGGCCGTCTTGACGAACCAGTCCATGCGGTGGCTCTCTAGGTCTGTCTCGAAGACACTGAGGGCGCTGGAGACGTGAGCGAACTGCTCAGTGAGGTCGGGCTTCTTGAAGAAGAAGATGGGGTGCCGGCGGTCGCCGCCGGCGTAGGGCTTGCGGTTGGAGTCGCCGCTGATGAGAGACTCCTTGGCGGCAAAGGCGAGGTCGCCAAAGAGGCCGAAACAGAGGCCCTCTGGGTTGGCCTTGTCCTCGGGACGACTGGCGTCCTTGAACATGTGCTGGTAGAGAGTGCTGTCCTTCGAACCCGATAGCAGGAAGTTGGGGTCGTGGAGGTGGCGCCACACGATGCCGGTGGTGACGTCCTTGTGCTCCTCAAACGTGGCGAAGGGGATGTAGGGCCGACGCACGTCCCACACGTAGATGTTGTGGTCCACCATCATGGAACACGTGGCCAAATGCCACTTCTTCTCCGGTCGCCATTTGACTCGGGCCACTGAAGCGATGGTCTGCACACAGTATATCTCTTTTGCCCGATTGGTGGTCATGTCCCACACTTTGACCATCTTGTCACGTCCTCCCGTGGCCAGCCAACCCCTAAATAGGCAAGGTCACATGACATTGAGTCAGTATTGGCAATACGCAATCATTAGCACACATGGCTTTGTACTAAAGCGCAGAATGAGAAGAAGATAAGAAATCACTGACCTGTCCTCCGGGTGCCAATCGCAGCAGAATACGGGTCCAGTGTGGGCGGTGAACATCCTCTCGTACCGGTCCGGGCGCCTGATGTCCCACAGCTGAACATTGCCATTCTCAAACGACGCGGCGAACGTGAAATAATCCCGCATGCTGAACTGCACATCTCGCACGCTTTCCGACTGCCCTGTTATTAAATGGTTAAAACACAGACACAGATGGACGCTGCATAAAAGACGTTCCATTCAGACACGGGGGGCAGTGTGTGGTTCAGTGGGTTAGGCCTCCGCGCCTGTGATCGCAAGGCCACCAGTTCGAATCCTATCCCTGGCAAAAAAGTGCTGTCTGTTTTGGGCCTTTGAGTAAGGCCCTTAACCCTTAGGAATGCTCCAGGAACGGCAGGTAAATTGCTGACCCAGTTCACTTCAGGACCTATACTGAAGATGGCAAATAAAGCATCATTTCATTTCACTGGGGTGATACATGCTGCATGGATGGAGGTACCTGAGAAAGTGCTGACAGATTCCTTCTTGCGGAGATCAAAACACTTCATGTAGCCATCCTGGGAACCGCTGAGTAGCATGTAGACCTCCGTGGGGTGGAAACACACTTTATTGACCGTGCGCCTGTGCTCAGTGAAGAGCTGGTCCTGCTTGTTTCGCGACGGCTTGCCCAAGTTCCAGGTGACCACAGCGCCGTTGGTGGCGGCCGTGGCCAGCAGGTTCTCGTCCATCTGGTGCCACATGACGTCAGCACAGCTGAAGTTCAGTGACGGCCGGCGTCCCACGCGCAAGTTCAGCTTCTCCACAAACTGCTCCTCCTCCAGGGCGTAGATCTTAAAGATGTTGCGGCCCGCTACCACCACCTGTGCTGCATCCCGGCACACGCTGATGGCGTTCGCTGGCGCGTCCAGGTGGCAGAACATGGTACGGCCTGTGATAGTGTTGTTGCTCAGGGCTGTGGTCACGCGTGTCATTTTCTCCATTGTCTGCAAAGCCAGGCAGACAGGAGAAGGCGCAACAGTTAGAATATGTGCGGTACTCAGAATGGACCAGAGGAGGGCAGTATAATTACAAAAGAAAACGTGATTGTTTTTTTAAGATACTGTTTTATTTGTATACCAACTAGTCATCTTACGTTTATTGTTCGACTTACGTTGTGTAAGTTATACCACCCCAGCCTCAACAGATGAAGTCGTCACTTGATAGTCCTTAGAGTTCATCTGAAAAATGTATCAAAAAGGCAGTCGTATTGTCATTCCTGTTCTTTCAGCGTGTAGTTTGCGAACAGGGCGGAATTAAAAACACTTTCTCATATCGGTTAAAATGATGAGACAGGTAAATGTCTGGCGCTTACCTCCTACACTGATTCAGAAGAAAACGTATCGCCTTCATCTTAGGTTTGTAACGGTGAATGGTCAAAGATGTGTCCGGCTACTTGCATGCACAGATGCCTGCAATGTATGCATGCATGTCTGTCTGTCTGCTTGAAAAAACGCGAGGTGTGTGCAACTTCACTGTACACACTGTTCTCAAACGCTGGCACCAAAGTTACCCAGTTGGATAGTACTTGTACATGCACCACAAGTATCTAGTCTGACATAATAAAAATGGATCACCCTGGTATAGCAGACGTAAAACGCCGTAAACCGTAAACCAGTTGTATTAGTCGTTTATGGCTAATTAGCTCGTTAGCTAAGCTCGGGACTGGGCGGGCAGCTAACATGCTAACTTGCTAACATTTGATTCGCGGTCACGGTGGCTCTGGCTTCCGGGCGATCGGCTCGCTTCGTGTCGCTTGTAAACACCCAGTGGGGAGTGATAAAAATGCTCGCTTGACAAGTGAAGAAAAAAAAAAAACGAGACTGACCTTGCTGGAGACAGGAGCATCCTGCGCAGGAAGGAGGAAGCGGAAGCCAGTACTATGGGGACGGCAGTATGGCAAATTAATTTAAAAATAAGATGATCGCGGCGCGATGAGACGTTTTATGATAAGCATGCGATGCAATTAAAACCAGGAAAAAGTGCTCGGTGGTCTGGAGCCCTGAAGTGACAGCAGCTGGCAGCTGGATCCTAAGTTAAGGGGGGCGTGTGGTATTGTGGGTATAAATCAGACTTTTCCTATGCAGGGTGTAAACCGTATGGTTGGGGGAGTGTGCATATAATTGCAAAAACTACATGTAATTAAATGGTAGCTTGTTTTCACATTATAACGGAATAAAAAACAGCATCCATCCCCTGGGTGCGTGACCCGACCCCGTGTTCCGCCCCCTAACATGTCCGAGGACGGGCTCCTGTTTTCCTGCGAGGATCCAGCGCTATGGAGGCGGATCTATAGCAGATACTGGCAAGTGGTGGAGCTGAAGTCAATGGCTAAGGGGAAGAAGCCGGGCAAACTGCTCCCTCTGGATAAATGGTGAGCCCTTTAGTATCAGCTGTCCAGGACTGTCGTAAGCGGTGCTTTTCGCACAAGATGGAGGCATTCTTAAAGCAGGCAGGCTGGTATTTAATGTCCGTCTATACTCCAAAGCTTCTGAGGAAGACTTCATGCAGTGGTGTGGAGCAAGAAGTCTAAAAATAAACTTATTTAATTAAAATCGGGTAAAATATGAATTCTGGATTAATGAAAGCAATGTTCCATACCTTCTTAATAGCCCATGAATTTTAGCAATATTTTTATACATAAATGTAGTTATTAAAACCCCCCTTATATCGTTTATATTAAAAAAAAAATGCTATTTGGTAAAATTTTAAAATGTACAAGAAGTAAAAACAGTGTTAAACCCAGGCAATGTATTTCTCCAATTGTAATATATTTTGTGTAACCTGGTGTTCAGTATATCAGTCTTGTAAACAATTTAATACATAATTGTGGTATGGTATTTACAAATTGTATACTTGAATGATAATTGTAGCGAGAGTTGTTAATAATAATTATAAAAAAGATTTTTAATGTCCAATAAACATACCTGATTAGTAAACTTTTGCAAATCATGGTCTTTGCCCCACCTGTTCTGTTTTCTGTTGGGGCATGTGCTAAGTAATCATTATGCCTTGCAGTGAAATTAACATTTAATTATAGTCTGCAAGTGTGTATATAATAAGTGGTATAAGAACTGGTAGTTGACCTGGCTGTCATTGATCGGTATGTCGTGTGTCTTCTGGCTCAGGTACCAGGATGAGCTGCCTGAAGCCATTGCAAGCCGGCCGCAGCGGTTCCTGACGCACCCGGAGCTGCTCAAAGTGATGGAGTGGAAACTCACTGTACGTGTCCAGAGATCGGGAGATACTTGCCCGTAATGTCCATTAACCTCTTGCAGTGATACACATTTTACTGAAAGTTCCTCTATTGGTATATGCAGATGTTCATTAAGTCGCTCAACCCATCCCAACCTAAGTATAAAAAACTATATTACCATTATTATATACATGCATATGTGCATTTAACATACTTGAGAAAGATGTTTACCTGGCAGTTTTATGAAAAAAATTGCGAAAACTAGGATTTTCAGGAGTGGTCTTTGAGCGATGCACGTTATGCTGGTTTCCGCCTGGCCTCTAACTGCTTTGCTGCAGTAATTATTTGGTCTGTAAGTGACTTTGCCTGCTGTTTAAGGTTTGGCATTTACTCAAGTTAAAATGCAGTTGTCATCCCCTGAAGCTACACGGCCCAGGGTGGAATGTGACCCATTACCCATTTTTTTGCCCACGTTGGTCCCAGAGGGGGAAATTCCGGCCGAGGCTACAGCAGTTGGTGGCCACCAATCCCAGCGAGACTGTAGAGAAGTGCACGAAGAAGGCCTTCAGTTTGCTGCCGGACATCCAGGCGGCCATCGCGGAGCTCAGCTCTCTGAAAGCCTTGGGGCCTGCCACTGCATCAGGTTAGCGATTAGCCAAACGTAACCAAGGTCCTGCTGCATCAGCAAAGTCAGTTCTTAGGTTAGATAAAAATGTAAAAAATAGTATGCAAGTCTTACATAAGTCTTTTTATTTGTTGTTTCTTCTAGTTGTTGATATCGGAGTATTATATTTATGGTGACAGTGCTCCTATCTGTCGAATTTCTCACCATTTCATCCCTACCCATCCAACCCCAGCGGTTCTGGCTGCTGGTGCCCCAGAGCTCGCTGCCTTCATGGCTGACGAGGCGGTGGAAAGCATTCCGTGCTTGAAGCCCGTCCAGTACACAGCCAAGCATTACTCTCTGTACCTGCAGAGGGTGGTGGAGCGGAGCTGCTCGCTCAACAAAGGTACGGCTCTTCTCCCCATCTCTGCATCTGGCTTTTTAAGATGCGTCCTTCCTTCTACTTTTTTGGATCAGATATACACAGTATATTTTCCTCCATAGCCAAAGATTGCAAGTGATGGATTGGTAGGAGCTCTAGATCTGGGTTTCTAGATCTGTTCCTCCTCCCCCTTGTTTTGGCATCAGATTTATTACTGCAAGAAGAATATGGAAGCTGTTTCAGCAGTGAATATCTGTGCTGTCCAGTCTGTTCTTGACAGAGCACAGAAAGCTAAGTGATCGGTCAATCTCCTCTCCTTCCACCCAGCGGACAGTGAAGAGAGCTGGACGCCCCACAAGGTGGAGCTCTGTCTGTGGGCGTGGGCTGTGGCCGGTCAGCTGCAGCCCTCTCTGCTCCAAGAGCTCTGCAAGGAGGAGAGCCCTGAGGAGACCATGGAGAGCAGCTGGAGACCAACCAAGAGGCAGAGGACCAACTAGACTGTACCTACCATGTCACTGCTCTTTGTTTTTATTCACATTTAAAGAATAAATATATGAAGAAACCTTACAAACATTACTGAATCAAAGGACTGTCCTAAAGAGTCAAATGTTGCACTAAAAGCTAAATACAGTTGTTTATTTTTTAATGCCCACTTTTGTATATTAAACTATTTACAATGCAGACATTCTGACTGCCTGCGAGTTTTGCTTTATTTGATTTCAATATACAGCCTTTGTCTAAAAAGCTGGACTTGCGCTGCACGGTGATTGTTATATGTGGAATTGATTTGCTGAAGATGGGGATGGTAAATTGGCTGCGTTTGGAGGTTCTGTAGACACGGGCTGGGATGCAGCTATTCCTGGAGCCTGGTCCGCATCGGCGCTTTCATAATAAAGTCGGGCAGCAAGCAGCTTGGGGATGCTTCTGTGTCAGCCACAGTCCTGGACACTGTCGATAGTAGTAGCAGTGCTGCGTTGAAAAATGCAGCCATCGCGAACCGAGCACGTACCGGTTCCCAGAAGCGGGGGGACCGTTAGCGCTGCAAGCCCCCGGCCTGGGAATCAAGGCTGCCAGAGGACACCGAACAAACCTGCGAGAAATCGGAAGGGCTTCTCCACGTCTCGGCTCTTTATTTGTGTGGTTTCTAAATGAAAGCAAGTACAACGAACAGTACAAAAGAAAACAAAATTATATACAATATAAAATCGTTAAGGTACATTTATAAAGTACAATACGCCAATAAATAATCGTAGAATATAATATAAACTATATTTACATTTTTTAATTTGTAGCAGTTTCTGAATCAGAAAAAAATACTTTTTTTTTTTTTCTTTCCATAGCACAAGATTGTAAACGATGGGTTGGTACAACCTCCGGATCTGGATTTTTAGATATGTTCATCCTTCCCCTTGTATTGGCACCAGATTTATTACAGCAAGAGGAATATGGAAACTACGGTAGCAGCGAATATATACACATATATATGACTTCTCAGCAACCTGTCTCTCTGCCTCCCTTCCAGTCTGAGAACAGGTAAACACAATGCAGCCTCTTCAAATGGCCTTCCCTAGCATGGTTTGAACTGGCCAAAATGGGAGAGTCTTACTGTGAAAGGTAATCATTATGCTGGTTTTGCTTTGTGAGTTTCGATCAATAATGTTTCCTTGAGGTAAAGGTATCTCTTAATAGGCTAGCAATAGGAAGTCGTCAAACATAGAACCAAACTCAAGGATCTCAAACGGACACCAGGAATTCTCACGGTAAATGTGTACAATACTCCAAATTAATTCAAAAGACAGAGGTTTTAACATTAGGAAGTAACATTTCAAAAAGACAAGTCAAAGACTTTTAAACCTTGAAAATGACAACACCAAATTACAGCAGTAATTACATCAAAGAATTACACTTTGCACAAGGTGATTAAAGCTGATAAAGTGAAATCCTGGTCATGGTTTTCAAAAACGAATGAGGTTTTCCCAAATAGTGTCAGTGTATGTTCCTCTGTCTTACTGTGAAAAAAAGCCAAGAAAAAGCCTAGAAAATCCAGATTCTATAAAGTCACCGCCTGTTAAAATCAACTGATTTTTCACAAATATGACTACTACAGTGTCAGATGTTTTCTGTATGCATGCCTTCTTTCTCTAAACATAGTAGTCACTAATTTAATTTCAGATGTGGTTGGCTACAAACCACCATTTCCTGCTTGTGTGCCTCAAAGGCAGTGGTGTGTACACCTAAAACAGACAAATGGATTTGTCTCTTGGAAGTATAAATGTACTTCAATACCTCCATGATTCCATGTCTGCTCTTGCACCTCAGCAGGAGCATTCAGTAAAGAGATCAATTAGACTGTGCCATTAGATTAGCTGAATATAGCTCACTAGCCATACACCTTGTATCTGACTCGCACGGCTTATTTTCACTAGCTGTTGTGTAAATGCTGCTCTGAATTAAAAAACATTTTTGTAAGCTGAATATCCAAGAGATACTGGCTCATAGAGGACGTTCCGGTAAAGCTGTGTTAGGGTTAGGGCCTAGTGCCAGGTAATTAGGCATACTTGTCACTGATGTAGCAGCAGGAAATAAACATCTCCGGTTTACTGACACACACCTTCAAGGATGTGCCTGGCTTACATCAGTAGCCACATTATATTTTCTTAACATATGCTCAAATCCCCCCCACAATTTGAGCCGTTTTCGAACGGAGGCATGTCTGACTCATTCAGTTCCTAAACCTCACTGTAAATATTTTCCCTCGAAAACATTCTCAAAAATTCTGAAAATAAACTGTACAGTTAGGAAGAAGCCACAGCTCACATATCTACAAACAGTATTTCCTAAGGTATACAGGGACAGCCTCTCTTCTCCTCACTCCCCACCCCAGCTGATTTTTTTTTTTTTTATTTGCAACACTTTCTCATGCAATGAAAACACGAAAAATAACAGGTCTTGTTTCACGCCATCACTGTTTTCTCTGTAACTCTGTCTACCACTACAGTCTATGGAGAGGCTAGAAGGTGTTTTTGGTCTTTTTCTGTATTTACATCGCACTAATTGTGTCATATGCAGGGCATCTGGCTCATCCTGTTGCCTTGGAGTCATCAGTACCGCTCATGGATCAAGATAATCGCTCTTACATCCAGATGTTTGCGATAGAATCAGATATGATGGCTGAAGATAGGTAGTGGCGGTATTCAGCCAACAGTACCAGGGAAAACAGTCTCTGCACGGTGGTCATTGTAGTATCATTAAGTGTTCAAGTAAAAATGCCAAAGCCCTAATGTGTAGAATGACATCTGACCCTTGAAAAAATACTATCAGGAGATACTAGGCTTTGAAACCAACGATGGGTGGGAATATTGTGTGAAGCCAATCAGAGCGGGTTTAATTCACCTCCCAATAAACACTTGAGTGGCTTGCCTTTGGCCATACCAGGCAGTGTTTAATAGTGCTTGATAATCCAGCTCACTATGTTATCCCAACACAGACCCTCTCACAGTCTTGAGACCCTGCACCTTCGTAACAAACAAACCTTAATTACAAACTGCAGCTGGTCGCTGTTCACCCCTTCCTATTTCTTCATTATTTACTCAAATTTATAGGGAATTAAAAGCATCCCATAATGTGTCTAGCCCTTAACCAGTTTTATTCAGAACTTTACTTGACGCTAATTTGACCAATGATTCCTGAATTCCGTAGAATGAATAATTCTACAATTTTTTTTTCAGGAATTTTGCTGCAGTGCATATATTAATTTACATTTAACATGACATCAAACCTCTTCTGCTTTATTATGATGAATTTTCCTTTTTATTTAAACTATAAACTATAAAACATGTATTCTTGGCTTCCATTTTTGCTGCACACCTTCCCTTTTAGAGCAGAATTCGAAGCATTCATAGAATCCTCAGCGGCATTCTAACCACTTCGATCTATTCCCCCAACAATCTCCATTGCTCTGCATTATCGTGCAGTAGAAGATAGTGCTCTGCATTTCAGGAGCTGTTTATGGTCAGAGCAGATGCCAGCAATTTCATCCAACAAAGACAGAGATGTCCACACTTTTGAAATACATTTCTGCTAGAAAGGTCATCATCACCCCGCAGTCAGACAATCAGAGGTCAGTGTTCAATATGAGAAGGGCAATGTGGCAGTATGCAACAGTACACAAAGTACCTCCCCTGGACATGAGTCATATGACATTGACGAGGGAACTTTCTTCAAATTGCTAATTAACAAGCCTTTTCTGACCTATGAGCAGGAACAAAGAACTATCAAAGGAAAGTTAAAAGTTCATTAGAGATTTGTAGAATGATCAGTGCAGTGCCAATATTTTATTGGTGTTGTGATCATTGTCAACTAACTGACAAAGTTAAAGTTAGGCATAACCTTGAAGGTAAATTAAATTAAAACTTAAAGGACACATTTCCAATATGCCCGTGACCTTTGCTGGTTTCGGTTACGTGCTAATTTACACCATTTCCTTTCTAGGAAAATCTTTAGTCACTGTAATATGAGACTCCAAATAAAAAAATCTTCACATGGAATTCAGTCGACCAATATTGTCAAGTTTATGGACATCTGTATTGATCATAGTCTCATTTTTCTAAACAGAAATAGGTTCATTAAGAAATTATGAAATATATCTTGTAGCACATGCATGTGGTTTGCTTAAATTCTGTTATTAAATTTTAATGAATTTAAATGTGTCTAATATTTGACCATACTGCAACCAATTTTAGGAAAAAGGCCTAAAATCGTTTGGTGTAACTTTCATTGTTTTTCTGTTTTCTGTTTTTTTTTTGTTCCTTTCTTGCTGCAAAGCTGTCAAGATGTCCATGCTGATCTCCCCATGGCTTGTTTTGATTGTTTTTTTTTTTAAAAAAGAAAAAAAAAAAGAAAAAATGGAATGATCCAAGACTATTATTTGTCCAAGTATTCGTAATTTTATCGATATATTCTTTTTTACTGGATATTTACTAAGAATCATAGAACAATCCAACAGTAACAGGCATAAGAAAGTAACAATTTGGCACCATTTGAAACATCATCCCTTTTCCTCCGAAGGAAAATAATGAAGTATTGAAGACAGTGAACAAAATACAGATATGAAAAAAGAAACCCAAGAAATAAGATGATTAAAATAACTTTCAGTACATTCCTGTACAAAAGTATACAGTCCTTAGGACACTGAGGTATAAGTTGGGCACTAATGGCCTCTGATGTGGACATGGAGGGCTTGGGACAGCAGGTGGCCTGTCCAAACCCCCTTGGCAGGTCTGTCAGTGGCTGAGCAGGCAAAGCAACGGTATTTTGCATATTGCCCCTTTGACATAAGAAACCAGGCTGATCTGATGCTACCACTAAAGGAAACTCCTCTGTAAATGTCCAACGACTTTTGGCATCTGGGGTGAAACCGGAGATGAAACCGGAGACATTTTAATTGTCTTCGTAATCAGTGTTATATGGTCTTAATATGGGCGTCTGCAGGGCTGCTAAAGCGTCTGGCAACACTCACTCTGAACTGAAGATGTAGATGTGCTGCATATGACAGTATGTACTGCTTCCATTTTTCTCCTGCTCTCTTCCTGCCCTTATTAATCATGACAAAATCTGTATAGTACATTTCTCAGGCTGTTGATTAACACAGTGAGTTTGTTTTTACCTTTAGTTTAATACCGAAAACCATCGTGCCTCGAGAGTCAAAAGTGCAAATGCTGGATCCTCAAGACTAAAGTAACTAGTACCTCAAGAGCTTCCTCCCATATTCTGACATGAAGTCAATTCATGTTTCAGCAGACCTTTCCTTTGAAATCTACAGAAACACCACTCCAAGGAGAATCTTCTCCAAATCTGCCTGGAGAGTCTGGATCAACATGAGAGGAATGAGGTAACCACAGTGAAGAGGGAATTGACTTTTTAGTTGGTACTATGGGAAAGGTTTACAAAATTACAGATTTATATATTCCCATGAAAAGTACCCCCCCCCCCCTTCCCCCAAAAAATTGGTAGAATGAACTTCTATCCTCGGACAATGATTTTCTGGTTGTTTTCTTTCTGTGTCTGGAGTTAAGAAACCGAGGAGGAGAACAGGATGAGGTTAGTCACAGAGCGCACTGGAAAGGTGAAAGAAGGGCGTCCTCTTCAGGGCGGAGGGGGTATCTGCACCCCAAGGAGTTCATAGGCAAAGATGTTCCAAAATATGGCGAACAGAAGGAAGGTGATGAAAGAGAAGACGATGACCCACCAGGAGCACTGCTGCTGCAGGCTCTCCTCGTAGCTGCGCAGGATGAGCAAGCCCATGCTGATACCCACCACCGCTCCAGACAGGTGGGCCATGAAGCTGGGCTGGGGGCCGGAGGAAGGCAGGGGCGGGGAGAATCGTAGCCACACTGCACGGCCGACCTCCGAGCTCACTGCGGGGGGCGAGAGAACAGTCATACTGCATGGGTGATGTCACCACCTAGGAGTTTCCTGCACAACAGAATCCTTGATTGAATTTGCCACGGTCAGGTGACCCACAAAGGAAGTATGAATGCAGGCATGAGGGACATCCGCATGCCTTTAGCTGGCGTTTGAAAAATAGACCTATTACAGGCTACACACGGGAGACTTCCAAGCATCTGATACACTTACTGCACACGAGAGCCAGGATCATCCGGAGCAACTTGTATGGACAGCGCATTCCAGCCCAGTTCTGCAACACAGCATGGTGGATTGTGGTCAATAGAAATGTTTTTCCTGCAATTCTAGCCTCCCGCCACTAGGGCACACCACAGTTACTGAGCGACTGAAATGACAGGACAGGTGGAAGTGAAGTACCATAAAGAGCCCAGAAATGGACACAAGACTGCCCACAATGTCTTCAACAGATCATGTTGATCCCCCATAAAATTAATAGGGGATGCATTGGTTTCTCTGGATCTGAAAGTCACCTGACATAAGCTCTGAAAGCAACAATCTACTGCTGCAAAAGTCTGACCATGTGCTTGAAGAATTGTCACAATCGAGAGGTCAGCTTGGGCTCACAAACATTTTTTTTCTGCAAAAGACATGGAGTAAGCAGCATGCAAGATTAAAGATCCGGGTGAAAACCAATAAAGAAAGGACCTATTAAATGTCCCCCCAAAATGTGCAATAAGCCCAAGGCGCTGCTCATAAATGTATAATAATGCCCACAAATAAGTGATAAGCTCGTCAGGGAGACAGACAGTCCATAGTGTTAAAGAGAGAGGACTTGCTTTGTGTACTAAATCCAGGCAGGAAATACGGAGCCACGTGCCCACAGCCTCCAGGACTAAAGGCACAACATGTACAGATCTGAGAAATCATTCATGCGCCTGTGCAGAGCAACTCGGCTCAGGTCGGTGTAAAGCTGGAATTTTTCAGGGCTGACAATAGTATGCACAATATGTCCATTTGTTTCTCATTAAGCTTAGAATTCTCCTTCTGAATCGACTCATTTTCATTTCCTAATTTCCCACACCGTTGCAGTTACGCAAGACACATGACATGCTGGTATAGTTATTCAGTGCACCTTTGTAAAGTGGTCCCATGACTGTTTGAGCTCTGCAGGGGCTCAAAGTCACATGGCTCCTCCCCCTGATCGATCGATCGATCGATCTATCTATCTATCTATCTATCTATCTATCTATCTATCTATCTATCTATCTATCTATCTTTGTGAATTGTATTCACATGAGTACAGAAGGAAAATCTGGAATAAGTAAAAGCTTCCCATATTCGTATAAAAATAATCTGAAACAATACATAAATCAAAAACATTAGTGACACAAATGATCTGTTTTGCTTTAAAAATAAAATAAGGAATCCTGTTCAATTGTGGCTATGAAGATAAATCAGAACATTTCTGCAGGGGTCCCACTGTCTGTGATTTAATACTCAGCTAAATGCAAATGATGCCATTGCATATCCAGTGGGGACCATCAATATGGAGATGACACCCGGTTATATAGCCGATGGTGACATTATTAGAGCAAGATAGGACATTGCAGCAGCCAATCTGGGCTGTCAGCCGATAATAAATCACGGGGAAGCCTCTCCCCAAACACGTCGCCCAAAGGCGGGCGGGCAGGAGAGCGTTTGTGTCCTGATTGCTTTGCTGTTTGAGAAGCAGATAAATGCGTGTCAGCCGTTTTTCATGGCATTGAAGGAGCTGAGTGTGTACCCTGTGCAGGCACAGGCACTGTGATGAGCCCGACACAAAGGCAAATAAGTGGACAAAGGCTGGCCTACCCGAGCAAAGAAAATAAAAGCTGCATCTTCTCGCCTGGTTTCTTCCAGACCCCGCCCCACCCCTCGCTCACTTCCAGTTAATCCCGATAACGGCGATAACGTTGACAGTTACCATGACGACATTAGCCAGGTGTGCGGAGCACAGCGCGTAGACCCCGCCGGATCCTCCCACCACCGGGGCTCTCATGTCTGTGATGGACACCGTCAGGGAGCCTGGGGGCAGAGAGAGAGAGAGAGAGAGAGAGAGAGAGAGAGAGAATAGTGCCAGCTGATATGACATCACACCCCTCAGAGGGATTCCCTCACCAAAGAGTATCAGACCAGAAGCACCCAGCTTGGATTTTCCCATGTGACAGGGCTGACCTGCTCGTGTCCCCTGGAACATGTGTATGTCAAACACGACTGGCCTGTATTATGTAGAGGAGTCAGCCAGCCTTATCCACTGTGTGTGGCTTTCAGGAGGTTCAGCGGGAGCACGTGGACAGTAATCACGGAAAGAAGATAAAATCAAATACTGCACAAAAATTAATTAAAACATCTGCCATAATCACCCAATTATCTACAATTATACCCTGGATTTCCAAAATCGGTGTGGAGTTTTTTTGCTGGTATTTGTAATGTGTGACAGAATACTATTTAAAAATATATTTGCTTATATTTATTCTCTGAGCAGAAGACATGGATTATTAGTGAATAATTTACACTTCAAAAGAAACTATTTGATGAGAAATTATTGAACTAAATGCACAAATGAGAAAATGGTCTTTGTTCTAATACTATTTTTTTTTTAGAATTATAGATTTACACTCAATCTGAATAAAACCAAATTTATTCCATGCCTGACTGCTGAAATTTTTGTGTAAGCAGAAGAGCGGAACACACGGCACATTACAGTGATAATCAGTATGAATTAGATCAGCTGATCTGGAAGTTAATTTCTATGTGAACCTGTTAAAATAAAAACACAATTTTTAAAAAGTATCTAGAATTATTAAACTATCACGGTATTGAATATAAATATACCTGTTCTGTTAAGCCCACGTAAGCTTTTGTTGGTCAAAAAGCAGCAGTCAATGGGGGCGGAATAATAACAAAGACCGCATTTTGAATTGAAGTCTGTACCAATTTGCAGCTATGCAATGTGCAACCAAGGTGTTCCCTGACACCCATGTTTTTTATGTTTATTAAAAAGTAGTACATTAGTCATTAAATTAGACACATAAAAAGCGGGACGTTTGTGTTGTCTATGTAAGGTTAACGAAATGCACACAGGCCGAGAAAACAAAGCTCTGTAAAACGACACCACTGCAGGAGATATAATTAGAAGTATCTGAACTCGCTGTTCATATGCATCCAGGGAAATACCAAGCACCTATCGAGTAACTACACTGTCTGCTGTCAGTCGCAGTGCATGACGGTCACCTGAGAACACTCCCCCGACTCAGGTCTCCCCGTGGTTTACTTATCATCTTTGCGGTTTGGGGATATCACGCAGATGTTTGTGTAAGGTCATGTTCTACTGATTATTCAGTCCTTTTTGGCTCATTGCATTGGACATGTCATTCTCATTGGGAAGTGTTCATGGCATCCTACACGTGTTATGCATGTTGAGTGTAAATGTCCGTGAGTGCGTGATGTGCCGGGGGGGGGGGGGGGGGGGGGGAGGATTCACTAAAAACTTTAGCGATAAAATTGTTTTAAAGGGGGGGGGAATTTTTAGGTTTTTAATTTCC
>JAODKE010000101.1:21252128-21266351 GCA_026779605.1 Mormyrus hasselquistii | reverse complement strand
GGGGGGGGTGGGGGGGGAGGGAGAGGGGGGGGGGCATGAGTTACGTAACAACTTGAGCATTAAAATGTGTTTAATGGGTGAGTCAGATTTGAGGTTCTTAATTACCAGCTTAACCTCAGCATTCAATATTTACAAGGCCCCCTACCATTTGTGTCAATAACATTAAAGTAATTTGTTACACTGCAGGGAAAATCTGTAAATTCCTCTGGACATGAAACTTCAGTCAGATCAGTTCATGCAGTACGTCTTTCCAGAATGTTATTGGTCAGGAAGAGGACACCCGCCTCCATTTATTGGCAGGAAGATCCAGACCTGTAGCCAATCACATAGAATAATAGCTCTCATATTCTTGAATGCTCAAACTAAAATGTACAAAATGATGAAATATAACAACAACTGGATGCCATCATGTCTGGAATGACCGTTGCGACCTTGCGGAAGAACACAACACAAAGAATGATGGCGGTGTTTTGTTCATGCAAACCTAGTTACGTGCTCAAAAGCAAGACATCAGCCAAAAAGGCTGCATGTTTTTTAAGCTTTGTACAGGTTCTTTGGCATCACATGACTAAAAACAAACAAATATCTATTTTATGTCAAAGTGGGATCAGTACTTATTCCAGATAGCCGTGTAAAAAGGTTCTTTTTTACTGTTTTTGGGCTGTTATACTTATTTGCTTTGTTTCTAAAATTATAGACCACCTAACCAATGAGTACATTTTACCTGTACGCACAACTTACTTGATTATTCTCTTTTATTTTGCTCTTAAAATGCGGAAAGGGTTAAATGAGCACTTGAAATGTTCAAAGAACTTGCTGAAGTCATCAAAGAATGAAGCGAAACAATTTTGGGGATTCTTTTGTTCATCATCATTTCGTTTGCCTTTTCATGTGTGAACAAAAAAAAAAATTGTTATTTGTAAAAGTAACCCTGACACAGGCTGGTGATAGGAGAAGAAAATCATGTTTTCATATTATATATAATATATAATAAGGAGAAAATAGGCATCTTTATGATTAATGAAAAGTTTCAACCTCGAGTGTAGACAAAAGTTAAGGAGAGTTAAGAAAAAGCAATACACAGAAGACCTCTTCAGTTAAGGTATCAACGACCAAGATGCGATCGATAAGGTCATATACACAGAAGAACCTTCAGTAATAAATGAGGAGGTCAGATAAACCCTGAGATCACTACCGAAAAGGATTGATGGCATCCCAACAGACCCATAGGCCAAGGAACACGAGACATTTGATGCATGATGGGTAATAAAATGAAAAACAAGGAATAACAAAAGAGGTCAAAAGGTATTTTAAAAGTATACCAAAGCCTTTGATTGCGTTGACCATGTCAAACTGTGTCCCAGGAAGCATGTTCTCAGGAAAATGGGTGTAACAGGAGCATCTCATGGTCCATTTAAAGAATCTCTACACCGGACAAGAAGCCACAATCAGGAGGGAAAATGGTTGAAAGGTCAGGTTCTGGATTACTAACACAGTCAGACGAGGATGCATGCTGTCACCCTACCAATTCAACTTTTAGGTAGAATAACTGGAAGAAGACAACTGGAAAAACCAACAGTAACCTGTGGTCACCTGTGTTGATAAGACCATATATATAGAGGAAAATTAAGATTTGAAGCTACTTCTAAGCGCAGTCAAAGGACAGAGTGGAACATTGGGTCTATGGTTTTAATATGAAGAAAACAGACACTATGAGCACCTGATCAACCTCTGGGGTCTGTGCTAATGGCAAAGACACGCCTGCTAATCATTTTTGTTCTAGGAATTTTTATTGAATGTTACAATTAAAGTATGGAAATGTTCAAAGTATCCAGTTTTCCTGACGTTCCCCCAATGTTACTATTATTACAACTAAGAATAATTATATATGGACAAAGGACATGATAGAGCAGGCAGGGGCACTGTCCTTTTGACAATTGAAGATGATGGGTTCAAGGCTGGAGAGCACAGTCTCAGTATAAACATATCACACTTTTATAAAATAATATTTTTATTAAAAAAACTATATTTTTCAACAATAAAGGATGTTTTGGTAATAATTTTATCAAGCTGACATTGACAGAACCTTTGTTAAAATGTAAAACTTGGAAATAAGGTTCCATTAATGTTATGGTAAGAATGTTCTCTGCCATCTTTGAAAAGACCTTCACATATCTTTGGCTGTAGGTCTGGGAATGTTCTCTGTTAGCTAGGACAGAGGTTATTGTCAGCTTTTTCCTTCTAGAAAAGAAATCACTAGTGTAGTCAGCAGTCAAGATATATGATGCAGACTGGGACTTGCCAGAGATGCAATGAAAGGTGTAGAAAAAAATCTGTAATAGTACTGCCATAGCTCTAAGATCAGAATTGTTCAGAATATAGTATTTCCTGTCACCCTTCGTGGATGTGAAAACTAGACAATGAAGAATTGCCTTGACGGAACCTAAAAATGGTAATAAAATGACAAAATGCTTCCCAGCTACCGCATGTTTATTTCACTATCAACGGGGGATGGATCTAAAACATGAATTTCTCACTTGGATAGATTCTTCAAGAAGATTAGTGAAAATGACCGCATAATTTTCAAATGAATACCCACTGTAAGTTATTGCACTAAATAACTTACATTATTTGTAAAAGTATTTCCATCCATCCATGTATCCTGATCAGGACTGTAGGAGGCCTGGGGTCTATCCCAGGCAGCCCAGGGCACCAGGCTGGGGTACAGCATGGGTGGGAAGCCAGTGTACTTCAAAGCACATACATAAACACACACGTCAGTATTCATTTCTATAAGACGAACCCTAATCCCAGCAATGATATCCTTATCTCCTACCCAGCCCAAACCGTAACCATAAGTAACCAAACAAAACACAAGACGTTTGGCATTTTTAGTTTTTTGATTGCAATCACAAGTCTTTGCATAATTGAGTGTCCCTCTTGTGGGGACTGAAAAATGGCCCCAACAATGTAAAAAAAAAACAAGTTTTTACCTCACATTTTGGGGACATTTGGACATTCAAACTCCACAGACGGAAACAGAAAGAAGGCAGGATTTACATTCCCAAATGTAGGATCAGTGCAATCCACTCAGCAAATGTGCCACTCTGATACAAATACTTCCATTCAAAAATGGTTACAATTGAACACAGTGATTTAAACAGCATAGCAGTGTTTAGTAAGTCATTCGGGACAGTCATTCACTCAAACAAGTAGAAGCTATCTGTCAAGCGAATCTCATTACACTTTTGCTAAAAGCTGCCCGTGTCGTTCATAGGCTGCTGCTGCCAGTACAGCCTGGATGAATGACTCACTTCATTCTCAGCCCCCCCTCCAGGGTGGACGTGAGATGCCATCTCAGGATCTTCTGCCAAGGCTGTAGCCTCACAGAGTGACAAAGCACAGCCTACAAGACACTTCAATGAGACGGTAGTAGCCCTGTCATACCCCAGCCAAGGTAGAATTACGGTGACACAAAGAGGATTTCTTTTTACGAGTCCCTTGTCAGCTTCACTTATGACTCAACACCCAGGTAAGTACAGAAAGAGACATGAGCAGGCTAAACCCACTGGGGATCTACAGAGAGACTCCTGTCTGAATGAAACCTTAACCAGAGAGGCAAGACTATGAAACAATAAGGCAATAAGGTTAATGCAGAGCCAAGAAGAGAGCATTGCACCAACGGATGTATTTGCATATACTTATAAGTGGAAGTTATGATTAAAAAAAATTAACATATTTTAATTTTCGGTGTAAATTACTCACCCTTTGGAATATTTTTTTCTGTGTATGAAAGAGGATTTCTTGCTTTCCATCAACAATGGGATGGGCAGCTTATACACAATAACCTTAGAATGAATCAATTGAAATATTCAAAAACTGCTGTACTGTACTTGTACAGCTGTATTGCACTGTCAGTATTCTTCTACCGGGTGAGTTGGGCTTCCTGGTGAATATATCTGGCAAGTTATTTTTTCTGATTTGACTTATTTATTTGACTTATTTGACTCTGGTACTTTGTCCTTCACTGTAATGTTGTTTGTTAACCAGGTGGCACCACAAATGATTTGATATTCTGAAGCAATAAATGTATAATTGAATAAACTCCTCATATTCTATTCTTGGAACATTTATCAAATGGCAAGATTGTTAGTGGTAGTTCCATTACTCTGGATGTCTGACGATAAGGTGATGGCTCAGGGGGTACAATTGTTAGCTCACATCGACAGGGTTGGGGTTTCAATAGAATAGAATCGCGATACTTTGTTAATCCCTAGGGAAAGTTGTCTCCTTGCCTGCCCCATCTTGCTCCCCCTGAGAAACACATACAGATAAGAGCAAGTTTGGGGGTCACAGCACAGGGTCAACCAGCGTGCAGCGCCCCTGGAACTGGGAGGGAGGAGGGTCTCGCTCAGGGGCCCAAAGAAATGTACTATTCTGCTAAGGCCGGGGCTTGAACCAGCAACCTTCCGATCACTAGTATGGAGGCTTAGCCCACGGAGCCTCATACCACCCGAGGGCTGTGTTATGGAATTGCATGTTCTTCCTGTTTGCATGTTCTCCTCCAAGGCATGGCCTTCCTCTGAGTACTCTGTTTTCCTCAGCAGTCAAAAGATATACAGTTAAGCAAACTGGTGTCATTAAATTGCAAGTGTGTGTGTGTGTTCTGTGAAGGACTGGCAGGGTATTCACCTATCCTGTGATTCACGGGACAGGCTCCAGGCCCCCAATAACCCTGTTCAGGACAAGCGGTTGAAAGATAGATTAGCAACAGCAAGATTGGAGTTCAGTGCAGTACAATGGGAAACACACAGAACAGCAACGTCTCACTCTCCCCTTTCTAATTGTCAGCCCCTGCCTTTAAAACCTTCCCCTTATTAGTTAACGCACCATAAACAGATAATCAGCCTCCACATTAAAAACAGTAAGGATCTTGCTTTGGAGTTCAGTGGGAAGCCCCTTATTGGGCTGAGGTGCGTTTAGCTCATATCTCAGAGTTCTATGTGTACTTTTGCAGAATCCAGCAATCAGCTGACCGGTCATGGTTGACCATGTAGATAAACAAGGAATTGGCTCAGGAAAAGGAATTTAAGTACTTTACAGAAGGTTACACTTGAAGTATAGATACCCTGAGGGGCACAGCACTTTACAGGAGGCCTTAAATTTGTTAAAGAGCAGTGGTTGGGAGGGGGGGGCCCGGGTGACATTTGTACACCTTGTCAGTAGAATAACAAACTCAAAAGTGCATTTGTAATTTATCTCATCAGACCTATGACAAACAGTATATGTGGCTTTGTCAGGAAATAATGCTTTGGAGTATATACTCAAAAGTTTGGGTAAACTCTTGCAGCCCTTAGACTGAGTGGAATCGGAAAAAGAGCTCTTGAAAATCACTTTTAAATGGAGAGTGGACTGGAGGAGCACAAGGAAACTCAACATCAGTCAAATTCATGTTTTTACCCTTAAATCTCGCCAGTAAGAGACCACAAGAATCTTGCCAGAAAAAAAAAGACCACAGCTAAAAAAGGTACAATCAAATCCTGAGCCGCTCTCTCACAAGAGACGAGTGGAAAGCAAACTCAGCTGGAAATCCCAGTGCGGTCCAATTAGACTGTTCTGAGAAAAAAGCCCCGCTTTTTAGCACAAGTGCAAGCAGTCTTACAAGAACCACTTGTAACCAGGTCGAGCCCTTGAGGACAACCTTGAGAGACGTCTCCTGGGAGAGGGATGGCAAAACTTATGATCTCATTTCAGGAATGGAGAAGACCATCAAACGTACAGGACAGTGGAAGCACAAGGGTCAAGGTTTTCATCCGTGGTGTCTGGTCATAAATACAGAGCTCATTACGGAAGTGGCATGTGGGTACAGATTTTTTAATCGCAGGAAACAACAGAGGACGATTGTATGTATGTAAGTGTCTTTGTACTTGGGTGCCAGTTTTAAACACAATACTCACACAGGAGGAAGGATCTCTATCCTGGTTCCTTATCTGCTTTATAGGTAGGGCACAACAAGAGATATCAAGGAAATATCAAATTTCTATTCCCAGCTCTATTTTTTACTTCAAATAGCCTGACTCCATTTCTCTTTTTCAACAAAAAACACTTTCTGTCACATCAATAAAACAACAAAAAAATAAAACTTTTAGCTAACCTTGTCAGGGACAAGAAAGTATACTAGGTATCCCAGACGTCTTTGCATTTTGAGGAAAGAAGTAGCTGTGAGAATGGAGTCTGAAGACACACTGAACGTCGGTCAAGATCCGATCTCATGCTGATAAAGTTAAGTGCTCTGCAGCACTGAATATATGGAAGCCGGAAGGGCTGAGAACTTATGGCCTTGAACTCATGCGTAAAATAAAGCAAGTACCATGCTTACGGCACTTAGTGGTCTCTCCTGAAGAATACTACTGTTGACATACTTGTGACCATAATGGTGCTGCCTAAAATGGGCAAATTGTCACATTGGAGTGATGACAAATAGCAACTAAGGCCTCGTCATTGTCATCTGGCTGGCATAGAGCTGAACGTGAGCAAAAAACGAGTCGCATTTAGTCATATGATAAATAACAACCAGTCTGGCTGAGAACCAAAATAATGAGCCTGATGTTTGTCACCACACTAATTTTCACCAAGTCAACAGGCACATCGATCACCGCTAACTTTGGTTCTCAAGCCGTCCTTGGGGCAGGGAGTAGGGAGGGAGCAAAAACCTGGACTGTTTAGGGGTCCCTGAGGACCGACATGAGAAGCGCTGTTCTAGGTCAATCAGGATTTAATCGAAATCTTCAGTCAAAGTCAACTCATCGGTTCCTCAACTCTGCTGAGGTGGATGATAAAAAGAAACACAGAATCACACATTTATTCATCTTAAATTATCTGGCTGATACTCAGATCTGTGAAGAGTCAGACAGGGGATCGATGTTCCCCGTTGGACCTGCTGTTGTCGGGGTGTTAATGTTAGTATATGGTTGGTACCATTACAACAGACTTTAATATCAATTTGTCACACGGGGGGTTGACGTTGGGGTCCTGGAGTGTCACAGTGAGAGTGTGACAACTGAGGGAAAATGATGCCTCAGTTTCCTTTGGGTCTCTTCCCACCATCAGTCACCTCCTCCCCCGTGACCCATATTCTAAGGAAATGGTTCTCTGTTTAAATTAACAGCCCCCTTTCACGCCCCAGCTGAGAATGGCGTGGCAGCAGGATCATTAATATTGCTGTAGTCTCTCCACCTCTGCCTTCCTAAATCCAGATTCTGCGACTGGTTTGGCCATAAGTGTCGTCAGGTCCTGGGGCTATGGACGTCCATCCCTTTAGAGGTCTATAAACATCTCAAAGCGTCTTCAAGATGCTTCGCGAAGGTTGTACTTTTGAGTCCTTGGGTTAAGGCACAGGGCCTGGGGTCAACCTGCTGTACGTGACATTGTTTTGTAAATGATTTAATTAATTTTACAAAACCTGACCCAAACTGCGCTGTGGCTCACCGGGCGGCACAGTCGCCTCACGTCATCGGCATTGAAGGTTCAGATCCCACTTCCATCTGTGTGTGGAGTTAATTTCCTCTGGGTACCTTCCACTCTTGATACAGTCCAGAAACATGCAGCTAGGCAAATTGGTGCCGCTAAACTGCCCATACTGTGCGTGTGTGCCCTGCAATGGACTGGCATCCTGCCTAGGGTATCCCCAGCCCAGTGCTTCCTGGAAAGGTGCGGGGCTCCCTGCAAAACTCTACTAGATATGTGGTCGAAAGGCAGATGGGTATCGGTACGTCTGTCGATAGTAAATATTTTTCATATTCTATTTACTACACTTGTATATTTAGCAATATGATGGAATGAGGTGTATATATATATATATATATATATATATATATATATATNNNNCTTCGGAAACCTGCTGTGGGTCTGACGTGCGTTTGGCACTAAAACCAAAATGGCAGAGCGTTACATTTCCACTATGAGCCCTAACCCTCCGCTTTTACATTCTGCGAAAAGGCTCGTCAACCTGTCATGGGCCATGTGCCTGACACGCCCCCTTGGGCACCGCTCTCCCCATCAATCCAGTCAGAGCGAGACTCTAACTGCCTCTGCATCACCCCTCCGAGCTGAGCCCCCTGATTTACAGTCCTCCAAAATACCGTGGGGGAGGAGCGCAGTGCTCCTGCACCCTTGGCGTGGTTCCCTGGCCGTCCCGATTTAAGGAAACCGTTACCGGGAATACCTGGCAAGTTTCACGCGAGCTCGGTAATTCTGTGTCTCAGAACAGAAAACCACTAGAGGACTCTGGGAATGGAACAAGAGCCACAAAAAAATTCTGCACTGACACAAAGGTGGGAGAGACCCACTCAGCACATCATTAGGCAGACTCTGAAGAAACTTCCTGAAGACAGGGCAATGGAAAATAGTAGAGAATTACCATAATCTCTCTGCCTTGTACTATGTAGCTTCAAGGTGACCTTGTCTGACTAGAATATACTCCCTTGTCCTTCCACAGGCTTATGTTGAGAAAGTCAGAAGAGACCACCATTGCCAATACTGAGAGGGAGAAGCGTGGCAGGATAAACAAACAAGCCAGTTATTGTGTTCAGACCTTCAAGCAGACCGGGTTCGAGTGACAGGGGTGCATGGGCTTCGATCTCCGGCATCCGTCTCCTCTCTCTTGCTGCTTGGGTTGGTCAAGTCGCTGCACGCCTCAGACTTTCAAGGCTGAGGCCTGAGCCTGAGTCACAACTATGACACTCAGACTGATTTATTCAACTTCATGTTCTCCATCTCTGACCGCAGGACCGCCTGTTCTCTCCTATCATTCCTGATGCTAGTGTCAAGCTCTGCTTGACTCCTTTCTCCAGCAGCAAATTACAGAGAGAAGCCTGTATGCACCAAGAGCATTAGAAAAAGAATGGAAGGGCACTGAAATTGGGAGGATGGCCTAGCTTGTGTGTCTCCAAAAATACGAACAATATTTACAGTATAATTTATTTTATTTTAGCTTCAGCCTGTTATTGATGATTAAATTGTTATCAATAATTTATTTGTACTGACAAATATCTCAGGAGAGAAATGTGGGGGGGGGAGGAATTATGAATAAATACTATAGCTGGCAAAACTTGGAAAACCTAAGGGGAAATTTTTAGAAGCTTCCAATTAGATTTAAGAGCTGCAGATACAGTTTACATTACCAATCCTAATATTACGGGGTCTGAAGGCTTGGGAGATGCCTCATAAAATTTGTAAAATAAAATAAAATATATTTTAGCCGTTAACGAAATACCATTGTAAGTTTCAGTGAGCTTCAACGGGTGTGTGGGTATGCAAGAGAAGTATGGCGTGTGTATTCGATCTATTTTTGTAGTTTAATGATTATTTCTTTCTTGAAGGTCTTGTGCTATGATCTTGGAAGAAGGCACCATGTTTCTGCGGCACAGAACTGATTCAATGTAATGTGAGGCCGAAAAACAAATCGATCTCCCACAATTTTGTTTTGTTCTCGGGTTCTTATATAGTGCTAATGATCGAGCCATTACCAGCAGCCCCGTCAACAAAACAGTCACACTGGGAGCCTGTGGTAGACCTCGGACCCACAATTCATGCATCATCACAGTAACATCCTGCTCTAAATAGCTGAAATGGTCTCTCTCTTGCTTTGGGCATCTCCATAGGGTACACCACAAATTGCAACCTTCTCTTACTGGACCAAGGAATGGAAAATAAGTCACAAAAATAAAACAGCGACGGATGTAGTTGCTATCATTAGACTCAGAAGTCAGATAATATAAATGACCTTTAAGTTTAAGGTGGCGATTTTGGACCTCAGAAATCAATGCAGTGCCGCTGAATGTGGAGATTTAATACTCCTGCTGGGTCCCTCATCTGGGCGTATTGATTACAGGACCTTCTAGAATGAGCACTCCTGAATGCAGCGGGTTTGTGATGCATGCCGCCGGGTCACTAAGCAGATGCCTCATTACAAGGGCCGATTGACAAGACATGAAATACACACAGCTGCCTATTTTCATAAATAAAACTGTCGATTAACAAGCGATTGAATTTTTGGATGCATATTCATCCTGTTCTTGTGAGCATAAAACATGGCAACAGGACACGGCTTTTTGTAGCATGACGAGACAAATTGCACTGACAGAAAAAAGCTAATTAATAACTTTTACTGTGTCACACAATGAGGAGTCAAACAATATATCTCTGCCTATGTCCAATTAATACCTGGCTATTCTCATCCTCTTCGATCAATATTTTGATATTTTTCCACTCTTTCCAGTGCCATTTAGTGCAACAATCTAGTAAACCAGAAAATCACATTAAAATACATATTAATGATAGAGGCAGTCATCCTCTGTCTTAGGATGGACTGTAATCCCATCCAGCATGTTCCCTCTGAGCAGTTATGAGAGGATGGTTATCAAAGGTGTGAGGATATAACAGTCTAGATATGGAAGTATAGAAGCAATCTCAGTGTTTGTACCCCATGTATTGCATTTCACATATTCAATCAGTGATGGCAATGTCCCCCACCTCTGGAGCAGGATAGCTGTGAAGCAGCTGTCCATTCTGGTGACGGGGAGGGCGTGAAAAAAGCAGAGATGACCTGAGATGGAGATCTACCGAGACGTCATGCTCCTCACCCTTGGAGAGATCAGGAACCCCCCCCCCCCCAATATGGCAGACCAGCATCATACAGGCCTAGACTGCAGAAGGGAAGGGGTTATGCCTTAAAGGGCAACCAACAGCTAACACTACACCACCAAACACCAGTGGGAAATGGGAGCCTAGACTTCTGCAAGCTGTAAGCGAAGGCCCAAACCACTGCCTACTGTGTTTTGGTCTTTGTTTTTCCTGGAGGCACCATTTTCTATCACATGACATTACTGGTGAGTGCATTTGACTGCTGTTTGATTTAGGCATCTGGGGTACGGCGAGTACATAGTCAGTTTTCTGTGCGCTTGGATACGTGCAGCTGCACGAGCTTGAAATAGCGTGTGGAAAAGCGAAGCGTGAGAGCCTGAAGTCCCTTCTCCTTCTACGGAGCATGCTCAGATATTTACCGGCAGGATTCGGCATGAGGGATCCGTGCAAGAAATCATACCGACGGAGCATTATTGATTAATGTGCACTGGGGGGCTCACATCTCGTAACACCCGGGGGTTTAGTCAGAATCGGTTATTATCAAGATGAAAAGACGGCCCTGAACACTCGAGCTAGACCGATTGTAGAAACGTCGCAGAGATGCGATATGAATGCGCTACACATCTCAAACATGCAAACGGCACAATAAATCTGTTTATTACACAGGCAAAATATACCCTTGCCTATAAACATCAGCATGATGAATAAATTATGTTCTGAATACTATAACAAGGAGACAGTTTGTGTTTGTGTTCAGTTTGTGTAAATATCTGTAATAACTAGTAGTAATAATAATTAGTGTAATAATAATTCGTAGCAATTAGTACTTATATCCAGAGCTGAATTTTTTGACACATTATTCTTTGTTGATTTTGATAAATATTATATATTAAATTTATGCACAAAAGCTCTGACTCCACATTGAGAGACCTTCCGTAACACACAGAGAGAAACCTGGGAACTGCAGCCCGGATTCTCCTCTGAATAACAGTTTCTTACCCTATCCATGCTCTTTAACCCCTGACAGACCCGCCCCTTTGTCTTCTTTGATCTAGCCTGTTGTGTTGCAGTGGCACTAGGGTTACCATGATGATAAGGTTACATTAGTCCAGTACAGTACAGCAGGAAAATAACCACTAAATTTTGTAATCACAGTTTATAATCTGGGATTTCTGACCTATACTAAAATAATCTCAAAGAGAATGACCTAATGTTACATTCTGTCATAATATATAGACTTTCTTATAAGCGATTAAAAAATCTTACCGTTTCTTCATTAAAAGCAAATGAACAAACATAAGTAATTTAATTCTTTCTTACTCTTTGCTTCTTTCTCAGGCCTCATTATATATTGCAACATGTCATTACACTTTGTACAAAAAGCCTTACTGAGACCTAAGAATTCAACCTATAGACCTGCCTTCTGAGTGTATTTGTCAAGCTATCAACTCTTCAGCCCAATTAATCTTCTGTTAAGACTCATCGTGAAATACTAATGATGCAGGAACAGACTCGTAGGTGAAGATCATGCCACTGGAAACAGACACTCAGCGCACTTTACCCTATTAAACAAAACAAGGCCAGCAGCCTTATATAAACCCTGCTCAACTGTGTTGACTAGCATACTAATGCCACGGAATCAATTACTTTAGACCAGTGTTTCCTAATCCGGTGCTTTGCAAAAAATGTGGACTGCCTGGCGGGGGGGAGCAAAAATGTGGACTGCCTGGCGGGGGCTCAGAGGGAGCAAAAATATGGACTGACTGTGGGTCTTCAAGGACTGGATTGGGAAGCACTGTTTTAGATTACGTAAGAGGAAATTCCGTCATACGGAATGTTTCTTGGGTCATGTGTGCCTCAGCAGGTCAGCATGCTGTGCTTGTGATCAGAAGGTTGCTAGTTCAAATCTCAGAGTCGGCGAAGTGTTGTTTCCATTGGGTCCTTAACCCCTAATTATTTCAGTTGCCTTCCCCATCGTATCTCACTTTGGAAAAAAGTATCTGCTTAATGAATAAACAGTAAATGATAACTACCTACCTAATTACCATCATCATATTTGCATAAAACTAAAACGTATATATATATATATATATTTCCGCAGTTCTAGCATTTAATTCGGAATTTAACGAGAAAAGCAGATCTCATCGCTGCTTGAAGTTTATGGTCATCTTAAAAATGATGTAGCTGTGATAAGGTGTGGCACCGTGGCTAGCTGGGTATAGTGCACGTGCCTCACACCAGGGGGCCGGCTCAAATCCCGCCTCTGCTCTGTGTGTGCAGTTTGCACGCCTTCCCATGGGTTTGCTCTGGCGCCGTTTCCTCCTGCAGTCAGGCTAACTGGTGTCTCTAAATTGCCCATAGTATGTATAAGTGTGTCTGTGATGGATTAGCCTCCTGTTCAGGGTGTCCCCCTCCGTGTGCCCCTGCGCTCTCCAGGTACTCGATCCGGAACAGGATGAGGCATTTTGAAGATAGATGGAGGGATATTGTTAATATATTACGGCAGATCGCTAAGACAATAAAGCTATGTTTTATACCGCTGCAAATAACACTGTCCAATATTTAAGGAAAAATTGGAGCTCCAAATCTAAATGGCTCCTTCCCTGACTGTTATTTTTAAATATATTTGCATTAAGCCATTTTCACATAACCCACTGATCTGTTTTTTAAATCTCTTCACTCCAACAAAAATTCTAGGACAAACTATTCGGACAACAACAATGCAAAATGTTTATAAAGAGGTAAAATAGATGGCAGAGTGTTTGTTCCTGACAAAACACTTGGAGGACTCTGCGTCGGACAATTAAACAATTAAACTGAGGCACAATGAAATGTGCAAGAACCAGTCATTTTGACTTTGACTGCCACACCATAAATTGCAGAATTTGTTATTTATAAGTGGACAAATGTAATCAACTACATAAAACACTATAAAATGTTTATCTTTACAGAAAAACATACTAGAGATAGGCAGTTTCAGAGCTTACATAACCTTAATTCACTGGCATGCTGTATGGTTTTTATTTACTTTCCATTCAAATGACTTGCAAACCTACTTATCCAAATAATCTGGTACAGTATATCACATTAATCTGTTTTTACAATATAAGTATTATTTAGCATTGCCCCTGATGCTTTCTGTGGCCTGCATGTTCTCCCTGTGCTGCAGGGGTTATAGACTCTGGACTCTAACTCACCCATATTATGATATAGAGTATACATTGCGACCCTGTACTGGAAAGGTGGCAATGGATGGATGGATGATTTAGTGTACTGATATGCAGTATATTTTTTATCTGTTGTAGGATTATCATTACTACTATCTAATTGGCCCTGTTACTTCCCACAACAGCATAGGTACAGTGCCCTCCGCAATTATTGGCACCCCTTGTAAAAATGTAAACTGAACATCTTTGAGTTGATTGGAGTGAATAGGAACCTTCAAGCTGTAATCCATGACTAACTGGTTAACAGGGATACGAACATGAGGTTCCCTTGGTCTAAATTCCCTTAGTCATCCATCAACATGGGAAAGATCAGAGGACATACAAACCAAGTGAGGGAGAAGTGTGTTGACCT
>JAODKE010000101.1:21224250-21247559 GCA_026779605.1 Mormyrus hasselquistii | reverse complement strand
CACTTAAATATAGAGGTATATTGTAATTACATACTGTCTATTGCTAGCAGCTTGTGAGTGTGATTGATGGGAAAGGATCTACGGAGTTCGATCAGAGCTCGAACTTTTTAGGATTCGAACCCGAGTACTTAACGGATTAATTTCGAATTCTGAGGTACCACTGTATATAGTTCTGAGAACGTTATCAAAACTCTGGGGTAGTGTGGATGAAAGGCAAAAACAGAGACTAATACCTACATTTTTAGACAAAAACATGTGGATGTACCCTATGCCGGTCGAAAAAAGAGACAACTTCTCCCGCATTAGTTAAATTACATTTTAAATGTTTCACCTGCCTATATAAATAGCATAATATCATGCAGAGATTTAGTGGTTGTTTTCGTTAGTGGTTTGAATGGAGTTTATTGTGACGGCTCATTAAATTGATGGTGCTGTGAAGTTACACTTGTATTATATCATGGCACTTTTCACCTTTGCATAAGTGGTTTGTTGATACCCTATAAGCAGGCAAAATGATAGATTGTGTGTGCATCCGAAATGTGCGTTATCACATTAGGTAAGCAGGATGCCTTATTTTTTTTTTTATATCAAATTTCGCCTATGTGGGAAACTATCAGGACATATCACCTTGTGGGGCTGTGAAGATAAGTGCCATGCAGGGGGGTTCAAAATAACTAAAGCCAGATACAATTTTTAAAATAACATTTTTAACCAGCTTTAGTTTAAGAAAGCTTGTCAAAGTGCGTCAAGTTAATGTCGCAAAGCTTTAGAGCTTTGTTCCGTAACAGTGACCATAAAATTGACTTCAGGATAAGATCAAGTGTTTTTGTATGACGACTTCAAGGAAAATAAAGCCATTATCCTTGTGAGTAGCTGTGCAGGAGCGCCATAAACACGGGCCGGTGACCGCCCCCCCTGAGGATGTGGCGGTGTGGACGCGTGGTGTCGCCGGCGGCTATAGCGACTCACCGGCCACCACCCCGGCCATGTAGAGCAGGCTGATGCGCAGGATGCCGTGGACCATCTCCAGTGGGACGCCGATCATCAGCTGCAGCAGCGCGTTGAAGCCCAGCTGTTCCAGGCTGGCCGGTGGGGCAGAACACAGCCACGGTCAGTAGCACGCCAGTGTGAAGAGGCCCACTGTGGATGTACACGCTGCGGCCCCACACAGGCTGGATTTACAGAAGCCCACTGCGCTACAAACAACAATAGTTTATCTCTGTTCTAAAAACATAGTATCCAGGGTCTCAGTATAAACACAAACAGATTTCCCATGTCTCAGCTAATAAGCAGTGAGAGCGAGCGCTAAATCAGATCAAGCAGCAATTAATTCAGTGAAGTGTTTAAGTGCTCAGGTAGAAACCAGAGCATTCCTTTAGGCTTCTCTGCAAACATTCCTCATTCCTTTAATAAGGTACATTTTTTAAAAACTTTACTCAGTGTCTCCTGCAGCTGAACACGGACAATAAATCCAATAACTGAGTAAAAGAGGCTCCGCTTAGCTGCGGGGCCTGACCTTTCCCCCGGGATGCTTCGCGCCCCGTGGTGGCACCTTGCCAATTTCCTGGATCTAATTCTGGTGACCGCGGGCTTTTGAGGTTGCCCGGCCGTTCCGATCTGGCGCCTTACCCTACGTGCATGAACATGTAGCTGAAGAAGCGCCACACTTGGGCCCGGTGCCCGGGGTGATATACCAGGGGGCTCTTCATGAAATCGGGCTGGTAGGTCTGCAGCACCCACTTGTTCAGCATGATGCCATAACAGAGGAACACGATGATCTGCGTCGGGCAGGAGAAATGCCGCGATTCAGGGATAAACATTAAAAAAAACAGGACACCACACAAACACGATCATCTATAACAGCCAGCTGCTGTAATTGTACTCTTATTATAGCTAACACGGTTCAATAAATTTAGAATATCAAGTCACTTAATTACAGAGTTGCTGCTGTGTAATTACTATGGGGCAATAAACATGACATAGCTTTATGATTGTGGGTTTCAAAACATTACTTTTTCATTATTATTCATATTTTCATAGGCTCAAGAAAAGATGAATGAGGGTTCGAAAGCTAAATAAATGATGAAAGTGTAAAAACAGGATAAAACAGGCACAATTGCTGTTATTTGCTTTGATCAGCATTTTATCAGTCACCTTAATCAACTTCACATCTGAATCCTGACCACAGCAGCACTTGGAACTTCCCTGGTAGCTCAATACAACAGATTTTTTTCCCCCAAAAAGTCAATTTCAGAAATTGAAAGACTTTCAAAAATGGTTTCTTTTGCAGGAGGAGATACAGATTTTGAGCGACTATTAATTTATTTACCACTGTAGGGAACCTTTTTTAAGAAGCGTTGAAGTGCTTGCAGAAATATAAAATGGAGATTTCGCCTTGGCTGCTTAGGGACAGGCTCGGAATTGGAGATATCAAGGGATTTTATGCTTCTGAACAACCAGGATCTCACAGCAATGCCCACTTCTCCGTGGTGTCAATAGATGGAATGGATTTACCGCAATGTCTGCGAGGTTCTGCTGGTACCACAAATGAATAACTGGATCAGTGAGGTTGGATCCAGTAGAGAGCAGAGCATGAGGTCACAGGGTAGCCCTTAACACCCAATCGACTTGGTACCCTGTACTGCCAATACAGACCTCCTCCCAGATTTATTGCTGTTTCGCGGTGTGGGAGCTTGGGGAGGGTATTGAAAAACTTAATTAGAATCCTCTGGTTAAAAATACCCGAGTTAAACGTACATTACTGCTTCCGTGTTTGTGTGGCACGTAGTAGTTCTTTGACAAGTGGGTGGCGCCCAAAAAGTTGCCAGTTTCAGAGTTTCAAAGCCTTACACCTTAAAATCCAGCAGTAAAAAACATTAAATGGATCCAAGAGAGACCTCCCTCCAGAGACCTCCCTGCAAGTCCTCCCGCTGCGAAGTCAGAGAGCGCCGTTAAATATGAAATGCAGAGTGCAAATGCACGGGCCTCTCACCTGCACCACTGTGACGATGGCCATGAAGACGGGCGGCGGGCAGAGGCGGCTCTGGTGGAAGTACCAGCGTCGGTCAGTCTCGCAGGGCAGGATCTCGTAGGCCACATAGCGCACGAAGCGCTTGTAGATGCCCAGGCCCGTCTCGTCCAGCAGGATCTCGCGCTGCAGCGTGCGGCGGCCATTGGCGATGGCCCTCCGAAAGCTGCTAGAACGTTTACTGCTCATCTGGGGGGGGGGGGTAGAGAGAGAAAGGGGTAGAGCATTGACAGCAGCCGAGAGAAGCGTTCACAAGGGAGAAGGATAACAGAACATGGGATTTTAAGAGTTTAGCGCTGATCTATGTTTAATGCTAGGAAGCGTGCCCCGTTATCCCCGATTGGATGTGAAGATGCCCGTTTGCCGCTGTGAGACAAATGCCTTTAATTCACACCGGGACTCTCAGGATAAAGTTTCAGACGGCAAATTCGAAGCAGCACGGACAAGCTACCAGAAATAAAGGGGAGCATAACGGACAAAAGAAACGGCTGTCAGCTAGGGGAACGTTTCGCACGCCGCGTCCCGCTGAGGTCTTGTGGGTTCAGCGTGAATTTCTTTCTCCGCCACTCTGCTTCCCAAACGAATAAGAACGCTACCTTGACAGATCGGTGACTAAAAGGCAGGGACTGTTTCACAGGCTTCACAGGCGTAGACGATTCCCCTTTCCAGCAAAAGCTTAAAATATTTTGTAGTGATTTCCGCTCTCAAGAGCAAATCATTGTCTGGGAATTATTTTACGGAAGGCAGTACAGTCACAAGAGCATACCGAGAGTAAAATAAAATCTGACTTTGGGTGATCTTTGACAACCAATGAAAATCCCAGATTTGACAAAGAGATGCCATATTTGTTTTATACAGCACTGGAAACACAGCCTGCATCTCATATTAATACTTAAGACTTTTCCCAAAGGAGATAAAACACCGTACCCCACGTACCTCCCTTGCATCATTCAAAACTTATCTAAAAACACAATTTTATTTTTTTTGATGTTTAACCTCTACATCTTTCCTATCAGCCTAGCAACCTTTTTTGGAAAGACAGCATGACTCAAGATAATTATTCAATTGAACTACAATTGAATTACAAGATGAAAAAAGCCATAATTCCACCCAGTCCAAAGTCCAAAAGTCCAAAGTCATGCAGATATTGGACAGATTGATCGGCTCAGAGGCACCATAAAGCTGGAGAGAGTGAGGATGTTTCCAAGCAGTCAATATGGAACATGAACTGTGTGATCTGGACTGAGGGGCCTAATACAATGTGCTTTCATGGGGTCCAAAATCTTTAGTGGCACCCCTGGATCAGCCAATGAAAATGACCTTATTTTATCCCTGGATCAGCCAATGAAAATGAGCCAAAGAGTACCGACCACTTCCGGAGAATGAATTCCATAATTATAGGGAACTGAAACAGAACACACCCTCCTCCACATATCTCTCATTTTCTTGTGTTATATTCAGTAATTTAAAATTTAATTTTAGGATTTAAAAGGCCTGTTTTAAAATTAAAATGAATGCAGTGAAATGGTTTTGATTTGAAAAAAACAAGTGACACACAACAAAACAGAGATATCTTCATTTCTTAAGTATACATGTCAGTACCTCATAGAAATACATTTGGCAGTAACTACAGCTGCCAGTCGTTTGGGGCAGTGTTTACACGACTTGCACACCTGCACTTTGGGTTCTTCGCCCATGCTTCTTTGCAGAACTGTTTGAGCTGGGAGAGGCAGGGTCATTTTCACTGATGAACAGCAACATTCCAGTCATTCCAAAGAGTTTCAATTGAATTTAGGTCAGGACTATGACTTGGCCACTGTAGAAAATCCGCATTCTTTTTGCATGCCATTCCACAGCAACTCTAGGTCTTGTGCTTTGGGTCATTGATCTTTTTGAGAAACGGTTTTCTTCTTGACACACTTTCATATGCATCATATGTGTTCAGCATCATTGATATTATCGGATGATGCACATCGTGTTCTGTTAGCCATTAAACTCTGTACAGTCATGTGAAAAATTTAGAAATATTTATTTCTTTGTTAAGAAATATCAAAATATCAATAATAAATCTTCTTTCAAACTATATCTATAGGTAAAAGTGATGTATTTGAATCACAAATGCAAAAGCAAGAAACAAATTCACTTATCCAAACAAAAGAAATTAACTTAGATGCCAGTTCCTACTGAGGAAAACGCTAGGACACCCTGTACCCTAATAGCTAATATGTCCCCCTGGCTGAAATAGCCTCAATGAGACGTTTCCTATAACCACCTATCAATCTCTGACATCGTCTGGCACAAAGTTTTACCTACTCTTCAGTGCAGAATTCCTTAAGCTCTGTGATGTTTGAAGGGTGTCCTGTGTGAACAGCCTATTTCAAATCACTCCACAGCGTCTCAACAGGATTCAGATACCGACTTTGATTTGGCCATTCCAGAACTCTGCATTTTTCTCTTCTAAGCCATTCCTTGGTAGATTAGCGCTGGAATGTATTGGGTCATTGTCATGTTGCATGATCCACCCCCACTTCAGCTTCAACTTCTGGACAGATGGTCCTACATCGTCATCAAGTACCCTCTGATATGATGAAGAATTCATAGTGGATTCTATGATGGTGAGCCGGCCAGGTTCTGCTGCAGCAAAGCAGCCCCAAACCATGTCATTTCGACCCCCATGCTTCACAGTTGGTATGATGTTCTTTTGCACAAAAGCGGTCTTTGGTTCACGCCAGACATGTCCTCTGTTACTGCACCCAAATAATTCAATTTTAGATTAATCTGGCCAAAGCATGTTGTTCCAAAAGTCTGGTCTTTGTCTAGATGGTTTCTGGCAAACTTCAACTTACCCTGATGTTTCTTGATGGCAAGGGTTACCTGCTTGCACAGCTCCCACATAAATCTTTGCAGTTTCTTTTTGATGGTAGATGCATGTACAATGACATAAACTGCAGCTGGAGCTTCCTGTTTGACCAGTGATGAGATTTGAGGATTTTTCAGCATCTTGCGGTCTGCTCTGCGGTCTGGGCTGAACTTGCTTGGACAGCCTGCCCTGTCCATGCTGGCTGCTGTTTTACATGTTCTCCACTTGTAAGTTATTTTCCGGACAGTGGAATGGCTGATTCCAAACTCTATGGAGATCTTTTTATATCCTTCCCAGTCTCATATCCATCGACAAGCTTCTTTCTGAAAGCCTCAGAGAGCTCTTTGGATCTCACCATGGTGAAGCCACTCACTTCAACAATCAATAGCAAACTAAAGTAAATGTCTGTAGTTTAAATATGACAGGCTCCACCAAAAAACTCTGTAACGATCTTCTAACCAGTTTCACGAATATGGTGCACCTAAATCAAATTCTAGACATTTTAAATAGTGATGAATGTGAGTGTGTCCTAACTTTTTCCTCAGTGGAAATGAGCATCTTACTTAATTTCTTTTCTTAAATAAGTGAATTTGTTTCTTGCATTTCCATAGATGCAATTACCTCGCCTTTATCTACAGATATAACTTGAAAGAAGATTTAATTTTGATATGTCTTAACAAAGAACTAAATTTAAATTTTTTCACATGACTGTAGGTCTTGCCATTGGATTCCTGGTGGCCTCTCTGACCAACTGTCTTTGTTCCTGGTCACTTAGCATTGATGGACACCCTGCTTTTGGCACACTTCCTAATTAAGTTAACAACACTTTGAGGTATGTTCAAAGATTTTGTAATTTTTTTATACCCCTCACCTGATGCATACCTTTCAGCAAATTCATCTCACCCTTATTTTGTGTGGTCTTTGGGATCCATGCTGCTTTCTTCATGTGTGGGACTGAAGCACCACAGTGATCTGCTGCTTTTGTCTAACTGATCAGGCTATTACTGTAAGTTAATATGTAATATCGATGATAGTTTAAGTGATATTTATTAACACAGACATTTCAGAAACACAAAAAATTTAAATTTTGAAATAGTTAATAATTAAGTATGGAATGGAAGAAAAAAATTGCTAAAAGGAGTACATTAATTTTCTGTCTATTATAATTAATCGTCCACAATCTCACAAGCACATTGATGCTGATTCAATCAAGTAATACCGTAGTCAATAGATATCCATGCAGATTCTAGGGTTATGTCTGTCATCAAAAAGGATTCAAGTAATTCTCATTTGGTTGTGACACCACTGTACTTATACTGTCCTCTTCTTGTTCACCTTCTAAAATGACAAACAGCACTACTCCACATTGATTTCTAACGGCAGCGGACCTGTCAGTTACAGCACAAACCGCAGCAATAGCAGCTAGTTTCTAGAAGCATCACGCAGAATAAATGTAAAAGTAAACACGCACACGTACACAGAGCTGCTAGCTGCGCAGTATAAGAGACGTTTCACACAGGAAATTATAGCATGAAATCCTCTGGCGAGCTGAAAGACTCCTGGACGGTTTAAATTGGCTTTGGAGACAGAAACATTCGGTGTTTCCTGTAATGCATTCAGTTCATCAGAGAAAGGAGACGGAAAAGAGCGAGCACATTAACAATGATGACAGTGTAATTACTGCAGCACAGTCCGTTTGAGTCTGTGACGGGGCTACATACACCCTCGCCTGCTGAATTACTGAGGGACTGAACCTGAGCTGCCTTAATAAATTAGGCTGCATTTGCCATTGCCTGGCGTGGAATGGCGTCTACCCAACATGCAATGTGACACTGCCTAAACAAATAACGATTTCAGAAATACTCGACTTTGCCGTTTGCTCGTGACGAGCGGCATTTTGTAACTCAGAAATGGCAATTAAATGTGGTGTAGGGAGAGTGGGTAAAAAAATCGGGGGATGTCGAGGTATCGGTAGTTTTGCACCCACTGTTAAACAAAGTAAACTGTAGGTGTTTTACGATTTTCTTTTTGGATATGAGATAGTTGGTGTGAGGCGTCACGAGGGGAGGGGAGGGAGAAGAGAGAGGCAGTTTTGCTCGTGTTTAATTCAGCAGGCGGTAAACACGCCGTCAAGCGCCGTTCCCAGAGTTGCTACTTTGATCAGCACCATGTCTGCTAAACACCTGCCGACTCCGTGGTGCAGCCCCCCCAGGCGGACCCGCACACTCCGCCGTTATGTTTACTCATCACCCCCCCTAACAGCCGATGCCCCACTATCAGGGCGCCTCGTACCCGACAACGGGAAACGTCCGTCCGCGTGCAGTGGGGAGGCGTGGGGATCTTTGGGTGACCATGCCAAAACTGCGACCCTTGTGTTTGGGAGAGGGATGCTGCTGGTGGCTGTATGTGGGACGGACGCCGGCGGGGTGACGTTTGAGCCACCAGACTAAAAGTCGCTTTCAGACATGCAGAGGCGCAGGTTCCGGGTCCCTGCTTTTTGTGCTCCCCCGGGGTACCACACCTGCATTGGGTTCAGTCTTTGCTTGCTGGTGACATGATGAAATGTGGGATTGGGGATTCGGTGCTGACCAGCGTCAAAAGTAGCACTCATCAGAACCGCCATAAATAGGCTTTGGCAGTTTATACAGTGTGTAACCCTAAAATCATTTCATTAGATGATGCTGCCTACAGTAACACTCCAGTAAAACAACCTCGAGCAAAGAAAAGCTGTTAAAAAAATTCAACCTGATATAAAAAGTAATGACAATGCTGTAGCACCAGAAATAATTATGATACTAGGTGATTAAATCATTTTAATGCTATAATTCAAGTAAGCTGCAGTTTAGAGAAAATTCACACAAGCAAGGGGGCAATGTGGGAAAATAGTGAAGATGCTGGCCGTCTCTCGTCTGCATGATTCACCTCTGCAAGCAGCGTTTCTCGAGTCCTGCATGTTAAGCTGGATTTATGTAAATTAGAGTGTGTGTGTGTGTGTGTGTGTGTGTATGTGGGGGGGGGGGGGGTAGTGAATGGGGGCTGCACACTTTAAAGAAACAGCGTCTGCAGGGAGGGGAAAGCCCAAGGGTCCATTCAGGGTAACAACACCAGTTTTACACACGGGCACCAAATTTAGCAAGTGCACAGCAATAACTGGGGCTCTTCCCTCAGTCCTGCCTGCGCCGTCATTGTTTTTAGCTGTCATACATAGCTACAGCTATCAAAGAGCCCTGGTTTGTTGTTTTCCCATCCTTTTTTTATTTTACACAGGAGCATATGGATACTGCTGCGTGGAGACGGGATGGCACAGTCGGCCCCCGACGGGAGCTGGAGCTGGAATCGCGTCTCGTTACTATAAATACAGGGAGGTTTGGCGGCGCTCCGTGCAAAATGTTCCCGGATAATCCCTTTGTTCCCTTCGACCACGGGTGAGTCCGCAGTGCTGTCTCACGGGTCGGCCGGGGCGGAGGGGCAGTGGTTTTCACCGGAGAGAGCTCCAGAGTGCCCTCGCCCTGAGATGGCGTGTCATGTGACTGGGAATGAGGGAGGGGATTAGCACTCTGTCAAGGCGTAAGCTCAGCGCCACCCCTCACCATCTGAGTGTGGATCCATGTGAGAAACACACATACACCGTTAATCGCACTTACAGGGAGGCTGTATCTCATCCAGCACCACCAGTGCCCCCCCACCACGCAAACAAAGCCACAAACCAGCATGTGTGAAGAGCGATCATCAGCTTCTTAAAAGTGAAACTAAAATATCACGGGTAGCAGTATCGGACTGTTTCTGTTTGCCGTCTGCTCGCACGACCTTTAAGGAAAAGCTCTCAACATGTGCATCCATGTGCGCACACACGTACACACGCACACACACACACGCAGAAACACACACACGTTTGTATTAATTTCTCCATTCATTTCTATGTCTATAACCCTAATCCCAGCAATGACAACCTTAACCCTACCCAGCTCCAAACAAAATGCACGTTTTTTAAATTTTTTTGGTATTTCATTGCAGTCACAGTCTTTCATAAAATTGACTTTCTGCATCTGGGGCCCGAAAAAATGGTCCCTCTAATATCAAAATAACAGGTCTTAATAACATTGTGGGGACATGTACATAACTGACATACACACACGCACACACACAGACACAAAATAGGAAACACATTTGATTTTAGCTGTGGGGCCTTAACTCTGAGCTTCCACACCCCTCGGACTGGGTCTTGTGTCAGAGACGTGTGTAGCAGCAGAGTAATTCAGATGTCAGGTTTCGAAAACACAAGGATGCCAAAAATTTTGCAAATACAAGTTGGTGATCACAAGGCACGTGAGCAGAGAACAGACAAGGTCCTGGGGGACGCCTGCGAGGAGGAAGGTTAACGAGGTGACGTCGCAGTAGCTGTGGCACCCAGCGTTTCCGGGAAAGTGATAATGACATCATTAACCCCGGGCTGCTGAGTCTGACAGGAGAGAGAGTTGGAGCACCGGCCGAAGGTCGAGTCCCATGCGCGTCTGTGTGTCCCAGGGTCCTGCGACATGCACATGGCAGCGCCCATCTGCTCAAGACTCGTCGGGGCCGGCTGGGAGAGTCCGTTACCTTTCTGCGTTCTGGTGCACACACTAACACCTCATGTAATGCCATGTTTACACGCTCAGGAAGTCATTAGTGTGTTCGGTTGTGAACACACTACTGCATACTTAGTTATATCAGATTTTGCGTTGCATTTATTTATTCAGAGGATGCCAAAGTGAAGAGAAGCTTGGGATCAGAGAGTAATGCTGCGTTTCATTTGAACTCATAGTCAGAAATTTCAACTGAAACGGAAGAAGTCGGAAGAATCTACACAACCCCGACCTTAGAATTCCAGAAGGCTCAACAGAAGTTATAGCTATAGTTTTATACTGTTTATGAGCAGTTCCATTTCATCTGTGGCTCATTAATTCCGTCGTACACACAGTACTGTCCAACCGCTATCTGTGGACGTCTTGCTGCTTGTTGTTTTTATGCGCAAAATACTGTATAATGTGTTGTGATTGTTATATGTTTAGTGCAAAAAATGGCAAAAAATTAACCAGGCTAGAACTGGGGTCGAGTTATCTGGCTGAGCAAGAAGTCTTGCTTTTTGAAACAGGTCGCTGGTACCGCTAAATGGATTTTTGACTTGCTGTACTGGAACGCGGTTAAGTCGTGTATGATGTCATTTCCAGTTTTGACTTCCAACCTCCGAGGTAAATGGAACGCAACAGAAGGTCCACCAGCATCGAACAGCCTTGGATCTATTGAGGTTACATGCCTCGCTCGAGAGCCCGACGGGCAGATGATTAATCTGCCCGTCACAGGTTTCGAACCCACAACCTTCTGGACACTGACAGAAGGCCCTGACCCAATAAGCTGTATAGCACCCCCTACAGGCTAGATTTTTCACGCTTGACGTGTCACACTGGCACAGTAAGGTACACCTCCAATCTTGGAACAATGGAGATTTTAGTTCATTCTCATTACTCATTCTGATGTTCTGATTCTGGCAGTGCCTCTCGTAGAGGCAGGGCACAGCAGCAAGCCTATCCAATGCACGAATCCAGGCATCATTCTGGTGGAGTTACCCTGGCATGTCTCCTAATGGCCTACACCTTAACCGTGAGCCGTCAGCATTGTGCCCTTTCCTTCTTGGGTCCGACTGGGAAAGTGGTGAGCAAAAAACACATGCTGGCCAATGAAGTAGAAAGCTCTGTGTGGGATCACTATTGCTCTCTAGGAGAAGCTTCTTCCGGTCGCGCTCAAACAGGATGTTTTCCTTATGTAAACTTTACGCCGTTGAGGAACGTGTAAAAGTTACCCATAATTCCGCAGCACAGACTTTCATTGTGGCACCAGTCTTGGTCCTATTGAGGGAGGTTTACAGTGACAGGGGTTCAGCTTAAAGACACGATCAGAGTGGTTTCAGTTCACTCGCTGCTGTCAGCTCAGGCTTACACACCCTCCTGGTGACCTTTTCACTCGAACAAAAGTCATCCTGGTTGTCACCAAAGGTAAACCGTTTCAGGTTTTAGAAACATTTTTAATAACTTTAACGATGCTCACGGGCCACGTCGGGGTGTATGCCATTCTTGAATTCTTGAACCTAATGGACCGTGGGATGGATTGAGGTATAATTTGGTAAATTTTGCACAGCTGTAATGCGACGCCTCATTAAGGATGCATCATCTGCTCCAGCAGTCACAGACTTATAGCAATCACGCACATTTAAAGCCACTAATTATATTTGCTGTCTGCCAGTATTTTTCTTCGGAGGTATATCCCAGGGTCTCGGCTTACGTCCCGAGACACAGCGGCCCGCTCAGTCGTAGCCGGGACGCCATCACGGGTCGCTCGGCCCATACAAAGGTGCCGTTTGTGTGACTGTGTCTCCCGTTATGGAGATTCCCCTCCTGACAGTTCAGAACACATTTGTTAGTCATGCCGGAGCTGAGCCCAGTCGCTGGGGTTAGCTGGGATCCGGTAGCGGTGGAGGAAATAGTCCCATGATGGGGGGCGCCATAGCTTTGCAGGTGACTTCCTTGCATGTCTTGCTCCAGCTTCACGGTCCCTGGTATCAGTGCTGAACCAGACCCCTAAAGCAGGCAGGCACTTTGAGAAGGAGACTCAGGGGGAGATTACCGTCTGCATGCGGCAGTAGCCTAAGGGCTGGTTCATACGTACTGAGGACGCGGATATGCCACAGAGTGCACCGTAGTGCCGTGCCGTCCGCGTTCTGAATATTTATCAGGGACCCACGTACTTTGACACCTGGCCTTGGGAGACGCTATAGAGCAAAACTGTTCTTAAATCACATTTATGAAGTGTGGTATGGATGGTATATTAAAAAAATGTTGCTAAAATTAATTGCATGTATATGCTGTATGCAAGTTATTATTGTAAACTGAAATAAAATGCGAAAAGTACAAAAACTATAAATTGCTATAATTGCTTCTGAAACTAACTGAAATAAAAACAAACTTTGGATACTTTTCATTACTATTTAGCTAAAGTAATGATTTGTTTATCTTTGGGCCTCTTTCATGTCATGTACTTGAATCACAGAAATACCAAAAAAACTCTCCATATATCCCTAAAAATAGAATTATTTAAAAAATAACTTAAACTGAAATTAAATATGTTAAAACTAGATAAATATACATTGTTAAAATAGAATAAAACTAAGCCACACTTAAAACTAAACTGGATTTCAAATGAAAATTGAAAAAAACCTATAAAAAAAATAAATCACACCGACAAAAGGCCATAGGCAGGTATAACGAGTTGCAGTTACATACGTATGTTGTTTTACTTTGCAGCCATCTGAGTCTTTAGGATCCTGTAGTGAGGAATCATATAAGTGCCGGTACTTACAAACTTCCTCACCAACTTTACTCTGAACCCACTAGATGTATTTGTTTTCATTGTGGTCAGAGAGAGTGAAAAAGGTGATTATATACATTCTTTGGTCTGATCTCCTTTCTGAGTCCCCTGGCCAATGAACGATCACGGTGTGGTTGCGTCATTGGACACACTGTCTACATTGTTTCGATCTTCGAACGGTTTGCGCCGTTGCGCATGGCAGCCCAACGCAGTCTGCATGCCTGACCTCAATGTTGAAAACCACACAACCACATCCATGGATGAGTCCACAGTGAGTATGAACCAGCCTTCAGGATGTGCCCGGCCACATTCTGCTGAAGCTGGGTTGGAGAAGCAGCACCATGTGGCCCGCTGGGTTGGGGATTCACACGCCCCGTAAGTGTCTGGAGTCTATACCTCTGCACTGCTCTCGGTGGGGGTTAACGGTGACATCAGCACGCCGTGCTTCCATCTGGACAAGGATTCAAAGCACGCTTCTGGGCCAGCGCCAAGCGGAGGCTGTTATTCCCGAGAGATGTCTGTGGTGCACACACACATGCACGAGTCAGCACCCTCCGCCCGCCGTGAGCTCGCTTTAAATTAGCCCAGTGTGCATTTACCCCAATGCCAGCAGACATTCCCTCTGATATAACAGCAGTGGTTTATAGCTGTACTCAGAAGGCTTGGCTTCTCTCATCAGTCAGGTATCACCCACAGGGTTCCCCAGCAAGGAAAGATGAGATTGTGGGAAAGCACATTGGTTAAGCACCAACATAACGCCGATTTGCAGCCATATCCGTCTCCCCCAGAAGGGGGCGCACATAGCACTAGGCAGGACATCTCATCTGTCCATCCATCCGCAGTAACCACTCACATGGTCAGGGTCACAGCAACCTGGAGCCTGTCCCAGAATGCAAAGGGTTGCCGGTGCGTCACCGGACGCTCGCAACATACTTGTATTCTGAGGGCAGCCCACCAATTTGCCCAGAAAAAAAAACATGGTAAGTAGAAAAATTGAAGACCCCGAATTCAAATTCTAGACCACGGAATGAGCAACAGCAGCACAACTGAGCCACAAAATGATCCTAGATATATAAAAAGCTGTCTTAATAACAACATGGGCAAGACCGAGAAATGCAAAAAGCAATCACTGTCTGCCAGCTATGGAGCGAAAATTATGCCACGGTCGGTAGAGCGTAAGTGTGCCTTTTTTTTTTTTAACACTGAAATGCTGTGTGAGTCTGGAGTCACACACAACTCCTCCAGAATACTTCAACAGCACACGCATATTTAACAAATTCAATAGCGCCACACATACTGATTTGTCCGACTCCTGAAAAACACAATAACGGAGCAGAGAATGTTTACATCAAGCGACATGAGTGATCAGTTGGGCCAATCTCAAGCCGGGGGCTACTTTATGCTGATTATTACCCCTGAATCCATTTTCCATTACCACCTCCCCAATACAGGCTCATGGTGAGCCTGGAGTCTATCCCAGGCAGCACGGTGCATGAGCCAGGAAATAATGCCAGTTCATCACAGGGCACAAACATGCATGCAAATAACTACACCCCAGGGCCAACGTGGAGACACCGATCCACCTAAAATAAACGTCTTTGGACTGTGGAAAGAAACTGGAGTACCTGGAGGAATCCCTTACAAGTGGCTGCAACTTACAGTAAGAATGTTTGCTACTACCTAATGGGGCAAGTTCAATAAAAAATGTAGTCTGATGTGCAAATCTTTTACTAGCCAGTGGGCTAGTGTTAAGTTTTTTTGTACTCGCCCTTCGTCTAAATTATTCGCCTCAGGTAAGTGGGCAAGCTTAAATTGCTGGCTTGCTTACAAACATAACTTTAACTCATTGCTAAAACTTAAATTACCTGAGTTATCCAACTAGCTACATATCGCCATTTTTTTCACAAGGTTATGTGTGATACTGACTAATTTAAAACCTAATATTTCATCCAGTGATTGTATGTCTGAAGCATTACTAATAGGGGTGCAATTTCCATATTGTATATTTACAATTGTTATCAATTTATCCTTAAAATAGAAAATATCTCAAAAACGTTTAGCTATTGAAATCCTCCGATGTTGGGATTTTCCATAACTGTTGAATGTACAGTAACAATGTAAGTGTAATTCTTTTGTGGTTATTAATCATAGTACTTATATGTGTACAAAACATAAAAACAGATTTGCCCTTTTACAATCGCTCTAGAACACCAAGCTGTAGTAATCAAACAGAGTTTCTAAAAAATCTGGGATTAAAACCAAAATTTTCATTTTTCGGAAAAAAAACCTTCAAATACCTATTGCTTACATTTCACAAACGGAATGTTTAAATTATATAGTCATAGAAATGTCTGCGTACTACATCAGAGTGATGCATGCAAACGTCATGCCCAATGGAGATTTACAGCTTAGTGGGGTCAATGACTTGCCTAAGGCCCCACAAATCCAACTGTCGAGGGGGGGGGGGTGCTAATTTGCTGCTCCTTGGAGATACTACAGCTCTCCCACAGGAAGCTGGTGCATGAGTAAAAATAAAAACACGTACAGCTGTCGTTATGTAACGATCGCTACGTCTTTTGCACTTTTTAAACCTAGCTAGTTGCCGTCAGCTGTTTGTCTTATTATGATGCCGTATGACAGGGAATCCCACACACTATATTTGCTCCTGTCATTTGCTACAATAAACTAGCACACCAATGTGGAGAACACTCACATAGCTAATGCTACAGTCTTAGATAGATGCAGGAGTCTGTTATATATAACACAGCTAACCTAAGCTGTAATTTAACAATATTTTATTTGGAATTTTGAAATTCATTTATTAATTAATAATAATTGTAGCTATCACCTAGTAACCTCTTTGTTGTATGTGTGTGCTACTGATGTCAGTTTCAATATGGTACTCGTGGAAGCAGGGTTGCTTGACTCCTGATTGAGATTCAAAATAAGATAGAACTTAGCTGATCCTTCTGAGGGGAATTTTTTTGTTTAATATAACAGAAAAGGGAAATTACTAGCCTTATGCCTGTAGATTCCCTCATGGTGACTTACTGGAAACTTCTGGGCTTCTCAGGAACAAACTGTATAAGTCGGCTCTGAATTTAAGATGTGTAAATGTGACTTAGAGGGGAGCGGGCTTCCACAATTGACGAGAAAACACATTTTTGGATGCTATATTTCCTCAGAAAAACGAGACGTGAAAAACATTTAAAGGGGGACGGTAACTATGCTCAATAAACTTTGACAAAAATGATCTGGAGGAGTTTGTTGCTGCCGGAAATCATCTTACAGTAAAAAACAGCAATCAGAGACATTCAGGCACATTCTGAGGGGGTAAAGGTTGCAAATTCACAAGGAGGAAATACTCCTACGTCTGTTTCATTGCTTACACAGTACAGAAGCGATAACAACAGAACCGGCGCCCTGTGTCTCAGTGGATATCAGAAAGCTGAAGAAAATAAGAAAGAAATGAGAGTATAGAAGCTTCTATTCCCAGTCCTTGGTGTGAATGTTGCTTTGGTTGTGGAGGCGTGAGGGGAAGTCGCCGACCTGAGCAAATACGACCTCTCTCAGGGCACAGGCAGCCCGCTTCAGCGGAAGATAGCGCATGCCTCTGTGTCACACTAATAATGGATATGAAGCCTTCATAGATAGCAGGGATTTTTTTTCTCTCTTCAATTTCTTAACAAACATTCCAGCATTAAGTCGGCAAAAATGAAACACCAGAGGGCAGAGACACAGATAACGTCTTAATTAAATGTCATGGTGGAGGGCGGCCGTGCCTCTCTCTGATTGGCCAATGTGAGCACATGCCGTTGGGATCCCCCGCCCAATCCCAGCTTGCTTCAGCACTCACCAGCTCGATGAGCTCCTGATAGCAGACCTGGCCCTCCTCATTGCTCTGCACCAGGGCAAACAGCATCTCCAGCTTGGATGGATCCAGCTGCAGCTCATGGTGCTCCACCAGGCTGGTGAAGTTCTCCACTGCGATGAAACCGGTGTTCTCTGGGTCCAGCTGCCAAACGCGACAACACAACTGTGTTAATGGTAGAAATCATTACCATTTTTTTTTTGCTTGTGAGACTTCTTAAAATAGCAGTATAGGTAAAATTAAGGCATGGAACACTTTAAAGAAAGCAAGATGCAAGGCAGTAGGACATCAGATCTTTTCGCATTTTCATCTTTGCTATGAGGTGACGGCTCATCATTTCACATCAAAGTGTACCTGAAACTAGTCTTCAAGCCTAAGAACACGCAGAAGCAGTAACCAGTCCCTAACCCTCTAACAGTCAGGCACTTTGTCAGTTCCCTGTAAGCCAAAGCCTGGGCAGCTATTAATGCAGAAGGCTACTCGCTGCTTCTCTTCTTTAATTGATCCAGGCAGGGGAGCGTCATAAAAGTGCCAATCGTCAGAAGGGTGAAACGTGCCTTGCATGGAATGGGCTTTAAGCAGGGCCTCTCCGACACAGACACTTGTCTTTGTCTGTTCCCTGCCTGTTAAACAATATCTCAGCATTCACATTCTGTGAAATAAACTAATGCTCCTCCCATATATTATGAGACTGTGTAAGAACAGTAACAAACAATGTTTCACTGGCAAAGCTCATTTACATTAGCTTTACAAGTAAAACTACATAGACATTTGTCCATGTGCCAGAAAACAACGTGTTGTTGCTTGGTGAAAGCTGATTTTCAGCTCTTGCATCATTCTGGAGTCATTCCGGGCACGTGGGTCCTAGTTACTCAATGCGTCTCTTAAACTCCATTGTACCGCGAGTACGCGGATATGCGGGACTGATAATCTGCAGCTCCATCCGCCTCAGATCCGCAGCGTCGCGATGGAGCTCTTTACACTGTTTCTCTCCATGCCTTCGGGCTTTCCTGTCGCGGCCCTGAAGGGGAGCTATTTTACTTCGAGCTTTAGCTGACTTTGTCAAAGGAATTTCCCTCTGGGGGGGTGTGGCTGACTGCAGATGCAGCAGACACGGGGTTGAACACGAGGTTGAACAAGCAGCCTGGGTGTGTGTGTTCGTCTTTCTAGTGACCATCTGCAGGCGATGGCTGTTAATTGGCAAAACATGGATCTGGTTTTTAGGCTGACTGCCCTTTTTTTGCCCAGACACTGGTTTTTCAGCTGCTCAAGTCTGTCAAATTGGTATTTTAATTCCGGTTAATCTGTTTGACTCCCCAGGTCCGATGCTTTTGTGGGGAAATGTGTGATCATGCACTAGAGAGTTTTCACCACACCCAACCCACGCAGCTTTTTGCTCTTCCTGGTCAGTGGGCTAATTGCTCTTAAGTCTGTCTTCATGGAAATTAAGATGAGCCTTATCAGTGGTAAGAAAATCTGTTTCTGCAAATACAGAGCCACCTGCTGACTGGTGACTGACATAGCAACATCTGCACAGGCCCATCCACTGACACTGTTTATTTCTGGTCTTTGTTAGAGTTTCTCATGTTCAGTCAGAGCACAAGCCTCCCACTGACTAACTCTCATCATGCACATATTTCAAACCCCACCCTCTGATATCACCAAGTCGGTCATTGCTGGGATGTGTCAGGGAGGACTTCAGAAATCAGAAGACCAGGTGGTTATTAAAATAAGGCGTCATGGGCGAGACCATCGAAACACTGGATTGGTTCATGGCACGGGAACGGAGATCGCGGCTTATGGGCGAGACTCACTCCATGCAAAGCGGAATAAACAAGTAGTTGCTGCAGCAGATCAGCAACTGGCTATTGATTTGCTCGGACTATTAAAAAGCAAGGTGGCAGAAATGCTTGGGTCAAATTCAGGCCGTGCCTGAAAGAAAATGCGAAGGCAGGAACTGGATCTCTCCATAGCAAGTTTATTACTGTCAAGCAAAACTATAAGTAGAATAAATAGCATCAAGGTAAAAATTAAAACACGAATGTGAGTCCGGCCAGCTCAGTGGGTAACAGTTAGGCTAATCGGCATATTTAGATCGCCTGTAGTGTGTGTGTACCCTGTGATAGACTGTCATCCTCTCCACAGTATTACCCCTGTCCTGTGCCCACTGCTGCCTGGGATTGGTTCCAAGCTACCCCTGCAAGCGTGACCTGGATAAGCAGATGGGAAGATGGACTAAAATGAATCTTTTGGAAAATATACTGCAAGTCCTCTAACACTCTAACATTGCCTAAGTACATTTAACATGAAATCCAAATATAGCTTCTCAGTTTGAGTTCTTGTATTTGTCTGAGGGATATGTGGCTCTTTATTGTCCCAAATGTGAGCTCATTACTAAAACAGAGTGTAAATCAACAATAAAAAGTAGACTAGAACAAATACACAAATTGTTAAAATTTTTTTTTACAATGAATCCATCCATCCATTTTCCATACCCGCTTGTCCTATTCAGGGTCGGGGGGGTCTGGAGCCCATCCCAGAAGCTAAAGGCATAAGAGAGGGAATAACCCAGGATGGGGTGCCAACCCATCGCAGGGCACAGTCACACACACACCGTTCACTCACACATACACACCTACGGGCAGTTTGGTAACACCAATTAACCTGAGCATGTTTTTGGACTGTGAGGGGAAACTGGAGTACCTGCGGGAAACCCCATGCTGACATGGGGAGAACATGCAAACTCCACACACATGGACCCCAGCTGGGAACTCTAACCTTGCCCTGCAGGGTTAACCAGCGCGGTACCATACCGCCCCATGCAATGAATCCTTAAAAAATGACATGTTACATAGTACACAAATTGAAAATCACCTTGAATTAAAATAAGAATAAAAACTAAACCTTTTATATTGGTGGGAGATAAACGGAAAGGAGCAGGTCATCAGTAAACCTTAGAATGAAGAAGACTGGATTAATAACATAAATGAAGTGGACAGGAGTTCCTGTATCACAGCCAATCATTGGCATTTGTACTGAGATATATGTCACTGGACTGTTATTAGACCAAAGCAATCACACCCATGTGAATTAAACCCAGGTGGATCTGGAAGCAGATATTTTTACTTTTGCTGGAAACCTGAACGTGTTTACCAGATTAAACGATGACCCGAAAACGCTAAAATCATACTGGAGCTCGAGGTCACAAGCTCAGTGTTTTGTGTGGTAACTGCAGCTACGGTATGGTGGCCTTTGTATTTGTCGCACTGAGGCTGCAGGAAGTGCGGTTCTGAATACTCTCAGATGCTGCAACAATACCGAGACTCTCCCAGCATTACCAGGCTGCGAAATCCTATGATGAAAACAAATATTGCCACCACTGTCAAAATACTGATGCTGAGTCAGCTCTTACTGGCAAGACAGGGGCTAGAATCAGCATCAGCCTTACTGAGACATCACAGGAACATGCGGTGCCCAGGAAAACAAAACAAACACCGTGCGCGAAAAAAAAAGATATTTACCCAATCACAAGGTTGGAAATCGAAAAAGAAACAGAGGCAAACATCCAGAGGTCTGGGCAGCGTTGCAATGTTTTACACTTCTCCTGAATGGCTAGCTGAAGCCCTTCCCTTAACAAATGATCTGACTATCATTTAATATCGCTGCTCCGCTGATCTTCCTTTCCTTGGCAATGTGAGCTTACTTAATATTATTATCTCACAAGGTGTTGTCAACATACAGGCGATATAGAAGCAAACAGTCTTTGCTCCGCTGCTTTCCAATTGAATGAATGTATTGTGATGTCAGTGTCGCATCGTTTGTAAAACGTCGGAGAAGCTTGGGCCGCAGATTGTAGGCGGGGGGGGGGGGGATTCACCCCAAGCCAGCACGTCATTGGAGGAGGAGGGTCACGGCCATCACCCCAAGAGCTCGCACGACTTGACTAATCGATGACTCTTCCAAGTTGACTCCTCACTGGTGAATCATGTAGAGCGTGGCTGACAATGGCTTCGTTTACTAGTGCGTGCACTTTCACGTGTAAACACAGGAAGTAATGCGGGTGGATGCAGATTTGCGCCATTACCAAGGAGTTTTCTTTCCAAACAATTTAACAGCTCTGTGGAGAACTAGGGAAGGGGTTCATTGGTCCATTGAGTTAGATGTTGGATGTGCATTTAATATAGTCCTCAAGCTTTAACTGCCATTTGTGCTTTGAAAAATGGTCATGTTTGCTGGACATACATTTACCAGCTGTGCACGCACCATAAAAATGCACAGAGAAGTATGACTAGCAATAAAGCTCACAGACAGCAACCTGGCTTGAATATATAGTCTTTTCCTTCCAGGCACCGACTTGGGCCGTGGGCGGAGGGCTCGTCGACACAAGCCGAGGTTTAACCGGCAACCAGCGGTGCCATGAATGAGGGAGGAAGGAAGATGGCCGAGGGAGACGAGGCGGCTGCCCCAAAGGCAGAGCCCTTATCGAGAAGCACGGCAGAGGCAGCGCGCCGACAAAGCTGCACCGGTCGCCATGGTGACAGGCCGCCTCAACCGCCGCGGCTCTTACCGCGCTTTGTGCGGGAGATGGGCGCCGGGAAGCGGCAATGAAAAGGAGAGAGACGGCCAGGGACGAGGGAGATAGCAAGAGAGGACAGGGATGAAAAAGAGGCAGACAGAGGATATGGGGGGGAGGGGTCAGGGGCCAGGCGGACGGAGTCGGAGGAAGCCGGAGCGGCACTATCATACAGTTAACTTGCAGGACCCTGTTAGAGTGCGGATAAATACCCCCATCACGGCCCAGCGGAACAACAACAAGCCCGTACAAAACAGAACGCATGTCCATCCCGTACCCCCTCCCCCCGCGTTCAGTTCTGCGCCGAGTCATTCATCAGCCCAGCCGTACTCCGCCGTCATGGCCACCCGTGCTGAGGCGTACAAGGACAGCCGGTAACCCGTGATTTAAATAATATTAATGTACAACGCAGGGAGAAACCGACAGGGAGGGGAGGAGAGGAGCTCTGCGCTGGGGTCTCTCCCCTTAGCAGGTACCGCAGGAAGACTGCCAGCTGAATGTAAATGGCGGCGCGAGGGGGAAGCGCTCCTCTTGACCTGAGAGGAGATTCAGGGCGAGCGGGAAAGAAGCCCGAGTTCAGCATAAACAGACGTTAACATCTCTGTGTCAGATCCGCCACCGTGATATGTGGCCTTTAAGCACTGGGCATCTGCTCCGCTGGGAAGGAGACGCGGGTGCGGGACACATGCGCTGCTGGTTTCAGCGGCATGGGGAGGAGGGGCAGGGGTGGGACGAAAAGGAGAACGGGGGGGGGGTCAGAGGTGAATCAGCCCTCCATAGCCTGAGAACAGCAGGGCCTCGTAGGATGTTCACCAGAACATGGCAGTGGGTTGAAGTCCCAAACATACTGACAAGTACACGTCACCATAATTATTCTGCCTTGCAGGGCAGCGTGGGACTACATTACAGTGGTTACTAATATCAGTTGATGTAGAAGACCATTTGCACCCCTCAGTGTGTAAACAACCACCACGCATATGCAGATTCTGAATTTCCATAAAGATAAAAAACCAAAACTGATCCAAGGGTGACCGCGTCGATGCGTAACGCCATATGCGTCGTGCCCATAATGAGTGAAAACATCTGCGAGTCGCGAGCCCAGGCCCGACAAAGGCGAACTTGAGGGAGCCGTGACAGGTTCTGAGGAATCGCTGCCCTACTTTACCGTAAATGCGCTCGAACTCAAACTTGAGCAGCCAAACGCGGATAATCAAGGAGCGCGAGAGCGGCCTTGGGAGGAGATGAATCTTTAAAAAGCTTCTAATTACATATCGCATGTTTGGATGCCGCCCTGTCGTCGCCTGGGCCTGCGCCAGTGTGCGGCGCTTTCGCATTAGACCTACGCAGAATGGCAAGCCACAATATTTGTGTGATTGCGAAAAGCTCCGTGTGTCATGGCGTTCCCGAAATAGCCCGAGCTCAGCCCCACTGCTTCCCTCTTAGGCAGGCTAATAAAGCGCTTCATGTTAGCCGGAGTACTTTGGCTCTATCCCGCCCCCCTCTTCCCTATCTCGCCCTAAGAAGAGAGAGCACATTACTCCTGTTCTCAGACCCTTACGCCGGCTCCCTGTTTCCTAAC
>JAODKE010000101.1:21200122-21218953 GCA_026779605.1 Mormyrus hasselquistii | reverse complement strand
ACCACAACCCGGAAACCCCCACGCGACCGAAAAACCCCAAATGTGCAATTAATCTAGGGGCCAAAAAGAAATCCCCCCCCCCCCCCCCCCCCCCCAGGTATTACTACAGCCATTGCAAGACATGCACTAACCAGCTACCAGGCGGCCTTTCTCACTCAAAAAGAAATCGAGTGAGAAATGTCCCATTCACTGTCATTTCCTGCTCATGTCATGCTTACAGTGCCCTGCAAAAGTATTCATACCCCTTTCAAAATTACACACTTCATTGATTACAAAATGATTCTTAAATTGTTTTTTGCTTGTGCTATTTTAATAAAAATAATTATAATACTGAAAATGAATTATTTTAACACAATATTAGTTTCATATCACAAAACATTTCATTAAAAACAACTGAAATATTCCATTTGCACGAGTATTTAGTTCCTTTCATTGTGGCAAGCCTTAATTAGCCTTTCTTTATAACACTCTTACAGTCTGTTATCCAGGCATGCGTTCGCTTTACCAGCTTCAACACTTCCCATAAATGGCACATACAGGATCATGCATCCTTTAAATAAAACTGAAACACGGAGCATAACATCTAGGACTCCCTAATGGCCGTGACCATGGCCTCGGCTAAGAGATTAGCTATTTGAGATCAGAAGAAAACTGGCATCATCTCCCCGAGGCCATTGTTAAGATAGACAAAGAACATGTCTGTCAGGGCTTCTCCGCTGTCCGTGACATGCGTTCTGCCTGGGGTTGATAGCAGTGAGGTTTGTGGTTGTTCTCCAATCGGCATTAGCGTTCCTGCTAATAACTGCGTGGTATCAGGTCCATTGGCCAATCCACACTAGAACCAGTTCTGTAAATTTCAGACCAATTAAGCTTCCAGATAGTAGGTGAAGTTGTGGTGGGTAGCATTCACTTCAGATTTGTTTCAGTCAAAAGCACAGCATAGATCCAGACATCTGAGCAGAGCTGGTGGCAGCTACTTTAACAGCATAGGAGTTTAACAAAACAGGCTGATTTTAAAACCGCGATCCAAAGTAGCGCACGGATTAAAAAAAGAAAAGGTAGCGGAAAGAATTGTACGAGTTTAAGAGGTATTCGAGATTTACCGTAGTGCTCTGTGCTGGATCTTTTATGCTTCATAATATAAACGAATCACACGGATTCTGACATATCTCACAGGTCTGTAAATGATAGAAAAATAGATGGTGCAACAAGTACAGGAAGTGGATGAAATTCAATGGAGATAAATGTAAGGTGATTTATTCGGAACGCTGAAATTGGAAGTATTATTACTACTGGGGAAACGGATAACAGCAGCTCATAAGAATGATGTAAACCTTTACATATGTTCATCCGTGGCTGCATTGTGTCTCTGTGAACATGCCGCCAAAATACTTTGATATACCCATAGAAAGATGGTGATCAAGAATACTGGAACATGGTGTGTGTTTTCGGCTTCTCGACCAAAACAGCATAACACTGCTTTACAGAAAGTCCAGCACAGGGCAAGGAAAATTGTTTTCAGGTCTGGTTTCCAGGTAAACGCAGCACTAAATCTCTTTATTCTCAAGCAAAGATGACTGGGGGAGTAGTGATCCAAATGCAGAAAAGGTGGACTGCGGCGGTCACTTTACAGTAAGGCCTCGAGATCACAAGGCTATAAATAGTAACCAGCTGGAAAGCAGATTAGATGAGAACAAGAAAAACATTACTTTACATGAAAGGTACCGAGCACTCGGAATTCGCCTTCCTATTTGTGTAACTTAATTTTACGATCCTTTTAATTTTCAGTATAAGAATGAGTGGAATGGCCAGCTCTGGCAAAGATCTCTTTGTTTGCAGATATGCCATGGGAGAGAGGTAGGCTTGGGGGAGGAACTTAACAGGAGCATGCACCCACTCTGCCGACTTTAATGGCTCCAGATATAAACTTCAGATTTTGGGAAAAGGAAAAAAAAAAGGAGAAAATCAGGAGGAGGAGAATCTCTTATCACTGCTGGAAAAGTAAAGGAAGGGGTCACATAGTGTAGGCCAAAATTGTACAACAGCAAACTGATAAACCCCTGTTGATGACATAGAATGCTGACAAGCCCTGGGATAGAGGAATACTGTGGATAAGGGGACACAGGAGAGTGGGAGAGAGACATGATCCACCAGCTTTCACAAATAATACACATTAATGCAATATGTAGAAATAAATCAACAGGAAGACAGAATGGCCGAGTGACGAGGGGTGACAGGCAGAGGGCTCCCCTGACGAGGAACATCTTCAGACAGGACCATGTAGGCGGGGCCAGAGTAATGCATAGAAATCTTAGGCTAGGAGCTTGGAAGGAGCAAAAACTTGGAGAGTCTAGGTCCCCGAGGACTGTGTTGGGAAACATTGTCCTGGGCTATGGCCTGGGGCCGCGGCAGACATCAGGGTTCTGCTCTGCCGCAGGAAAAATGCAATGATTAGTTAAATCAGCAAGGCCGGCCTAGGGCCACCAGATAAGTGAATCCATCCCTACATATAGAGCCAAGAAAAGACAGGCTAGCGGGACCGTGAGGCGGATCGGTCTTATGAAATTGAGCGAGTCCAATTGGAGGGATTGACAGCAGCTGTCTCGCCCCGGCAGGACTTCCCCTAAAGTGGACCTCATGGTTCCCTGTGATGGCGGGCCGTAGTGATCTCCGGCGCCAAACAAAGCAGGAGACGCCTGTGGAGCGGTGATAATGCAGCATGAGGCCCCCGGGGTGTTAGCTTTGCTGCTATATGTTAGCATGGGGCATATAGCTAGAAGCAGACCGACTGCTACTTTGAGGTGAAGTGAGAAAGCACATATCAAATCCTTTCTGAGGATAAAATGAAGACGCATGAAGATGATGGCAATATGCTAACATCTTCCTAGGTTGGGCTTGCATGCAAACACGAAGCTCCGGTCCACGCCGAAGCAGACGCGGTGTAGCATTAACATTAGCATTCACAATTAAGCACCGTGCCGCACTGCCAGGCAACCATTCCTCAGCCCGATCTCTGACGCCGCATCCCCTGACTGCGCTGTGCTCCTCTCATGATTCCGGGACTCCGGCGCACACAGAGCAGTGACAGACAGCTGGCCTGGTGCAGATGCAAGGCTCAGGGGGAGACGACCGCACACTGGTGCCAAAAAACCAACCAGTAGGTCACCTGCAGATCACTGCCTCCAGTGAAATCCAACTGAAATTATTAACTGCGATATGTCTCTTCTGGGCTACCTGAAATCTCTGGCAGACTCTCTGGTTTATGGTCAAAATTCAATGCGAATGTTTTCTGCTGTACAGTATGTGTCTGTAGCACATTTCACTATTCATGAAAACATTCTAGGATGCTAATGTTTTGGATCTTTGGAACATGCGTGAAGGTATAATTAATTTTTACAGTGACAGATAATGTGCTTACTGTGGTAGCTGTTTAGTGAGTGGTGGTGAGAGAAAGGTTTCAAAGAGGATGATCTTTCCAGCCTTCAGCGTGGTGCAGTGTAATCAGCAGTGGGAAGGAGGGAGGGGATGGTGAGCCTCCAGTAGCCTGTTCGCTGTAATATCAGCTCAGACGCAGCCCCCACGGAACTCAGGTTCACTACTGCATGAAAATACAAGCACACTGCACATAAAGAGCACTCTGCAAAGACACAGTATGGAGCTGAATTTGTGATCCATGGGGTGTGAGTCCAAATCCCTATAGGGGAAAATCATTAAGACAGGACATTCTACATGAACTGCTTTGCAGAAGGTAAAAAGATAATATAACTACACAAGTATTTTAAGACTGGCATCTAATCCAGGCTCGGTTAGTTTTCCTCTCCAGGATAGTGTGAGAGGCAACAGGTTCTGTGTCCATAAGAAACTAGGCAAAGGAAACAAGAGCTGCAGTCATCTTGCTTTGAGGATTTTGGCTTTTCACGAGAAATGCATTGAATCTGGGTACAGGAGGGATCATTATTAAAAAACAGGTTGACTGGCTGCAAGCTTGAGCCGTGTAGTCAGCTGGTCTCACAGACAACAAGTGAGCAGGATTTTAAGACCATTAACTGGATTAACTGGGCACCAAAATGGGTTATTCTGACCAGACAAACTCACCCCTCAAATTCTGCTCAGGGCCACATAACGGTCGGCTCCTTGATGGACCTTCAGTAATACTGGGAGCCAACAGCACTTGAAATGAACACAAAGTTTCTCATCACCAGCTGTGCAGCAATACAGTACCTCCTTGCATAAAGCCGTTCATAGTCGCATTTAATTAAGAGACGTCGTTAGAAAGGCTACCATTATTTGGGTCCCCTTCAAATAACTCATTAATGAAATAAACCCGGCCCAACATGGACAGCTGTTCGTGAATGTCAAACAGATTTTTATAGGGAGAAAACATAGAAAACAAACCTCAAATAGTTATGAAGAAACACAGTTACACTACATCTGGTATGAGATGAGAGGAGGATCTCCACCTTCTCCAGCCACTGATTGAGATGTAAACAGATATTTAGCTGCCTGATAACATGGGCTAACTTGTTTGGTCCCCAGCATCCATCATGGGGTACAGGGTAACTTCTACAGATGGGCGCAGTGACAGGGAGGACTGGGCCACCCAGTGTTGTTTTATTTGATGCACAACCACTAGCTACTACCTCAGTTAGCGGCCAGTCGCAAATACGGCGGTAATAAAAAACTCATTTTCTGAGTAATGTGCACAGTTATGATCAATTTTCGTAAGGTTGAAATGGCGTATGGAAGGCTGACGTAAAGTCTTAAGCTCAGTCATCGTCACCCCTAGGCTTTTTCAATTAGCAATCGTTTTACTTGATGACCTGATCATTGGAATGGAAATGTTGAGTGGTTCTATTTAGTCCAGTCCTCACTGTGAGAGAGAACACAAAAATGCAAGATAACAAAAGGGTTATGTTTGGGATCTCGCTCAAAGTGATTAATGTGGAATGTAGTAGGTCAGTCCTACACAGGTCCAGGCATCAACAATACTGACTATTCCTGCAGGCATGGACGTCTGAAGACCCCGTGGTGCTTGACTTCTTCTGGTCATGAAAGAGCAGGAGCACAGGAGAACGCCTTGCTTCATGTTTCTCCAGCCACGTGGAAAGACACCATGGACCTTGACGTCAGAGCCTGGAAATGCAGAAGCAGTATCTTCAATCCCCAGAAGAAACACAGCAGCAGAGTGCCTCCATCTCGGTGGTGATTGAGGAGGGTCCTTTGTGCTTGCAGCCATGCGTGACACCGGCGGGGCTGCTCTCACCCCTGTCTTTGCTGTTGACACTTCTCTCCAGGGTCCTGCCGCCCTCTACTGGGGAAAGAGATGAAAGCCTGGCAGAAACCTATAGAGTGTGTAAATACTGGCATGATGACAGAGCGTGACAGTCGCTGAGCGTGGATGACGGGCGGAAGATAAATAAAAGGACCTGCTTCTTAGCTGACCCGCTTCAGGTGGCTGCAGCGATCACTGTCCCTCCAGATTACCTGGGAATAAAACGATATTTTCAGGTGACGGTCAGTGACAGATGTCAGGGACCTCAGCTGTGAAGGCATTGGCGAGGCTGTTGAGAGTTTATAATGTGTGTTTTGCACACCGTCGGATAAGCATTAATAGAGGTAGATAACTCCAAAGGGAAATGGCTTGTCTATACATAGTCATGTGAAAAGTATCCGGACAGACAAATAGTAGATCTTCATTTCAACGATACTGATAAAGAAATATAATAAAATTAGAAAATAAATAGTACACCCTTACATTAATCACAACATTAAACCTAAAAAATAGAATCAGATGCACCATATCAGTTGCAAATGATGAGGAGATCATTACCTGAATGTATCTTTGACAGTTCCTCCTGGTCATGTTCGGTCATGACCATTGAAGGACATTGATGCGGTCCTGCCAGAACCAAAGGAGCTGCCAGACAGCCTCAGAAGGAAGGTTCTTGATACTTATGAGTCCTGGAAGAGAATTAAAGCCATTTCCAAGCTACTTGAAATCATACACACATTTGTATGTAAAATACTCTACAAATGGAGAAGATTTAGAACCACTGGCAATCTGTCCAGATTAGGTCATCCGACTAAATTCAGCCTAAGAGAAGTGCGCAAGATGCATCAGGAAGAGTCAAAGACCCCAAGGGTATCATCAAAGAATATATAAGGAGCTCTTACCACAAACCATGTGAAATACTAGGAGTCAACCACTAGAAGGAGACTTCACAAATTTGGCTTACATGGGAGGTCAGCAAGGAAGAAGACTCCCAAAAACGAAAATCAACTCAAGACTGAAGCTTGCCATTAAACACCAGCATGAGGGACAGCACTTCTAGAACAATGTGCTCTGGGTTGATGGGTCAAAGGTAGAGTTGTTTGGGCACAATTCCAAATGTCATATTTGGTTATAAAAGAGCCTATCCCAGCAGCTAAGGGTGCAAAGCAGGGATGGGGCACCAACACCATTCACTCACACACGCAGGAAATTTGGTAGGTCGATTAACCTCAGCACGTTTTTGGAATATGGGGGGAAACCAGAGTACCTGGGGGAAACCCCATGATGACACGGGGAGGACAGACACAGAGCCATGGTGGCTCAAATCCTGGCCCTGGGGGTGTCAGGCAACAGTGTTAACCACTGAGCCACCATGCCGGCCTCCCTCCGTCACAGTGGGATTCCCAGATGGAGGAACAGGCAAAAATTTCTCTAGGCTGATGCAAAAAACTGAGTTATAACACATGGCTTCAAGAGCCCATCTTCCAAAGGAGACAGTTACTAAATATAACAAAGTATTTACTTTTTCTCTACAGAAAAAAGGTTACATTTCTGCTTAATGATTTATGGTTTCTGTTAGATCACAGACAGAGAAAGAGAGTTACATTTATTTATGCATTTATGTGATGGCTGTTCATACAAGCAAATACAAAGTGGATAAAATTAAAAAAATGTGCAAACTTAGTCTGTGACAGTGATGTTACGGCTTTTTACTGTTTATGTAAAACAGAGCAAAGTGATCTTCTGGAATAAAGAAATTATAATATTTATTACACTTAATACTATTGTGTCAAGAAATGTTCTAATGAGTGACCAAGCTTTATTACTGATACTGACAAATGCAGTATTAAATAATGACTTGAAAATAATAGGCTATTATGAGCATTTTAAAGTTAATAAGATTAAGCTGAACTACAGGCCACTTCCAGGGTAGAATCTGACAGATTGACAGGCCACAGGTGCTACACTTTGTGAGGTTATTGTGCGTAATTTGCTACTCTGATGGAATGAGGGTGGGAGATGACAGCTGAAACAGTTAAAATAGTTACCTGCCCATGTCCTGAAACACGAGGCATGTAGCTCCATGGGCTGGTAGAGGCGAAGGAAGCAGGTTGGTGCTGCCTCACCATGTGCTGGTTACTGAAGTGGGGAGAGCGCTGTATGAAGTCAGCATATCACTCAGCGCTATCGCCTACTCCTGATCCCATGAACCCCCAGTGGGTCTCACACTCAGAAGCCAGAAAACCAAGGCAGCGTATTCCACAGGCCACCCAGGATCCCTCCGAGCTCCACATGCCACCCAGGATCCCTCCGAGCTCCACAGGTCATCCAGGATCCCTCCCAGCTCCACAGGACACCCAGGATCCCTCCGAGCTCCTCAGACCACCCAGGATCCCTCCGAGCTCCACAGGCCACCCAGGATCCCTCCATTATGCACAGGTCACCCAGGATCCCTCCGAGCTCCACAGGCCACCCCCGGATCCCTCCATACTCCACAGGCCACCCAGGATCCCTAGAGCCATATGAACCGACTACTCATCCATAACAGAAGCCATTGCAGAAGAAAAAAGACATGCTCCTAGAAGAACAATTTCTGTGGCACGTAGCAAGTATCGAGCTTTCGGCCCATACATATTTAGCACTAACATTATGCTGTAAAGTAAAAAGAAGGAAAAGAGGCCTCATTGAGAAGGTATGCAGCACTGATTGCTGTGTCTGGAAAGGGGGCATCGTGACCAGCTCAAAGTAGCGACCACATCCCAACGTTAAAGAATGGCAATACACATCCTCACATATCGACATCACTACACGGGGTTTAGCAACACATGCTAATCTTCAAGTATTAAACTAGTCACAGAATGACTGCGGGTACAATAATTTACCTCACCATGCAATCAGTTTGAATTTCAGAAGTAACACAGTGCAAAATTAAGACAAAATATGTGCAAGATAAATGTGCACCATTTTTATTTATATGCACCGATTTTATTTATTGGTAATTCAAAAATGCAGTCTATAATATAGACTTCCCTGTTGTTGATGAATACCTTCCAGTCCAATACCTTACCCTGTCTAAATCAAATGCTTGGGTTTATATGATGTTCTGTTGTCATAGCAGCATTAATCTTGGATAATAAAAAGAGAGTTTCCCTGGCAACAATCTAGATTCTAAATACACAAGCTAAATGCTGTAGCTCCATCATTCCTGAACACTTCTGCAGGTCACAGCTTGCTTTGATGAAAAATCACCAACAAAAATTCACTAAAAATTCCTTTCCAAGCAAAAAATACTTTCAAAGACAATTCCAATAACTGCAGTTACTGTCTAGCTCATGAAAAAGCTGATGTAAAAGCTAGATGCACTCGTTATGTTCTGAGCAAAAGCAGAAAAGCCTGGTTGTAACGTTAATGCCTAAAGCATTTCTTAAGCTATACCTCCGTCCTAAAAATATATCTGAAGGCAACGTAATACTTCTACTCAGTCACTACATAGTACTTAAAATACAAGATGGACTTTTAAAATAACTTGGTAGAAAATAAACCGTAGGCCGTACAATGAATTCCACCTCTTTTTATGATCCTTCCAAGTCAGCAATGTAGATGCATTGACCTACACACAGCACGCCAGCGAAACCGCAATCACAGCACTGATTATTCCCCTCGAATGGTGCTGCCATAACAGGATCCAATCAAAAACAGGTTTATAGTACAATATCGGATTTGATGATGAAACTTGGACATAAGAAGAAAATCGACACAAGCAGAAAGAGCATGTCTCAGACGTCACCGCGAATACAAAGAAGTCATTCTGGATAAATAATTAGAGAAGTACAGTGGCAGCCGAGGCGTGTTTCGACAAGGCTGCATCCGTTCTAAATTTCATGGGGACGGCAAAAGCAAAGAAAAAGGTGTATTAGTGTTTAATCCCACAATACTTTCAGCCTATGAGCACTATATATCTCCTCACAATTAACCTGTCAGCAAATCTGCTCAGCCGCACTTCTAATCTGAAATTATATTCAAGAGTGTGCTGTTTGGTGCTAAGGGTGGGAGTGCATTTGTTTACAAAGCCAGGAATTATTTAGGGTATCTTCACGCGATGGGCTCTAATTTAGGGTTGAATATTTCAGGTGCCTAATAAGAGCTTTAGCGTAAATGAACAATATAAGGGCTTTTTGGGGAAACGTGCAAATATTTTAATTTATTGATTAATTGTCATTGTTGACACACCACAGCACACAACAACGAAATGTGTCCTCTGCATTTAACCCATATGTGCCAATGTGACATAGCAGGTAGCAAGCTAATTCAGCACCCGGGGAGCAGTGGTTGGGGGCGGTACCTTGCTCAGGGTACCTCAGTGGTACCTTGCTGGTCGGGGTTTCGAATCTGCAATCTTTCAATCACAAGCGCGCATCTTGACAACATACTAGTAGGAATTACAGTTTCAACAGGGATATTTTATACCTTACTATTATTATTATTACTACTATTATTATTATTAGCAGTAGTATATTGTTATTATGTTATGGTACTATAACACCGAAATATATTATTATTATTATTATTATTATTATTATTATTATTATTATTGATGATGATGTTGTTTTATGCCTGTCATTTACCACTATAAGTATTTCTACAGTTTTGGTCAATATCCTGTATATTCAACAATAAAGAGACTGCAGGTCACGTATTTCTGGGAAAGAGAAAGCGCAAATTCCTAATTGCACTAAAAATTGGACCTGGCAAGGTCGCTAGGTGGCGCTGACACGGGGACAAGCTTCATAAGCCTGACTAAATGCAACCATCCCCCACCCAAATGGTGTGACCTTTCAACTCAATCTACATTCCAAATATTCATTGTTCTTTTAAACTCCATATACCATGATTGTATACTGAATTGCCATATATACCATTTACAAGTATGCTTTACGCATTTAATCATAGATGCGTACCTTTTGACCATCCAAAATGCCATAAAAGCCTACAAAGGCTGCAACACATGTTTAATTGATCACCTTCATATTGATTTATGCACATTTGTACAAAGGAAAGGACTGGACTTTGTTGTTTGTGGTTTTACATGTTCATACTGCAGTCCACTTATGGAGCGTACTGTATATATGCTCCGTGTACCTGTAAACTTAACGATTCCAACTGTTTCTAGACTTGCTGAACTGAGTAAAATCTATTCCAAAACGACCGGACATTTACCAAGTCATACTAAGCAGTATATTATCAATACCGAGGTGTAACTAGGCCTACTTTAAATTATGAATAAATAAACAATAAAAACATTTTCTACATTATTATTTTTATTGTTTGATGCGTTAAATTATTTGGAATATCAGCAGCAGCAACAACAACAAAACAACAACAACAACAACAATAATAATATTAATAATAATATCAGTATCGTGTAGCGACCGATCGTGGAACCCATTGTTTGAAGCACCCTACTGGCGGGTGGCGCCCGGGTGTGTGCGGTCGCCTGGGGTGTAGACTCTATAGGTGCTGTCTTCAGCACCAACTCGCAGCGAGCCTGGGTAATCCCTCTACCGGGTATCATTCCAGAGCTCACGGTTTATTATCAAAGGCGAGAATGTACTCTGGATTTGAGAAATATGAAACACACGTGGACACAATTTAACACTTGGTAGAGGACAGAAATGTTGGGGAAAACCGTTTAATTCCTTTGCAATTTAAGTCGTATATATTAATATACGTGTAAATGTAAAGTAGTTCGTGCACGCATGGATTGCATATAGCATAACAAAATGAACACCCTCATTTCAGTGAAGAGCTTATACTTCCGTTGCTTGCAATTAATTTGGCGAGCCATTGATAACCTGACACACGTTAATGAGGCGGGAATGTCTAGTTTTTTAAAAGTAATCAAAACAGTACAGTATATAATTTCACAATGTACCTTGGACTGTTAACCTGTTTCTGCCAGGAGTAAACTGGTGCGAACGACAGACCGTGGTTTGTGATTAAACACGAAGGCAATATTTTATTACCTTCGAGAGAATTTTTTTTCCCTCAAACAAACTGGCTGTGTTAAGGGGCGGCTTTATCAAAATTATTATTATTTATCGAATAATGGTGCAATGAATGCATTAAATAAAGTAAAAAGCTTACAATGTATCCAACACTGGAGGTATCCAAGATGGCGTTTTGCTATGAAAATATATCAGCTCAGAAAAATCTGAATTAAAATAAACTTCAATTGTTTTGCATTTAAATGTAAAGCAGAGATACACTCGAGGGTTTTATTGACAGCAGAAATCGGCTTGGGAAAACCAGGGTCTCAAAATCGTATTGTTTTTAAGTCGATACACTTGCTCGAGTTAGTTTCTGAACAAAAGAATGTCACCACTGGTTTCTATAATAAACGAATTGTTTATTTTATTGACAGTGGGAATGCTGAACTGATGTATATATCCCGTAGAGTTCTTAAAGCAAAGTCCATTTGTTTAAAATCCCTTCGTATAATCAGATGATGATCAGAAAACCAGATCTTTGGGGGTGTTGGCAACTTTCCTAACAACGAAGAAACCCAGACCTGATTACAGCTCGCGTTTGTGAATTTCAAACTCCCTCTTCAAGCAGCCATAAAAAGTACACAATCGACATTCGGCTGAATCAAACAAGGATGCAGATACATAATCCGCAATATATCATTGACTTAATTTATGAGTCTATTAATTTATAGTAGGTTAAACAGTAAATAATCTCAACCACGTCATTCAAAGTCAATGGCAGGGCTGTGTTAGTTAGGAAACTATATCGATGCATTATAAACAAAAAAAGTATTTTACACACTTCGACCCACGTTTAAACGTTACAATATTGATCAGTTTTCCATATGCATTTGGTAATTCTGTCGTCAGTTTTATCTGTTTGGGTGAAATTTGCAAGAATTCTGCAAAATTGAACTTAGCGCGCATCACTTCGCGGAGGTTTTCAGGGAATAAAAGTTAATCGGCCGATGAATTGCTTCGGGAACCCGGTACGTCCGTGAAGCCTAGGGTGTCCACTTTCATGCTGAGCGGTTCTGCGAGCCCGTTCGACCCCATACTCTGCAAATTTCGCAAGAGAACGAGGAAGAAGAAACACAAACCGGACTGCGAGTGTTTCATAGAGGCTGCTAGATCAGCTGCTGGCAGTTGGTGTTCTCAATCACGTCCGCGCGGAGCCTTGATAAACTCGCAGGAGTAGCTGGGAGAATAAAATATATTTATACGGTGGCATTTGGTCCTTGTTCATTTGTTTTAACTAACTTTTGACTTGGAAACCCATATTAACTTAATTAAAATACCCACTGAAAAGACGTCTTTATAAGAAAAATCGACGCTTCCTACAGATATATCTGACCTGGACTATTTGTGACAGACTTGCAGGAGAGAAATCGGGAGTTATTTTGAAGGTGCAAAGACTTAAGATATTTGCTTTTATTAATTAAAAAACCCGGGGATCACCATGACAGAGACGGCAGCAGCACCATCCCCGAAGACAAGGAAAACTAAATCCCAGAAGAAATCAGCATCTCATCCCAAATACTCGGAAATGATCAAATCGGCTATCCACGCCGACAAAAGTCGTGGAGGTGCGTCTAGACAGTCTATTCAGAAGTACATAAAAAGCCACTACAAGGTAAGCGACAACGCGGACTCTCAGATCAAACTGTCACTTAAGAGGCTTGTGGCCACTGGGATCCTGCGCCACACCAAGGGCATCGGGGCTTCGGGCTCATTTAAACTGGCCAAAGCCGAAGATCCGAAGAAGGCAGCCAAGCCCGAACCGGTGGAAAAAGCAAAGAAGAAGGTGGTCAAAGCCGCGAAGCCCAAGAAGGTGGCCAAACCCAAAAAGGTGGCTAAATCCCCGGCGAAAGCCAAGAAACCCAAAGCCGCGGAGAAGAAAGTAAAGAAGACGCCGGCGAAGAAGAAAGCAGCGGCCAAGCCGAAGAAGCCCGTGAAGAAAGCCAAGGTCTCCAAAGCGGCCAAGGCGAGCAAGCCAAAGAAAGTGAGAAGCGCAAAACCAAAAGCCAAGACCACCGCCAAAAGAGTCACGAAAAAGAAGTAAAGGGACATTCACAAACAAATGACTCTATAAACTACAGAAACACAATGACTGTAAATACTTTGGAAGACAACCTTTTCTTAAATGTTATTTTTGTATCGTTTCACGCGGAATTATCCAACCTTTCCTAACTCATCTACACATGTTGCTCAATAGACATATTTTTATCCTATCACCAAGGATCTTGAATGCAAGCAACATATTTTTTTTTCTGTGACTATATATGATCATTATTTATTCTTGACCGACTTTCTAATGATTTTGAACGCAAGTACCTTTTGTGACACGAACTGTAGGCTATATTTATGGTTGGAACGTAGCATTTTCTATGCATGAGGTTTCATATTTAAACTTTCATGATCTCGAAGACAGCTTTGATCAGCCCTGTACTGTAGCTTCATATCCCATACAGGCATTCGACGGCGATAGGTTTTACAGTTATTGATACAGTTCCATTCGAATATCCTGAATAACCTTTGCTGTAAATTTCGACTCGAATACTTTTTCCATTGAATTACATAATTTGTATTTAATAGTTTACGAATCCATCTTTTGAAACGTTTATACTACAATAAATTGTTTTAATCTTATAGGTGTGTTTTTGTGTGTATGGGGGGGGTTGAATTATAATCACCGGCTAAATTCCTCTGCTAAGGAGAGAAAATGTAATGGGATAATGTGTTGCTGTTGCATTATTAAAAGTGGAGAGACTGCGCATGCGTCCATTTGTGTTACGTGCCATGTGGGGTTAGTATTAATGAAGACTTGGTACACGACTAGATTTACTGTACAAAGTAATAAAGTGAGTTGCTACACATTTACCAGGTAACAGCTACAGCTTCATCGTAACTGTGAACATTGCAAATGTCCAATTCCGCACCCTACAGGTGTAATAAATGCATTCATTAACTGGAAATTTACATTGGTGTTACCGTTCCGCCCAAAATGCTCGAAGCAGTCTACGAGTAATTAAAATAACGAAGAAGGTGGTGTTATTGATGGTTACCAGTTGTTTCTCTGCTTGTCGACTTAATCTGTGCTCAATTCATTAACAGCATTAATTACGTGTAATCTTATTAGCAGTAGGCCTATTGTGAATAATTTATATGCCTATTTTTGATTTAAATGTTCTTATCCTATAAAGAGTTGGCATTTCAGTCAAGACAACAAGGAACACAATTTTACTGTTGCTGTGTAGCCCCAGCCAACTAATAAGCAGTACTCATAAATCTATATGGCACATATACACGTTAAAATTCGTTCTACATAATCATGTATTTCTGTAACGGAAACTCATTAATTGCAGAATGTTGCTGAAATATTTTCTCCAAAAATTACATATAGGCCTATATTATTTACAGTAGTAGTGAAGTACATAAATAAAACTTTCCCTTTCTGTCCACATTAAGTAGGTAATGTCTAACTATATATACTGTAATATATTAAACCAGTGCTTTAACGTGCTCAAGAGCGGCAGGTTTCAGAATGAAAGTCTGATGTTTCATGAATAATACCTAGTTTTTATACAGACGCTTATGCTGCGTAGTGTATTGCTATCTATTTACTAATTGGTTTTAGTTCTGGATGAATTAATACTGCTCTGTTTATAATTATTTACATAATTTAATAATTGAGGTAGGCTACAGGAATTTTAATTGAATTTGAACGGCTCAGTGGACAAGGTTTTCCATGCACTGGGCAGAGAGAGACAGACACTTATAAAAACAACTGAGCTAGTCAACTAAAAATTATACTGCGGGAATTGCCTTCTTGGACGCTGAATTCCAGTTTTTTGGAGCGTAGCTGCACCCTGAAGGGGAAGCTGTATCCCCCACAATGCAGACTGATAACTCCAAACTCTGCGCGCCTGTGATTTAATAAACGTCTCCACCGCTTCAGATGCAGTAACATAATCATATGCCTTTAACATCAGGGAAAAAGCAGGAAAATCGAAATGCAAACTTTCTACTAAAAACGCAAGGATACCGCATTTTACCGAATGCTTTTCATTTAGTACAAACGCCTACAGAACTACAATCTAAAAAATCCGAATGGCTCAAAATTCAAATGTGCAATACATGTAATATTCTTTCAGCGATTTCGGAATACCTAGAAAATTACGAAAGCGGACTTACACTTTCTGCTCTGCAAAACAAAAGTCTGAAGCAGTCGAATGGATTTAACCATAAAATAATGATCCAAGATACACCATGTGACATGCAATACGAAACGAAGTGCACAGAAGTGAGAAATTGGCAAACCATTTAATCTTTAGTCATAAATATTACATTCGATGAGCACAATACTTATTTGTTTTGAAATAAGCAAGATGTTAAGCATTCAGCTTTGAATATCAGAAGACAATGACGTAGCACTACACCAAGACCTAATTTTGTTTTGTTTTATCCTACATTTTATATCTCAAAAAGGCCAATTAAAGTAAATGTTATTTTGAAACACTTGTACAGTGAACAGCAAACAATGTATGGCATAAAAACAGTCAACTATCAAGAAAAATTAAACCTGTCAAAAACTCGCAAGTCAAATCAATGTATTTCAAATTACAGGTCACTGTAAAAATATGTAGCCAGGAATGCTGATTAATCAAAAAAGCATTATTATGTCAGTAGGGAAATTTTGGAGAATTCAAACTGAAAATTAAATACATTCTCACTGACCATTTTACTAGGTACATGATTTCAACTGCTCATTGAAGCTAATACCTAATCAGCCAATCATATATCAGCAACCCAGGGTATAAAATCCTGCAGATACAGGTCAGGAGCTACAGTTAATGTTCACATCAAACACAAGAATGGGGATGAAAGGTGATTTAAGTGACTTTGAACGTGGCCTGGCTGCTGGTGCTAGATGGCTGGTATGAGTATTTCAGAAACTGCTGATCTACTGGGACTTACATGCATAACCATCTCTAGGGTTTACAGAGAATGAGTCAAAAAAGAAAAAGACATCCAGTTAACAGTAGTTCTCGTGGTGAAAATGCCTTGTTGATGACAGAAGCAGAGTCTGAAAATTTTTTGTTTGGTGAGTAAATCCCAGAAGAAAAACAAGCTTTGCCGGTGGATTTTTTCATCTACCAGCCTCCATAGTTAATCTTGGACTCTGGGCAGAGATCACAGAAAAATGGCTAGAGTGGTTCAAAATGATAGAAAGGCAACAGTAATTCATATGACCATTTGTTACAACTGAGGCACACAGAAATGCATCTCTGAGTACCCAGCATGTTGAACCTTGAAGTAGATGGGCCACAGCAGCAGAAGACCTCACCAGGTGCCATTCCTTTCAGCTAAGAAATTATAATAACTACTAAATGGCTATAATGGGCATGGGCTCACCAACATTGGACAATGGAAGATTGGAAAAACATTGCCTGGTTAGATAAATGTCGCTTTTTGCTACAGATGGTACGATCAGAATTTGGCATAAAAAACATGAAGGCATGGATCCATCCTGCCTTGTACCAACAACTCAGGCTGCTGGTGGTGTAATGGATGTGGGGGATATTTTCTTGCCACATTTTGGGCCACTTAATACCAACCAAAAATTCCTTATATGCCGCAGCCTTGCTGAGTTGTGTTGCTGACCATCCCATTATTATCACAGTGAGCCCAGCATCTAAAGGCTGCTTCCAGCAGAATAGCATGCTGTGTCACATGATGCACATCATCTCAGAAGTTCTGAACCCAAAAAAACAAAATGTGTCTAATAAGTGCCAGTTAGTGTGTTTAAATGCAGGGAGCATAGATATAAATGGCATTTTAGACTAAAAAGATTAAGAAAAGTTTTCCTCCGTAAAAATATGGAAAACATCACAGTACAAAAATATTACAATAAAATAAGTTTATGTAACAAACAAATCCATGCATCCACAACTAACTGCAAAATGAACATGTGGTTATTGCGGTCATCCTATCCACAGAAATCTGCATGTCGAAAATTATCAGGCAGAATCCAGAGAGATAAAAAGTGTTAACACAAAGTAGCCAAACTGCAACAGGTTTAAGTATATCCCATAATTTCACAACAAAAATCATCAGTCTAGCCCAGGGGTCATCAATATGGTGCCCGCGGGCACCAGGATGCCCCCAAGGACCACATGAGTCACCCGCGGACCTGTTCTCAAAATAGCACAATTCACCAGTGTGCAGCATCTAAACATAAATTTTATCCGGTTGCTATTCTTTAAATCACATTTGCATTTGAATAGATTTGAAAATGACAATATATAAAAAAAGTTTTTAAAATATTAATAACATTCATATGGCTCAGTACCCGTGAAGTAGCTCTCAGTTTCAAAAAGGTTGGTGACCCCTGGTCTAGCCATTACAAAGAGTAGTGTTTGGAAAAAGAAAGCTTTACGGTGAGGTCAGGTCAGGCTGGGGAGCATGCACTGGTACAGCGTGTTGCTGCATCCATCACACAACAAGAAACCTCGGAATCTCAGTTGCCAACCCCCGGAGGCCAACACACAGTCCAGTTCCACCCTCCGGAAATGGCTGTCTATCTGCCACAGCCAGGTGTTATGTGGGCGTCTCCTTGACCTGGGCCAGTGACTAATGTCTTAAGCAATGAGGGTCCTGTGAGCAGGGTCACCCTTAGGGAATCGTGCCGCATGACCTTAGTGCCGTTACTGATGCTCTCTCACAATGCATGTAACATGTCTCATTCTAGACTGCCTGAGCAACCCCTCATTCACCACAAAGTCAAACCAGCGGTACCCAAGGATTCTCTGAAGAGACACAGTAGCAAAAGAGTCCAGTCTTCACTTCAGGTCATTGGATAGTATCCATGTCTTGCAGCCATATAACAAAACAGGGAGCACCAGGACTTGAAAGACATGGACCTTCGTCCTCTTACAAAGATATCGGAAGCGTGATACATCCATTTCCAGTGACCTCATGCCCACCCATGCTCTCCCAATCCATCTACTGACTTTACAGGAAGAGTCACCAGAGATGTGAATGTTGCTGCTGAGGTAAGTGAACCTCTCAATGTGGTCGACATTCTCTCCACAGACGGACACACTGCTGACGGCTGTGCCCAAGGGGTCATTAAAGGCCTGGATCTTGGTTTTTATCCAGAATCCTCTCGAGAGTCTGAATTAAAGCCTCCATTGGCTCCTCAAAGATCAAAGCATCATTGGCAAAGTCAAGATCAGTGAATCTTTCAACAGATGCCTCATAGGCATTGGCCCCCACAACCTTGCCCAACACCCAGTCAATGCAGGCACTGAACAGATTAACAGCAAGAATACACCCCAGATGAACCCCAGAATCAGCTGGGAAGAATGTAGAGATTCTGCCTCCAGTCTGCACAGCACTCACTTTAACAGTGTACATGCAGGTCATGATGTCCAGCTACTTTGGGGGGATCCCACTGACAGAGGGGAAAGCGCCGTAGCTTTGACCCCGTCCGTACTTCTCTACGTGCAGAGGAAGCGCAGTAGCTTACCA